>JAVANC010000027.1:2222320-2392320 GCA_033319125.1 Parnassius glacialis
CATCTATCGAATTGCTTACTAAACGTACTAAACATGAATGAATGAATCAATCAATTTTTTCGCTCTTTACAATAGTATGTAAACAAATGTTTCGGTAAAAATGATGTTTTTATGTGATTTCACTGTACCAAACTGATTACGTCAATTCAGTCAATTACTTTAATGGTGTGAAGGGAGAGTTAAATTAGCTGAATGTAATCATTTTAAAATAGATTTTTAGAATACGATTTTTCCATATTAACTTTGCTACCCCTATTTTACCTCCTTTTAGGAGTAGCTTGAAAAAATAAATATGCAAATCTTAATAATTTGTCATCAAAATAATTTCTGCAAAGCTTAAAGCAAAACGGAGGACGCAATAAAAAGTTTCATAAAAAGTTTAAACTTCCCTTCACCCCACCCCCTATAAGATTTTAGCATGGAAAAGTAGCCTATAACCATCTCTATGGTCCCCATATATCTCTATAATAACATTCATTTTAATCTATTTAGCTGTTGAGTCATGAAAGCGTAACAAACAAACAAACACACCCACTTTCGCATTTAAAATATTTTTTATGCAGCCTATATATGTCCCACGGCTGGGCACAGGCCTTCTCTCATTTCTGAGAGGGTTTAAGGGCATGGATATGTCCGCCGCGCTGCCCAAAGCGTGTTGGCGAATTTCTAATTATTTGTGCAAACATTTTCGTTTTTACAAAAGACAGTGTTCCGATGCATAGATTAGATTATTTCCAGCCACCTGAATTTCATCATCTTTCACGGAGATACAATTATACTTATAAATTTCATCAACATGACTTTCATGGTTAGTAATCCACTTCTGTGTGTTTCATTAGATATTACTGCCAGGTGCAACCACAAAGGTTAATTTAATGACACCAGCAGTTTTCGCAGATCAACATGATTTGAATGCCTTCGATAAAGGATTATTCATCTTCTTCTTCATAAACCTGTAAAAACCTACTGCTGGAAAAGGCCTGAGATATCATCACATTATTTTTGCAATGCTATTGGATACCGGATTTGTGTTAATCGTCACGCTCGGCTGGCTTATTGAAGATCGCAGTACGTACGTACGTACGTACGTACGTACGTTCTCCACGCTGCACATTTCAACGTCACTACCGATGGCAGGTCTGGATATTTTACGCCTAGCGCAAACGAGATAGTCACACAAACTTTTGAAAGCGTAAGATCTTTTTTCCATACCACCAAGCTGCCTACTACGATACCCACACTATGAAATCTGATGGATTATTTAACGCCGCCACCAAACGACACAAGAACCTCATCTCTAAACGGCCTTCAATGCACCTGCAGCTCCTATGATATTTATTTATTAACTTATCCTTTACAGAAACACACCTTTAACTAGGGTTTCCAAAGGGTGGACTAAATAACATTCTTTACAAGTCAACTCTAAGAAATAAAAATATAGATGTTGGTAGGTCCAAATTAAGGGCAAGAGAAAAAAAATCTTAAAAAGAACCACAGGTAACTATTAACTCTACTTTATTCTACCTTAACACATTTTATATAAATATGACACGTATAAATACAATACACATCAAAAATACATTTATTGATAATTAACTCTAAATCAATTTGTTTGCAACAATCTTATAAACAAAAGTTTTTTCGCAACTTCCTTGACATCAGCGTGTAAAGTGGTCTACAGAAGAATTTAAAAAAAATATTTCTATTTTCTGGAATACTTGCTGTTGCATGTGATATTAACAGTGGTTAATTCCCATCATCAGAGCTGCGTGCTTGTTTGCCTCTCTACAAAAATATAAAAGAAAAAAATGTGCAAGCGATGTAAAACTGCTCTCGTCTCTGAACGTTATTGCCGACGGTAAAATGCACTTACCTGAAAACTTTGTCCATAGCACTCTAGAAATTTATCCTAAGTACACTTATACGGAGTGAAAATTAGCCATTTGCTGAACAGAAATAATTGTATATACGTGTTCGCCTATACTTTAGATAATTGCATAGTTTTATTTGAACATTTGCATTCTGTTTCTGGATGCAACGAAAAATCGGGTTTGTACAATTATCTTCAAAATAGCTAGCTTTGTTTTAATGAGCTTAAAAAAGGATGAGTCCTCTATTCGACGTGTATGTTTTTTTTATGTGTAGTGAACCGATTTAAATATTTTTTTTCTTTAGTAAATAGTATTCATGAATGGTCCCATTAAATAAGAGGCTTAATTAGCACCGTTAAGGGTGAGAAAATTATTTTATGATATATTTAATGTTATTAATAAGATGACATTATTGATTTCTGATTAGTTTTAAAAACTAATAATATTGACCTAATATTCACGTAATAACTTCTGAATTCGGGACTTTAATTCTTTTTTCTTTTTTTTCTTCTTTACGATTAAATTATATTTTATTAAAAATATAATTTCTTTAAAACAATTTGTTTCTTTTAAATTGAACCGAGTAGTGGCAGTGATCAAGAAACTTAAAAGTGCAATAAGTCTGGTACTGGCGATTATGGTCCGCCAAGATAGTCGATTAAGACAAATTCTCTCTTTGACGAGAGAAGATAGCCAGGCAAAGGACTTCAATGGTCTGATGTTTTTTTTATAGGGAGAAGGGGCAAACGAGCATGCGGCTCACCTGATGGTAAGTGACTACCACCACCCATGAACAACAGCAAAACCAGGGGAACCAGGAATTGCAGAAGCTTTGCCGGCCTTTTAAAAAGGAGTAGGCTTTTTTCTTGAAGGTTCCTAAGTCATATCGGTCCGGAAAAATCGCTGATGGTAATTGATTCTACAAGGAAATTGTGCGAGGAAGATTAAGTCTTCTAAATCGCACAGTAGTGGACCCCCCAATCATCCAGATGGTGAAATTTGGCGGCTTAGATTAATCCGAACAATTCCTTAGAGCACTATCCATGGTAATCGGAATCGGAAAGGAATCGGTCGTAGACGATTCGAGCCGCTCTGCACTGGATGCGGTCAAGTGGAAGGAGCTGGCAATGGGGAGCCCCTGCCCAGAGATTGGAACAGATTTCCATATGAGGCCGAACCTGCACCTTGTAAAGTTGCAGGCGGTGTGCCGGCATGAAATCTTGTCCCGCTCTGCTGAGCACGCCAAGCTTTTTAGAGGCCAATTTGATCTTCTCTTCCAAGTGACCACGAAACTGCATGTCACTTGAAATGTCGACGCCGAGTATTCCGATACTGGCTGAGGCAAAAAGGGAGTGCCTTGAAACTGAGGAGATACGACAAAAGGGTTCTTTTTTTTTATAGGATAAGGGTGACAAACGAGCACACAGGCCACCTAATGGTAAATGGTTGCTGCGGCCCATAGACATCTACATCTATCCTCGTTTGCGAATCAAAATGCAGATGTGTTGTCACCCGTGAGGACTAAGATGGAATGCCTCATTTCCAGTAAAAAGGGCCTCCGGCCACCTGCACTCACCAAGCGAAACGCAGAGGTAAACCTCTACTTTACGCTGGTATTCTGTGAGGTCGTGGTACCACCCCGGTTCAAGCCGGGCCCATCCGTGCGACAGCAAAAGCTGCCGCGTGGCTCTACCACTGTTTTAGCAGAAAACGCGCTAACTTGTAGACTCTAAGCATTAAACTGTACTAGATTTAGTCGCCCCCAAACCCAGACTTTGTTCAGCAAAGACTCGACTTCAGACACAAGTGTGTTCCGGTACTCGGCGACGTTTTCCCGAGAAATATTGGCACGGCCGCTGTATAGAGCATTACTAGTGCTGTCATCCGCAAATCAATGAATGTTAAGAATTTGCAATATATCATTGATATGCAGAAGAAACAGCGTTGGTGATAGCATACAGCCTTGTAGAACACCAGCGTTAATAGGCTTGTAGTTGGAGCATGCACCGTCTACAACGACAGATTCCTTGAAGATTCCTTGCAGATCGGAGCATCAAGCTCCGATCTGCAAGGAAGCTGGTGATCCAATTGCACAATTTCTCGGGAATCCCATAAAAAGGGAGCTCCGAAAGAAGCGCTTTGTGCCAAACCCGATCGAACGCTTTGTCAATGTCCAAACTAACGGCCAACGCCTCCCTCTTGGACTCTACTGCCTTCGCCCATCTATGAGTCAGGTAGAACAGAAGATCACCGGCTGATCGACCCCGACGAAAACCGTATTGGCGGTCACTAATCAGCTGTGATTGTCAAGGTACCGCATGAGGTGGCAGTTTATAAAGGATTCCATTATTTTGAAGAACAAAAAGGTGATGGCCATAGGCCTATAGTTGGATGGGTCTGAGCGGTCGCCTTTTTTAGGGATCGGGTGGACAAAATCTGTCTTCCATGATTTCGGGACTACGCCTGGGGAGAAGCAGTACCGGAAAAGACGCGTTAGAACCGGTGCCACCACCGGAGCACACGTCCTCAGCACAATTGGGGGGATTCCGTCAGGCCCACACGACGTACGCGAGGTACCACACGAGAGGAGTGCTTTGCGAACCGAGCGCTGTGAGAACCGCACATCCGACATGGAGCACTCAAACCGCGGGATAGTCGGCGGGGTGTTCCCCACGTCATCAAGAGTCGAGTTGGATGCAAAAAGGGAGCCTAAAGGGTCAGCTTTCTCTTTTGCGGCGTGGGCCAGTGAGTCGTCCTCCCTGTGTAAAGATGGTAGTGATGGCTTACAGAAATTACCTAAGACAGCACCGGCGAGAGACCAGAATGCACGTGTTTTCTAAGGAAGGCGAACAAGTTTCTCACCAATTCTGCCTATGTGCTCTGACTTTGCCTTGGCAATAACTCTTTTGAAGGACATGGAGGCAAAGTTATACTTCTTTTTAAGTGTGCTGGTGTTTACATCCCGAGTCACCGAAGCCGCAGCCCAGGCTTGATAACAGTCCTGCTTACTGCGTTATGCAGTCTTACAGGAGTTACCACACCAAGGCTGAGATCTGCCTTCGATGGGTATCACAGATGATGGAATAAATAGTTCTATTCCCTGTAGCACCACATCAGTGACAGAGTCAGCAACAGCGCTAGGATCATCCGGCGAGAAGCAAACCCGCCCTCATGGGTAGGATGCAAATAAAGAACGCATTCCGTCCCAATCTGCCTACCTGTAATGCCAAACACAGCGGTAACCTGCAAAACGCAACCACGAGGGGAGCGTGAGTGGCACCGCACTCCGGATCAGACAATGGTCCGAAGAGCTGAGAGGGGCATCGACAGAAACCTGATATCCGTCCGGATGAGAGATCAGTAGAAAGTCCAAAAGGAAAGATGTGTGATCCTCCACATCTGGAATTCGCGTAGGCTGAGGCTTACTGGTTACTTCCAGTTATGTCAGACCATATGCCAAGGCAAAGTCATAAACAGATCTCCCCGCATGGTCGGTTAACCGTGAACCGAGCCATTCGGCGTAGTGGGCAATAATATCACTAAGGATCACGATCTCTGCGGATGGGACCTGTTCGTCAAAATCGAAAAGGAATCGGTAGCCATTTGGACATGGTCTATGTGTCGGTCTGTTTCGATTTTACCGCTCAGGGACCTATAGAGTAAAAGTAAGAGAAGTTAAATTATAGACTTTAAATATTTGCTCATATAAACAATTCCGTTTTAAAGTGTCTGTCACTCTGTCTCATTTTTCTAAATTTTGTATTTCAATCAGCGAATTTGTCTACCAAACGATCCATGCACGCATTGTAGTAGCGGCGTGAGAAAAACTACTGCGCCATATCTTCCTATACGTGTTTTAAAATGACACAGGGAGAAAATGAAATAGGAAATAGGCAGCATCATTTTTCGTGTAATCTGCCTGCGACGCGTGGCAATATATTAAATATCTCCGCTATAAGACAATCTGTCAAGGTAGTGTAGTATCTACCTAGTATTTATACGTATATTTGGGTATAAACTAATAAATAAACAATAACGTAATTGCAAGCAGTATTGTCTACTCTCGAGCTCGAGCTAATATGTCAACACTCGAGCGTTTCATTTCTCTCGTCTTTATATAGCGACCCTGCCAGCGGTGGCATCAGTAACGCGAGATGACTTAATTTTGATACCGACTCGTATATTCGATGTGCTACAATAAATTGTAGTGTTGCTTTTGTTCCCGCTTTAAAATATATGTAACTCTAAAGTTGAAAAGTAGGACATTTTTAAAAACCAAAATACTGCTGTTGCAGCAATCTACTACTGGTAATATTGATATTGAAGGATCTATTCATCCTCTATATTATATGAAGATAATACCGAAAAATGCACCATCGCTCAGTCCAGCAGGGTATACAACAGTTTATATTTTTGGATCATTCAGACGTCAACGGACTGCCTTACTTAGTTCTACAGTCGTTACTGATCAAGAAACATAATTTCAAGGGATTCCGAATTTTAGATGTACGAAAAAGTTATTAATATTCTAAGAAATTAATGTATCGTAAATGTATTTCGAGCAATCTAACTTCGGAATGCAAAACATGCCTTTGTAAGGAACTTAAGGGAGAGAGGGACTTTGATAGGTACTTGTGTCCATATGTTGCTTACGTAACAACTATTTAGTATTAAGTAATTAATATTATATTTGTACAACTTATAATTAAAATGTAATATAAATAGTAATATAAAATTAATTAGTTATAATGGACTTCAAACATAAGTTTATTTTTTTTGAGTTATGGAACATTATTTAAAAGTATTGTGTCAAGAGCTAAAATAATTAAAGAATATTTAAGCAAAATTGGTCCTGTATGTAGAAAAGGTAATATTTACGTTGTGAAGTTAAGTGAAGCAAATAATTTGTATAGCCAATATTTAACATTAAATTATTATTTGGAAAATGAACTAAGTTGTGGTAATATTAGCGCTTGTGATAGTAAGTTGATAATTGTCTATTCGCAGAAATTTCTTTCGTTGTTGAAATATATTGTAAAATATTCTTCAAGTACGCTACCTGATTCGAAAGAAAGTGAACATAAAAGTAATTTAGGTCAAACTATACAAACCTTCAACATGGATAAATTTGATTTAAATGTCGCCCTGAGTTTACTAGCAGTTATGAATGACGAAGCTCTTGAAAGAAGCCTCAGGAGAAGCGTTCATTAATATTCTAAACGTCTAGCAAGCAACACAAATTTTGTCAACCACGTATTATATTATTTCAAATTGTAATTATAAATATTTATTTAAATATTTTTATTTAAAGACAAAATAAACGATTCATTTGAACCGGGAACCTGAAACTCGCACCAATAATGATGCAGCTTTTTCTTACCCTGAAGAAGGGTAAAAACTAAATATTCTTACCTTACCCTGTATGTAAATTTATGATCTATGCCTGTTTGTCCACAAAAATAATAATATTTTTAAGAAGATTAAAGATACAAATAACATAAATACACGTAACAAAAATAAATTATACCTACCACAGTCGCAAACAAAAATGTTAAATACAATCCCCTACTATATGGCAATAAAAGTATATAATAAATTACAACAAGAAATAAAAAATATATCAGAATTAACCAAATTTAAATCAAGACTCGGTAAATATTTAAAACAAAACCCATTCTACTCAGTAGAAGAGTATTTAGATATAAAATGACATTATTATATATTTTTATATTTTTTTATAGCTTTTAATTATATTTTATGTATGTTAATATTATATAAGCAGTGCTCTTGTCAAATTTGCAGTGCCTGAAAAGGGCGTCTAAGTTGTAAGCACATTTTTAATTTAAGACCAATTACGAATATGTACACTTGGATTGCAAATAAATGATTTGATTTGATTTGATTCACGTTTTGTTCACAACATTCTATAATTACGAAGATTATCCATTATGGTATCAATAGTAAAATTGTTAAGAAATCCAAATATGATTGTAAATGAACGCTATTGTTATAAAGTTAATGATTTGATATTAGTTAAAGAAGAAACTGGTAACAATCTCAGCGCCATTTATTTAGGTCCGTATTTAGTAATTAGAGATTGTTCACCGAATGTTGAAATACTAAGAGATTGCAAAAATTACATTGTTCATAAAAATCGAATAAAATAAATATAACAAATTTGTTATAATATTTCATATATAGATCCCTAATATTATAATAATATTATTTATAGTTATTAAGTAATACATATCAAACATTGTGTACGCAATCGATTATAAAATCTATTAGTTTATTAAGTTTTATTAATTAATATTACTTTAACTAAATATTAATTACTAAGTATTATAATATCAATTGTAAACATATTAATCTAAATATTATTTAACTATTTCTTTAGGCTTTTTCCCATTTAATATTACATTTTATAAATTGAAATACTTGGGGATATTATTATTGTGTATTTTTAAATGTTAGTATTGTAAAAAAAGAAATGCACATATTCATTTCTTGTTTTTTCTTTGGGAAGGAAAATGAAGTATTTACCTAGTATCTACACGTATATTTGAGTATAATCTAATATATAAATTTAACAATAATATAATTACAAGCAATCTTATGTCAACACTTTAGCGTTTCATTTCTCTCGTCCTTATAGCAGGACTATATTCAGCTGTGGACTTGTGATGGTGTCGTGATAGGCTGTGATGAATAAATGAATGAACTCTTAAACAATACGTTAGTAATATAAAACTTATTCCGATTGGCTTCATATTCTATTATCTTTACATAAAATAAATTAACTTTGCTACCCAAACGCGACGCTCTCGTCCGATATTCGAAGAGACCCTTAATGAACGTTGATGTCACATGTTGGAATGACTTTGAATTAATGAGCTATATTGTAAAAAAAATATTGTGAAACTGTGAAAATGTTTGTTAATAGAATACTGTCGACCAACGAGCACACAGTCCGTTTGCTGGTAAATGGATGCTGTATCCAATAGACATCTATATCTATCCTCCATTATGAATCAGAAGTGTTGTCGCCCCTGAGGATAAAGATGGAAGACCTCTTTAAACCTTTTCTAATAAGAAGCTCTCCGGTTCTCTACACTCAGCATTTAAAATACAGCAGTATTAAGCTGTATTTCACACTGGTATTCTGTGAGATCGTGGTCGTTCCCCCCTTGAGCCGACCCATTTATGCTGTAACCATAATATAGCTACATCATGACTCTACTACATATTAAAACTAACGTATTAATAATTACGCCCACAAAAAAATTGTTTTATTTTAATATGAAAAAGCAATCACAACTTACATTTCATTTTTTTTATATGATAAGGGTGACAAACGAGCACACAGTCCACCTGATGGTAAGTGGTTGCTGCGGCCCATAGACATCTACATCTATCCTCTATTACAAATCAAAATGTAGATGCGTTGTCACCCGTGAGGACTAGGATGGAATGCCTCATTTTCAGTAAAAAGGGCCTCCGGTCACCTGCACTCACCAAGCGAAACGCAGAGGTAAACCTCTACTTCACGCTGGTATTCTGTGAGGTCCATCCGTGCGACAGCAAAAGCTGCCGCGTGGCTCTACCACATTTTAAATATTATAATATGAAATCCGATCTTCAAGAAAGGTTTTCGAGTGGCAGCCTGGTATAGGTAGGCGGCATCCAACCAACAGAGTGCACATGTATTACTTCACATCCTTCCTGTAGCCCGAATTTGGGGGCATTTGCAGTATCGTGAAATATTAAATTTGCTCCGCCTCATACAGTGCATTAATTTAAGTAAAATCTTCCTTTTCATAACTCTGAAGCAGTAATAGTTCAGTAATATCAGTTGATCATTTAAACCAAAATACCGTATTTAGACCTTCCCTAGGTTCGTCATAACCATAGCTGGTCCTTCTCGCTGTATTATGAATATTTATGTAACCAATTTTTGATCAACACCAGCTGGGATAATTTTGCCCAGTCGGTCTAGACCGGCTATACATTTCTGTTTACTTATCAAAGACTTCTATGTATGCTACTAGATAGAAGTCTTTAATAAGTACATTATCTGGTTGCACATAATTTTGTTTACTAATACATAACATATTGTTTGCCTTAAGCGCGAAGCACGTAGGATGTTCTACTAAGGCCAAAAAATAAAGATAATAAGGTTTTTAGCATAAAATTTTGTCAAATGAGACACAACATGATAACTTTTCAAAATATATTTTTTTTTAACTCAATCTATTTTTAATCTCTTCGTCTATCTAAGCCATGAAATGTAAATGACAGTTTAATTTTGTTTTATTTATTTATAGTTATTTTTTAGGCTTAGAAATCCCGATATTTTTGGTGTTTTAAGCAGCCTTGTCATAATTTATTTTACTAAATAGACCGCCTCACTCTGAGTGAGGCGGTCACTTCGGCTTCAAGCGCCTCCGACAGTATACTGTACCGGTTGTTCGCAGCGGCTTGTGCTCAAAAAGATCGCTGTACAATTACAAATTATTCAAAAAACCAAATTTGATACATACTTGATTATTATTATAATCACAGATTTTTATTACAGTATTTTAAAAGCACAAAATAAATAATAATACTACGTACTAAAAGTAAGTAGGGTGTACATATATATAAATATTTAAATACGTCTTGGACTTTATGGAGTGACCTGAATGATGACATGTTGATCATATGAGCATTATGAGTCGTGCGCTTTTTGATTTTCTTAACTTTTTTAAATTAAAGTTTGATATAAAAATATTGAAAAATTGGAAGTTAAGGTTATTAATGAAAACTTGTGTGTATTTAAACTACTTTAAAAAAATTGCGTATAATCATATTTTAGGTAATTTTTTAATGCGCTTAGGGCATGCACAATTAGATTTACCAATATTTTTGATTTCAACACTAAAATAAAATTAAATAATGAACGCAAATTAGGTTCGTGTATTTTATTCCAAAACATTTACAATGCGAATTACTAAATAACCTTATATTACCGATGCCTTATTTATTTAAATACGGTGCCGTGAAAATACTGTCAGTGGATATAATCGTAATATGCTTATACAGAACAACAACATTAAACTAAGATCAGTTTTTCAGTAATTTATTGTTATTATTTTATAAATATAAAAACAAGAAACATTTATTGTGCGGTAATTGGAATATAAACATCATTAAAAACAATGAAAACGCAAAAAAATTACTATCTATATTAACGTGTCACAATTTATTAAATCACATCAACAAACCAACAGGAAATTCATAATGTGCAGACTTAATTGTTAGCAACATAGAAAATGTAAGACCTCAGATACATTATTTAGCTTTATCGGATCATGAAACACCTCAGTGTTTTGTTTGATATCTGTTATAAATCTAGAAAATGTGCCTACATTTCACTGGTTTGAAACACGACGCGAGTAAAATGTTAATAATAATAAATTATTTATTAAGTCAGTAGTTGTTTTAAGTTTATTAGTTGTAGGGACTGTTTTGATCTTTTCGTATGTACTTACGTCCGATAAAAGTTGTTGTATTTTGAAATTATACTCTGACGTGTCCATTATTACCGTAACATCTCCTTTATCTACGCGGAGTATCGTAAGCTCTGGTCTGTTGCGTAAGTTGTACAACGCTTTAATCTCGTCTTTGGGGAGATTTAGTTTCGGCGTTGAACTTCGACGTATCAAGGCCAAAATGCCTTGCCGTATGGCCTCTAAATCTTCCGTACCAATATTATTCTTAAGCAGACAATCCTAAACACTACAGATCATTTCCTTGTACGCGATTTTTTTCGGTGTTATTGAAAAATTCAAGCATTTCGCCAATACTTTTATTGTAGGTTCGTCCAGTGTTTGTTTTGACAGATTATAGACCGTGCGTTGTTTATTGTTTGCGTCCGTAGTAAACGGTTGCATTTCGTTTCTACGTTTGCATTGATGTTTGGCATTGGATTTGATTGTTAATTTTTGGTATTTTTCTGTATTGTGAATGTGGTCTCTCTTATATAGAACAAACAAAAAGATCTATAAAAACCCGCGTGAAAGAACATATAGCTGCCTTGAAGCACCGACGTTCCGGGAAGTCTACAGTATGTGAACATGTTCAAGATCATCCTAACCATTACATTAGATTTGATAGACCACAAATCCTCGCAAAAAAAACACCGATTCCTACCAAGGATGATTCTGACTTCAAGATACTATAAGCTCATTCGATCGGACCAAAAATTAATATTCAAAAACTGACGGTAGCCGCGCTAACTATGATATCGGGACGTCAAACACCTCAGTCTCTCCCTTGACCAAGGGTGCTGAAAAGCACACAAAAACGTCGGGAAGTAAAAAGTAAAATTAAACGCAAAAAAAATCCCTAAAAATTAGTTTCATTTAATGTGTAGTCTTCGCGTAAAATAAGAAGTCATTATAATCATTAAATCTTTAAATAATACAAACTCAACAGGTTATGACGAATTAACTACAAATTTTTTAGAACAATGCGCCGAATAGATTTCATAACCACAATGTTATATTATAAATCTGTCACTAAAACAGGGTGTATTTATTGATACAAGAATAGGCAATATTACCAGCAAATTGTATGAAAATTACAAAAAAGTATGCATCTGCAATCAAATATCAAATAAAAAGAATCGTTTACTGAATCGATTTCTATCATTTTTAATATAGGTAATTTTTTATCCCAAAAATTATTAAGACTACGCAAATTATAGTCACAGTAAACTTGTACATTCAAAACAAATTAAAATGGACCGTAACTCAAGGCAATAAGACTTTGAAAGTGCAGTTTTATTTGTATTAATACAAATTCCGTTATTCAACACAAAATATAGAAAAATGTACCTTATTTCAAGCGAGATAGCATGATACCTGCTCTGGCGCTTCGGACTAGCGCGGCGGGAGTTTCGATAGGTCACGGCTGTCCAGTGACCTCCCAAATCAGCTGGTTACTTTATTTTATGTTTTATTAAAGTGCCGAGGATATAAAAAAAAAACATTGTGAACGCTTTTGGAATAATGAAAAAGACACTGAAGTGTTTTCTAAATAAAAATATCAATTATGAAAACTGCCATTAAAATGTATTGAACAAGATGGTGATAATTTTGAAAGTGTATTAAAAATACAACGTTGCATGATTTTTTTAATTCTTGTAAATATCTTGATTTACATTTTTTTAAATGCGGTCTTTGAATGATGTTGTTGTATCGCCTCTTATTTTTAGTAGTTCATTATTATTTTCAACGGCAATTAAAATTTTATCCTAATGTATAACATTTTGTAACGAATATTGCCTATTAATATTGTATCATAATCAATAATCAATATTATTCAAATTCGACTGTTTAAAGCCTGAAAACTGTGATGGAAATATAATAGTGAAATGTTTACTAGACTTAAATAAACAACTGGATCCTCGGAGTTCATTCTGACATCGGTTAATGTTCCTAGGTAGGTAGTTTTTGACGTAAACAATCGCGCCTCGTACGTTCATGGATTTGTACTGTGACCACACATTATTACGGATTTAGTATAACTTATTCAATAAATAATCAATGCTTAAACATGTTTAACTAAAAAGTCAGTGTATGTATTGTGATTATAACATAATTTACAAATTGGGGTGTCTGAGGGTGTGCGTTAATTACGTTAAATGTTGTATATATACATACATACATATATATATATATATATATATATATATATATATATATATATATATATATATATATATATATATATATATATATATATATTTTAAGAATATAATTTCTGACACGTCAGCTGCCAATGTTACAAGAAATAATGAATGTTTATGATATTATTTTATATAAAATTTAACTATTATTATTGACATATTAATAATAATATTTGACATTGAGTTATAATAATGATCTTACTTTTGAAAATAATACTTACTTATATATATTATTTTCATTTTCCTACCACTGTAACATAATTATTTAATTTTCAAATCAACTAACTAATATCAAATAATTTACATATACATGTTGTTAAATTTCGATAAGTTTTCTTGCCAAGATTACTTGACCATTAATATTTGCACACCACTGAGGTAGAATATGTAGAACGAATTATACTCAAACACCAATGTACAATCATTTTCTAGCAAATAAAGATTAGTATTGTAGTGTTTGCATATATTATATAGTAAACAGTAAATATTAATATTTGTTTATTTACTAATAATTTACCATGCACAAATACACAAACATACATTTATATATAAGTCACTGTCTCGAGCGCACCGCGTCAGTTACACGAGAGCCTCGGGCGAGAGTGGACGTGTTTAGTTAAGTGCGTGCCGAGCGTGTGTTACACTACAGTGATTAGAGAAGATAATAGACAATACAAGTGGCGACGAGAAAAAAAGATAAGTACCGATAAATATCGGTAGTTAAATTTAGTATAAAGATATAAACAAAAATAGGTTAGCAATGTGCAACTATTAACATTGCAATTGTAAATTAATTCCTAAAGTACCCGCGGAAAAAAACTGTGGATTATGAATTATGATTTATTGTTTTAACCCTGTCTTGATCATTTTAATAATTCATATATAATTATATGTTCGCATATGACCATGCTTATGGTGTGCAAAAAAAATTATTTTCTTTTTGTAGCAATGATAAAATAATGATTTATTTTAACATATGTCTATTAGCACAACTTTTATTTGAAAAGATTTTTGATGGAAAAATAGTAGATGTAACTAATCACTCCTCTCGATTCGAACCAAAATACAATGTCGTTAGCTAAATTTTAGTGGCATTTTACATGAAGGTGTGATATTTATCGCCTTTAATGAAAATACTAATTTACCGCTTTCATGGCATATATAAGTCTTACAAAAAATCGTGGACACCTCACGACTTCTGTAAAATACATAGCAGGTAACTTGTAATACTGTAAATGCGCATTATAGGTATTGAATTTACCCAAAGCCTAAATGGCACATCAATGGAAGTAGTCGGTATAACAAATAAATTGAAAGAGAAGGGCGAGTGTTATGGAACAAATTACTATCATGAAATTGAGTTTGGGTACCAAGATACCAACCATTAAATTGGTGTTGGGTACTAAGATACCATCATTAAATTGAGTTTGGGTATTAAAATACCATCATTAAATTGAATTTGGGTATTAAGATACCATCATTAAATTGAGTTAGGGTACTAAGATACCATCATTAAATTGAGTTAGGATACTAAGATACCATCATTAAATTGAGTTTGGGCACTAAGATACCACCATTAAATTGGAGTTTGGGTACTAAGATACCACCATTAAATTGGAGTGTAGGTACTAAGATACCACCATTAAATTGGAGTTTGGGTACTAAGATACCACCATTAAATTGGACTTTGGGTACTAAGTTACTACCATTAAATTGGTCTTTGGGTGCTAAGTACTACCATTAAATTGGACTTTGGGTATTAAAATACCAGCATTAAATTGGCAATAAAAATATAAGAAAGTGTTTCAGTTTGCCCCTAAAATAATAATAATAATGAAACCGTTATCAGCTTTAATGTGATAGCAGATCTATGGCTATAAGGTGTTAAAAAATGGAAAAGGTCTCTAATAATCTATCTGGACGCAGCTGAAGTTATATCAGCACTCAAGAAACGAGCAACGTTATTGCATTTTGGTGGCTCTGGGATACAAGAAATATTCTACAATTTACCAGGTGCCAATGTCAAATCATCAGAAACCGTTGATGTATTTAAAGTAGCCATAAAAAAACTCGACGAGTATTTTCAACCTAAACGGAGCAAAGTTTATGAGCGGCATGTTTGTCGATTGCTAAAACAGGAAAAAGGAGAAAAATTTGAGAAGTTTTGATAAGATTGCGTCAACAGGCCGAAAAGTGTGCATTCGAAAAGCAAGATGATCATCTCAAAGATCAAATTGCGGAAAAATGTACCTCATATCTTACAAAACGTGGGAAGAGCTAAAAAGCAAAAAAGTATATGCTTTTAATCAAATGTAAAGACCAGACAAGACATTATTAGCATATGGTAGTAACTCTCCTTTGGCAATAGAGGGTTCATTTGAAACTATACTCGAAGTCGATGGACAAAAGGAACATACAACCATTTACGTGATTTCGGGGGGTAATAGAGACCTGTTGGGTAAGAACACAGCAGTCCGTCTGGGTGTCTTAAAACTTGGTATCGGTATAAATCAAGTGGAGAGTACCGATCCCCATTAAAGAGAAGGTTGCAATCAAAATTAAGGAATCACTAAACAGTGATATAATTGAAGAAGTGCAAGGCCCGTCTAAATGGGTTTCACCAATGTTCCAATCATGAAACAAAATTGTGAATTACGTTGTGCGTAGATATGAGATGTAAAACCGCCGCTATATTGCGAGAAAACCATCCCCAGCCTACTTTGGACCATTTTTGCCTAAAATGAAGAAAGCTAAATATTTTAACAAATTAGACATAAAAAAATGCCTTCCATCAAGTGGAAATTCACTCTGAATCCAGACACATAACGACTTTTATAACCTAAGATTTAAGAAACTAAGATTATATAAATATAAAAGAATAATGCTTGGAATTACCTGCGCTTCCGAGATTTTTCAGAAGATCATTGAAAGTATGCTGATAAACTGTGAAGAGGTCGTCAATTTTATTGATGATATCCTGGTATCCGGGAACAGTGAAGAAGAACATGACGCATAACTAAAGAATGTTATACAGGTACTTAGTAAAAACAACGTCATGCTGAATAGCAATAAATGGATATATAAAACGCAGGATGTGAATTTTCTGGGACACAGGCTTATACATGAAGGAGTAAACCCTTTAATAAGTACGTTGAGAGCATTTTGAAATTTAGAGTCCCAAAGACCATAGAAGAACTTCAAAGTTTTTTGAACTCTTAAACTACATAAACAAATGGATACCTAACTTGGCCGCCATGACAGAACTTCTGAAGTACCTGCTAAGACAGAAGATGAGCAAAAGGAAGACTTTGGAAAAACAATGGTCTGAGGAAGAAGGTAAAGCATTCCAAAAAACTCAAACTTATGCTTACGGAAATACAGATTTTAGGGTATTATGACGTCAGAGATGCAAGACAGATGGATAGTAGGAGGCGATTTGACGGCTATTCCACCCAATCAGAATGAAATAGAACAAAATCTAGAACAGGATAAAGAAGACGAAAATATGTAATAATTAATACAGACAATAAAAGCTGCTTTGTGATTGTTATGAGTTATAAAAAAAAAGAGAAAAAATCTTGATAAGAAAGAGATGTAGTGTTTGCATATATATAGTATACAGTAAATATTGTTTTTTGTTTATTTACTAATAATTTACCATGCACAAATACACAAACATACATTTATATATAAGTCACTGTCTCAAGCACACCGCGTCAGTTACACGAGAGCCTCGGGCGAGAGTGGACGTGTTTAGTTAAGTGCGTGCCGAGTCTGTGTTACACTACAGTGATTAGAGAAGATTACAGACAATACAAGTATTATTTATAATAATATTTTATAGTTATACCAATAACCCTGGCATATATTTCTGCCGCAAAATAAAAGTAGTTGCACTGCTATGTTCTGATCTGAAGAGTTTATAGGGTCAGTATAATTACATGGTATATGCAATGCACAATGATACATGCTGTGAGGCATTATATCATTATTTTTTATTTCATAAATTTTATCAAGCTAGTATCTAATATTAAATACTAACTTTTAAATAACTTTATTCGTGGGAAGTATTCTCATAAATTGTACCAATCGTCAATTTGCAGTAAAAATGAGGCGACAGAAGGAGTCAAACCAAGAGATGGGTAGCAGCAGAAAATATAAAAGTGTGCTGTCAACCCACCTTGCCAATTATGAGAAATATCCCCCTTATAAGACAACTTGTGGGAGGCTTATGTTCAGCAATGAATATTTATAGGCTATAAAAAATGAATGATTCAAAAACATCACCTATTTTTAAGCGAAATTTCTCTGCTCACCAAGAAACACAAAGTTTCTTAAGATTAAAAAGCAAAGTAAATTTGCAGCCTATTTACGTCCCACTGCTGGCCACAGGCCTCCTCTCATTTCTGAGAGGGTTTTAGGGCAAGGAAATGTCTGCGGAGCTGCCTCAATGCGTGTTGGCGAACTTCACATGTCTTCGAAATATTATTTTTCTTATTTCCCAGACATGCAGGTTTCCTCACGATGTTTTCTTTCACCGCCGAGCATGTGGTAAATCAGCATTTAAAATTGCAATTAACAATTTCATTGATGCCGGCGGGAATCGAATCCGGGTTTCTCGAGTACTGTGAAGCTTACAGCGAGCGGTGACCAATGAATCACTTCTTAAGATTATTCGACACAATTTATTAATACACAATATTTTATTAAAGTAAAACTCGCTTAAGACAATTTTGTACGGACCCAGCCAAAATCGCGACTTAAGCGGGAAAGCGTATTATGAGGGATATGGTAAATAAAACATAACATCATTAACAATATTTTATAGGTATTTAATTATATAGGTATATTTTTAAATTTGTTAAAAAACTGTAATATTATACATAATATGTATATGTATTTAAATATGTACGTTACATCATAGTTAATTATTATTTATAATGATATCACTTTCCCCGAAAGCTAAAAGCAAGTTGCAACAATAGATACATAGCACCTTGAACCATTTACTGCTCATAAAGCCCCCACGTTTGACAGTCGGAATTAACTCTCCTCCATCTTCATCATCATCACGTAGGACCTCTTTTTGGGTGTTATTCACATCTTCAAAAAGATCTTCGATTGAACGGGTTTCGTACGGTGCAACATTGTCATTAATGGAAGAATATCCAGGGAAACCCTGCAGTATCACGGGTTCTTCTTCCAACACGACGTCAGCTTTGTTACTTAGGAAACCTGTTTTCTTTAAAACAATTTTGTATGGTTTCAGGCTTAATTGCTTGCCATGCCGCTGCAATTTTTAGGATCGGATTATGCACAGTCAAGGGTTGTTTGCTGTCAGGGTCTTCCATTTTTTTACGATAGTGATGTATCAATCGTGTTCTGTAGCTTTGTTTAAGGACTTATATAATGCCCTGATCCATCGGTTGTAACTTGCTTGTCGCATTCGGAAGTAAGAAAACAAGCTTGATGTTCTTTAGCTGGGGCAGTTATCAATGGAGAGAATTATGCGTGCTACTCGGCTTGGCTCGGGTGTTGCACAGGTGGCGTATTAGACGCGATGAAGATCGTATTAAGCGAGTTAAAAATGTATGAAAACATGCTTCAAGTTGCAGGGACTGATATAAAATGGCGTATTATGCGAGAAATCGTATTAAACGTGATCGTATTAAGCGATTTTTACTGTATATACAATATTAAAACTATAATTATGTAATAATAATAAAAAACTCAAACTAGAAACTTAATTATCATATAGTCCTACTCCCCGCGGTATCGTGCCAAGAACGCTGGCTGCGTTTCCCCGCTGAATAGCTATACTTAGCCTTTGAGCAAAAAAAGAAGCAGCCCTCTTATCAACAGAAGCAACGACCAGCCACGGATGGGGTTTCTTTAAGAAATTCATCGCTTGTGGACCTCACGGACTGATAGTCTCTACAGCAAATGCCACAAATATGTAGTCATCTCTCAGAGACTCATATTTGCACCACTTACTCAGTTCAGCTACCTCTGACCCCGCCCCGGCTCTAAACGAGATACCCCTGTGATGAGTGGCCCCTAGAATATCTACGCAAGTAGCATACCACACTAGGGCTTGACCCCTCTCCCAAGGGACCAATGTCGTACCGTCGGGTTTCCTGACATCGTCTCTAAATATTCGACAAGGCTCTAAAACCGAGGGAACATTTATGGAGACAAGAGCGCTTTGGATGACATCGTTCGAAGAACTGTAAAAACCTACTAGCACTTTTCTTACATGAAAGTCCTTGGAGCCCAAACTTGTCGACGCTGCTACCACAGGCGCACTGATGGGGTTGACAAATCGCCGCTCCTATTTGGATTCCTACGGCGATGCGCAAGCTTTCCCCATCAAGTAATGTGCCGAGATTAGTTAATGGGTAAATGATTAATAAAATGATTAATAAAATCACCCTATGTTTGTTATTTCAATCACTGCATGCTAAATTTGTGGGGCAGAATACAGCTACTATATTTTGCCGACATACTCCGTCCTTTTGTAGATATTAAACGCAGACCTAAATCCGTTTATCGTGCAAGGGCTGGCACAGTAATCCGCTTTGTCTCGTTAACGAATTGCTAATATGTCATTTACGCATTTCTAGACTGAATTTGATTGTATGAAGACTTTTGAAATACGAACTATAAAAACAAATAAATATACATTTTCGCGGCGTACAAATGTCCTCGGTATGAAGATATCTATGGGGAGGCCTTTGTTCAACAGTAGGCTTTAAAAGGCTAATAATGATGATCCATTCATGAACCCTTTAAAAAACAACCCCTTAGAAGTCAATAGGGTGAATTTTGCCATAGTTGCCATGCTTGGCAGGCGGGTCGACAGCCGCAGATTGTTATTGAATTGTTAAAAGAAAGATGTTCCGCCTGTTGTTTTTTTGATCAGTTTCTCTCTGTCGCTTCCTATGAAGTAAAAAATAAATTAAAAAAAGTTAAAAAAGGCACATGCAGTACCAACTCACACAAAGAAGCAACGAAGAACGCTTGCGTCTGCGTGAGCGTATACTATAGTATACGCTCACTCACACACAAGCGAGGTGAGAGCAGGGACGTAGGGGTTACATGACGATATAAGAGAGTGTCATGCTTTTTGCCGTCATACGCAACAATAGATGTTTCACTTAAAAAAAAGTCTACTAAAATGAAATGCCTCTTTTCCATTAAAAGGGGGTATCCAAGTCTCTACGCTCACTATTTGAAACACCGCAGCATCAAGCTGCTATTTTTTACATTTTACAAAGAGCTGTATTACCCTCTTGGATGATGTTGAAGTGTAATCAAGAACATTTGTCTGCAAACAAGTATGTCATTCATATAATATTTCCGAGAAAATGTTACGTTTTTATTTTCATTTTTCGTTTTAGTAGTGACGTATGCGCGTTTCTTTTGTTTTTCTTTGACGCATGCTATTAGATACACATTTTGTGAAACGTTTGAGCCTATCGACTAGAAATTGTTAAATTCTACAAGAATTTAAAGTTGTTAAATTAAACAGTGGTAGAGCCACGCGGCAGCATTTGGTATCGCACGGATGGGCCGGCTCGAACCGGGGTGGTACCACGACCTCACAGAAAATCAGCGTGAAGTAGAGGTTCACCTCTGCGTTTCGCTTGGTGAGTGCAGGTGGCCGGAAGCCCTTTTTACTGGAAATGAGGCATTCCATCTTAGTCCTCACGGGTGACAACGCATCTACATTTTGAATTGTATTAGAGGATAGATGTAGATGTATATGGGCCGCAGCAACCACTTACCATCAGGTTGACTGTGTGTTCGTTTGTCACCCTTATCCTATATAAAAAAGTTATGCTTCAGTAGATATCTTCTCTTGACATTTTTTTTACACAATAGCAGTTACAATGGATGAAAAACTTGGAATTGACGATTTGCTTTTTAGTGTTCACATAGCTTTGGTTGTTGTACTGTCTATTCTCCTTAGCTTTGGTTGTTGTACTCTCCTTTTTTCCCCAATATCCTCAACTGCATTTTCATTTGAAGATTTACATTCCCATTCCCGTGCATGTAACACAGGAGGTTTAGGGTTTAGGCGTTAAGTGGGAACATGATGGAGGGATAATGTTTTTTCCACCTGATTCTTTTTCATTGTTAATTGTCGAAGCTAGAAATAAGCACCCTTTCCCAGACCATAGCGAATCATAATTAGCAACATGAAAAGCTGCAGAAGAAACCAAAATGTTATCCACTGTCATATTATATTATAAAATAGTGAAGTTGCAACCTACCTGTAACCTATAGTCTACACCTTCATAATTTAAGATGCAGGAGTTTTTTAATTACAAGGATGTGTTTCAATTTATTATCACAATTTTAATTTGGAATCAGAGTTGACTAATGGTTTAGGGTATAAAATAAATTATTAGTGTTTAGGTACCAAGTTACCTAAGTTAAGAAGTAGTTTAGAAATCTCTTATAACATATACGTGGTAGAGCCATGCTGCAGCTATATTAGTACTATAGTTGTAGCAAGAATATGTCGGCTCGACCGGGGAGGGACCACGCTCTCACAGAATTCCAGCGTAAAATAGCAGCTTAATACTGCTGTGTTTCGTATGGTGAGTGTAGAAAACCGGAGACCCATTTTACTGGAAAAGAGGCGTTCCACCTTAGTCTTCATGGGTGACTCCGCATTTGCATTTTGAATCTTTACTGAGGATTTATGTAGATGTCTATGAGTCATAGCAACTACTTACCATCAGCTGGCCTGTGTACTCGTTTGTCTACCTATCCCATAAAAAAATCTTTTAGCTTTCCGACGACTAAGAACAGAAATAAAACACAGTCACTTGTGGAACCAATCCACTTTGGCTAACTTAAAAAAAAAACTATGATCTATGGTTCACTATACAGTGCTGAATTTGAACGATTTAAAGAGCCATGCCACTTGGTGCCTTCAGGACATAAGCATTTCCATTATACAAACAAGAACCAAAGTAAGTTGGTTCCGGTTGGCATGAGTTTTTTTTAGCGTTTAAATTTGATACTGAATAATGAACCACGCAATATAGTTATTTTCTGTTTTTTTTTTTAAGTTGGCCAAAGTGGATTGGTTCCAGAAGTGGTTGTGGTGTATCTCTGTTTTTAATCGTCGGAAAGCTACAATTTTTTTTGGAAAATAGAAAAGGTCATTAGAGCACCATCTTTGTAACAAACTTAATTTCACTCAAAGTGTGGGTTGGTCCCTGTTTGCGTAAATGGATTCTTTAATAACTGCTTATCTTCAGAGCTTGTTTATACGCGACATATATTATGAATCTAAGATATAGTTGAAATCAAATACGAATTAAACATAGCAATGAAATAACGTGTAAAATCAAACATTTACATGTTTTATTTTTGATTTTAAAAAATAGACTACCCACTCACTTATGCACATGCAATGGGTACATGTAAGCTAAAACAAACGCAAGCCAACTCGTGCTCGTGGCATACTTTACTTTATTTATTAGATAAATTTATTTTTTTATAATGCTGAACCCGCATCCCGCTCTCAAATTTACAAACAATAGAAGCATTATTACCATGCCAGATACCAAATACGATTGCAAAGTTTCGCCAACTAACTTTTCTTAATACTAGTAAAATTAATAATACTTTAACCTTTTTACTGGAAAATATGCATTCCATCTTAGACTTCACGGGTGACGATGCATCTGCATTTTGATTCTTTATTGAGGATAAATGTAGATGTCTATGGATCATAGCAACCACTTACCATCAGGTAGACTGTGTGCTCATTTGTCACCCTATCCTATAAGAAAAAAGTAAGATAACGTAGTCGATTGTACAATTATCCATTCAATTTCTAATTTAAACTTCTATTCTTTGTAATACCCATTGTACTATTGTTTGTTGTCCCAAATAAATAAAAAAATATATAAAAAAAATCCTCATATCATCAAAGAAAAAAACGGATCGCTGTGAACATTTCAAGGGATGCGAAAACCAAGCCAAAACCATGCTCATCTTATTGGAAGATTACGCACTTACATTCATGTATGCATATAAAATCATTTGCAACCATTAGGTGCATCTATGTGTGCATCCGTCAGTTAAACTTTTAGGGGCTAATAAAGAAAAAAAGAAAAAAAGATGTATCCGAGAGTGCGTGTCACTCTCGTGCGTTAAATTGGGCATGGTTTCAGCTTCACATAAAATGTACGCAGCAGCCCGTATTTCTCACTTTGTTGGTCTGAACAAGTATCAAGTTTATTCAGATAATATAATATATAAAATATAGCTGAAAACTTTTTCAATGTGCACATTCGTAAGTCAGCTTGCAATTTGAATATCTAAATTCCAGCACGTAACAGCGTCCTGAAACAACTAGTAGTGAAATTCTACACTATTGTTCTAATATGGATAATAATTTTTCTGATAATGATATTCTTGTATTAGGTGTTATAATTTATTAGGATTTTTATCAATTATATAATTTATATATAATTGATAAAAATCCTCAATTTTTACGTTTTAATTTTTGTTCCATTCTCGACTTTTGAAGGAAGCCACTGTTTATATTATGCCCGTTTATTATAATCCATATCTTGATGTATATAAGTTAAATAATAATTTTGTCTATGGTCTAAATATTTAAAAAATTGTACTTTTATAAATATAAAATATTGTAATAATAAATCATCGCTTGTTTCTTTAAAACCTTATTTTTTCTCTGAGACTTATTTTCAATATTCATTTCCATCATCATCACTGGAACGTCATGTTTATTGGTTATAAAGAAAACAAAACAAAATTTTAATTCGTATTATTAATTTTTTCCCACACAAAAACAGAAACATACATTTACACTTGCCACATCCATTATAACACAAACACAATAATATAAGCGACATGCATCAGTAACATAACTTCACCTCGGCAGCACCACCAAATATTATGGTAATATCGTGAAGTAGTGGCTAACTGATACCGTAAGAGAACACTCTACTTCATATCATCCTGTGGGTGTCGTAAGAGGGTAAAGAGGGTATGAAACAGTAAATTGGCATCTTACTGATAATAACTGAAAAAAGAAAAACGTTGGTTGCCAACCAGCTTTCTAAGTGTAGCAGTTATGAAAAATATAAGACAATCTATGTTTGGCAGTAGAATTTTGATGGATTTTAATAAAAGAATAAATAAATATTATTACCCTTTGAAATGGAATCCATTTGACGATTTACGAATATTTTATTTATTTGTCGGCTATTATGGACGCGGAAAGCGACTTATTTGTATAAGGTTTTCATGATACGTTCGAGAATGTTTGAGTAAACCTTTTAGCTACACATGGCGTGTGATATGAACGACCATTGAATATTTTATATTGAACGAAGCGCCATATCCAGCACATTATTATTTTACTGTTTGGGTCAAAGTAAGTGCTTGGATTTTTCCTAAAAGATAATTGTATTAAATACACGTCACGCAAATGTCGTGCCATTTAGTATATGATTGGATTGTCTTTTAATTTTTTATTCATTTGTCAAATATGTTATTTCATGTAGTAACACCAATTATACAATCTAAAAAAATGTTACTGTGTCAAATATCTAATCAAAAGAACTGATATTTGAACAGAACATCATTGGAGAGACAAAAGCCCAAAGACCTCGTTGGCTAAGCTGGAAAGAATAAGAGAGGAACGGAGAGTGAAGCGATCATACTTAGTAGTACCGGATTGCAAACGACCAGTCTTCCGTTTCAGGACACTGCGATGATCAGCCACCGCAATTTTTTGTTTTAAGACGCGGATCTTCAAAAATTGGTTTCTGTATATATTTAATATAATAGATTAGTAATATAATAGACTCCCGATTTTAATAATTATCTTAAAAATAAAATATATTCAATTATTATTCAATCACTATATATTCAATTACAAATAGGTTTGCAATAATAAAAATTGCAAGCTACGATTGATTCAATAATCTTTTGTTAATGAAGGTTTAATATTTCCATCATTACAAACGCATTATTTAGCTATTATCTATGGCTTAACATAGCTAATACCAAGTTTATTACGTTTGCAGTAAGGATGAATGTAAGGCATTGTAAGCTTTTTTTGTCTTTATTTATTTAGGGATTCTAATCTTTAAAAATGGCAATAATTAAGTTTTAAATAACACTTGTTCTTCCTTTTCCTGTTATCATACATTATTTGAGTTTGACATAGTATATATTCCTCTTCCATTCTTCTGTATTAGCCGCTATCCCCTCACGCTCTTTCTCACGCATTTCATCCAGGACATAGCCTATTTACTTTTTGTGGCCTCCCTCTAGTTTTATATTCACTCACGATCATACTTTTAATTTTGTTTATATCTGGGACCACTTTTATAACTGCTTCTGTATTTTTTTTAATATTTAACAACACATTGTAGCAAAAACGAAAATAAAAATATGTCGTACAACTTGGAGGTCTGTGTGTAACAGTCATAGGTGACTGAGCAAGTCTCATAAGTTAATTAAAACAATCTGAGATAAAATATTAACAAGACTAGTAGGTCACGGCTACGGTACACAATATTCTATCCCTCGTCCATATTAAAAGTAACAAGTACCTTCATCACTGTCCCTGTCTCGTCATACGGACTGAATTCTTCGTATTTTATATACAAATTAAAATAGTGGGAAAGTGTTTTACTTTTAATTTTCCTTTTTATTGAGGATCTATACGTATTGATATTAAAAACAGCCAGATACTGTACAACCAAAGAGGTTTTTCTTCAATTTTATACAAACGAATTACAAATATACCTATTATAGACACAACATAATGTCATTGTCATGATTTTGTTTTACAATTACGATTCATTAAGGCCTCAACAGTGGTTGAAATGCCTAAATTTTGGATATTTAAGTAAAAAAATCTCAATAACTGTTCATTTAGTCTACAAAGAAAAACTACAAGGTAACAGAAGAGGATTTGGTAAATGTTTTTAATTGAACAAATTTGTATTTTTGTCAACCCCTTATTAGAAAAAAAAATCCCCAAAGAGTACCTATCTTTGTCATATTTTGCAAAATTTCTCCAAAACGCCACAAGCTTTTTAAATAGTTCTTACACTAAAAAAAAGGTCTTAATAATATTAATATTTTTAATTGAGAGTTTTATTTTTATTCCCTGTTTTATAAGAGAATATATAATTTTCCCTGAAATTGAATATATTTACGCGAGCGCGCATGCTCCGTCGCCCTGTCAGCCTGTCAAAGTCCATTTTCGGACATCGTCGAGGGTGGACCGCGTGTTGGGGCGACTTCGTTCAATTATAAATTAGTTTTTTAAAAGTTTATACTCAATTATAAATATTTTTGTGACTAGAAATACTTAATTTAGTTAATATCTGTACACTTATAACTGTAAATAATATTTTCTAAATAAATTAATTTTTAAAGTGCCCAAAGACAAAGAAATTTTCGCGGCGACGTTGATTAGTGAAACTGAAAAATGCATTTTTATATAATTTAGATGTGGAATGACCAACATGCTCTCGTTACTTAGATTTCGATAGTTTTTAATACCTATGTAATTTTATTGTTGCATATTTTTATTAATTAGTTGATACTGAATTTTATTATTATGTATTAAAATAAAATGCTGTTTTTATGAGTATGACTTTATAAAATATTATTGGGGAGGGAAATATAGATACAGATACTTACATTTAGGTACACTGTTATCAAATTAAATCAAACAATTTAAATTAAATAAAAAAAAAATGGTGCTTCCCTAAGTATAAATAACTATATAAAGACATTCTTGGGTTTTGGTTTTTTTATGTTAGACTATCATCTAAAAAATATAAAAAATTTAAATTGGAGAGGGGTTTCTCTACGTGATAAAGGTAAAAATGAAGATATTCGCAGTAGAACCAGAGTAACTGACATAGCCCAACGGAATAAAACAGTGAAATGGAAATGGGCTGGCTATATACCTTGGAAAACAGATAAAAATAGGAAGAAAGGTTCTCGAGTGGCAACCTCCTACAGGTAAGTGAAGTAGTACTCAACCTTTATTCCTCTTCACGTATTCTCATACGCTTTTCTTTACACACACTCTCTCTCTCTCTCTATTTCTCACACACACACACACACACACACACACACACACACACACACACACACACACACACACACACACACACACACACACACACACACAAACAAACACACACACATACACACACACACACACGCGCACAAATACGTCGCACAAATAATACTTACCTAGTACTATTAGGCAAGAGTGAATAGGTTTTTGTTAAGTCAGTGCAATTCACCATTTTAGGCTACATAACCACTAACCGATGGGATTGTAGTTCATTTACTACTTGGTGGTTAAAAATAGTAAAAAAAAATTTACCCTGTGAAAGTTTGCCTTTAGATACGAGTATCGATTTTCTACCAACCATAAAAATATGATGAGAATATGTATATTAGTATAAAGGTTGCCTCACACAGGACAGTAATAATATAATATTATATCTTCCATTATCTAAGCATGAAAACTTTTAAAATCTCTGAATCCCGAGGTATGTTCATATTAAGAGGCTGAAAAGAGCCACATTGATATGCATGGGGATCGTTATGTAATTTCACATCGTTATCGAAATAACATTGTACGTATTTCAGGTGGTGGTTTGCAAAACACGATTCCACAAAAGTTCACTCAATAGAAAATAATTGCAAAGTTGCTTCTGAAAATACTTAAATTTTCAACGTCAATTTTTTCTTACGTGGTAGAGCCATGCTGCAGCTATATTAGTAGTAGGTATAGTTGTAGCACGAATGGGTCGGCTCGACCGGGGTAGGGCCACGCTCTCACGGAATACCATGTAAAATAGCAGTTTAACCCTGCTGTGTTTGGTATGGTGAGTGTAGAGAACCGGAGAACCTTTTTACTGGAAACGAGGCATTACATCTTAGTCCTCACGGGTGACAACGCATCTACATTTTGATACGTAATCGAGAATAGATGTAGATGTCTATGGGCGGTAGCAAACACTTACCATCAGGTGGACTGTGTGCTCGTTTGTCAACCTTATTCTATTAAAAAAAAACTTTCTGAGATTTCAGTAAAATATATTGTAAGCACTCGTACAATTATATATCTTATGTTAATAAAGCTATTGGGCTATTTTGATTTTTAATAAAGTGATTTTAATTTATAAGTTAAATAATTTATTTACCCTTCTATATCAAGAACCGTTCTTTCTGTCACACCTATTGAATTTGACAGTGCTTGCTGAAATTTAGCATCTTTAGGTGGATCAGAATCGCGCGCTGATCCGGCTGTTAGATATTGCAAAAATAATCGAAAATATTTATTTTTACTTTCATGCCGGAGACTACCTTGTTTTATTTTATTACGGTCAAATAATATTTATTACTTTATAAAGCAAGTATTTACTAATATTTTCATCGTTTTGTTATTCTATTGTTTACAGTTATTATCACGTCTTAGCTTTACACCAAGAATTACATTAGAAATTCTTGACGGGATGCGATGCACCGCGCATACTTTATTTTCATCAAGAACTATAATATATATATTTGTTTTTTTTTTTTACCAGTAGAGTTTCAAAACAATCTTAAAAAAGTTCAATGAATTAAAAAAAATGCCGATAATTATATAATTTCAAGTCGGTATTTTACATTTAAAGATCAGTTACAAAGAGCCAAAATTCTTATTTTCATTTTGATTAATTTAATACGAGAATACAATTAACAAAAAAACAGAATAAAAAACCTATTTTTACATATAAAAATATTCGCCTA
Organism: Parnassius glacialis; assembly: GCA_033319125.1. Taxonomy (NCBI): domain Eukaryota; kingdom Metazoa; phylum Arthropoda; class Insecta; order Lepidoptera; family Papilionidae; genus Parnassius; species Parnassius glacialis. The sequence continues at coordinate 2,251,754 of JAVANC010000027.1, forward strand.
AACTATTGAAACATCATTGCCACTTTAAGGGCTATTCTTTGATGCTCTTCCTATATTTTTCTGCTGCACGAGAATAGATGAAAATCTTAATTTTTTTATTTTGTTTTCTGTTTTGTACGTAATAGAGCTATGCTGCAGCTATATTAATAGTATAGTTGTAGCACGAATGGGTCTGCTCGACCGGGGAAGGATCACGCTCTCACAGAATACCATCGTAAAACAGCAGCTTAACGCTGCTGTGTTTTGTATGGTAAGTGAAGGGACGCGGAGACCCTTTATACTGGACACGAGGCATTCCATATTTATCCTAGAGGATGACGACGCATATTTGAATTTTAATCGAGGAGAAATAACGTAGGTGTCTATGCGCCACAATATCCAATTATCATTAAACGGACTGTGTGCTCGTTTGTCATCCTTATTTTTATAAAAAAAAGGGGAAAAAGTAAAATTTCGACTCTCAAAATTATCTAAGGTTTATGAGTGCCAGCTTTTCAATTATTCTGTTGCATCTGCGATTCTTCACAATAACGGTCTGCAGTAACTAATCATCACTAATCTTTCATTTCAAACACTGTTTGATTTAAGCACCTGGATATAACTACTCTCCTACAGCCAGAAAATGAGTTCTAGACAATTGAATCGTGGATTCGAATCCCACGACTTTTAAATATCACGCTTTGAATATCAAAATAATTCCAAGATTTTTCCTCACAATATTGTATAACGTTCATGCAAATAATGTTTTATTTTTATCAGCGATGAACATAATATATTTCTGGTACAAGAGACTTAAGCCTATTATATTTGTTGTATCAGTTGCTTACAAAAAAATATTTATTCAAGAATCAAATATTATATTCGCTACATTACGGTAGCTGAATACAAAGCAACAGTACTTAAGAGAATTATTGTGCATTTGAATATGTAATATGAATGGTGTGTGCGTATTCTTTATGTATTAATTAAAATAAGGATTATATTTTCATATATTTTTTTTTAAATATTTTTTGTCTTTTTTTAAATAAAAGGGCGACAAACGAGAACACCACAGTCCACCTACATGATGGTGGTCGCTCTGACCCATACACACCTACGGTTATACTCAATATTACCATTACAGCCTATTAAAAGTCCACCGCGGAACCTTCTCCACAGATTGTCTCATAGAGGGATGTTAGACTCGTTGGTCTATTGATCGTGACCGTGATTGTTGATCAAGTTGTTGGTTGAGTTCGAATCCCGGGTCGAGCCGATAAATCAGTTATTAGGTTTTTGTATCAAGAAATTTTAAGTAGCAGCTCGGAGTCAGGAAGTTGGCGGCGTTTCAACTCCTTACCTCAGAAAGCAAATAAAGCCGGATCGGTCGGTCAGAATTACCGTTTCACCGGACTATGGAAGAGAGAGAGGTAAAAAAGAGTGGACAGGTGCTTGCGCATACACTCCATCACTATAATCATGTACTGCGCAGATAGTTATTCTTCGATAAGGCTGACAGTCGTGAGTGAAATTTGGACATTTTATTTGCCAGTTTTCACGCTTGACTGGCGGGTTTAGAAATGCAGTTTTTTTTTTTAACAATTTTAAGTTTTTATCGGGAAGATATTACTGCCAATATTCTTATATTTCTTCTCCCTTTGTTGCTTTTTTATACGACACCCCAGGGAAGATCAGCTTTTTGGTATTATCTCGAAAACTATTTTTTTTATAAAACGTGGTCCGAATAGCTTACTGCTCTTTAGGCTCTCTCTACTCTTTCAGAGATTACTGACATCCTCGTCACTACTATTCCCAACACTAGTAAACTAAAAAAAACACACTAGCGTCGATAATACGACACGTGTTTTGCCTCAAAAAGGAGAAACATCAGGGGAAATAGATTCTGCGATGGTTGACTGCTAAACGTCTTTTTATATAGGATGGGGTGACAAACGAGCCACATTCCACCTGATGGTAAGTGGTTGCTGTGACCCATAGACATCTACATTACTATCCTCAATAAAAAATCAAAATGCAAAAGCGTTGTCACCCGTGAGTACTAAGATGGAATGCCTCTTTTCCAGTAAAAAGGGTCTCCGATTCTCTACACTCACCATACAAAATACAGCTGTGTTAAGCCGCTGTTTACGCTTGTATTCTGTGAGAGCGTGGTCCCTCCCCGGTCGAGCCGACCCATTCGTGCTACAACTATACTACTAATATAGCTGCAGCATGGCTCTACCACGTATAAACTGTCTGAAGTGTACTTCGCAAAGAAACGCCTGATTCTATTTATTAACACTTCTTTCACAGTTTTCTATATACGTATATTTTTGGCTAAACGTGGCCAAGTGGCTTACTACTTTTGCACTCTGTCACGGGGATCACAGTCGTGACGTATAATATATATATATATATATATATATATATATATATATATATATATATATATATATATATATATATATATATATATATATATATATATATATATATAAATACATATATGTAGTTTTATTATCTTAATACATAAACATCGGCATATGTGGTAGATTTTTTTTTAATTTTCTTACCAAATCAGGGGAATGAAACTCATATAATCCAAAAGGTACTGTGCCGTGGATAGTTGCCGTCTAGAAAAGTAAAATAAAGTGAACATACACATAGGATGTTTTCCATAAACACTAACAATACTAAGATAACAGACAGTATTTAGACCATACGCGTTACTAGTATTAATAATTATATGAATTTATTAAAACAAACAAAAATTTGATAGTTAGCATAAAAGAATTCACTAGTCCATATCCTTTGAATGTTATCAGAGAGAAACTATAAGAGAAGATGGGCAAAAAAATTGTCGAGCAAGTATGAATAATATTTCTCTTATGAGGAAATCTATGGTGAAGGTCACTCGTAAGTTATGGACTTCGATAGTCTGTAATGGTTAAATACAGTACAGAGATAGTAGTCAAACGCTGGCTTAAAATAGTAAAAAACCTAAATATGTATAAACTGCATGTTTGTTACAACTTCTTGGTTTCTTATTGTACTCGATAAAACTCTTGGGCAGATGTAAAAAAAAGGAAACAAGTGCTACATAGAAATAACACCCGTAGATTAATTAGAGTTTCACAAAATATTAACATTTATTTCCTTAATTTGTTTTCCTTAACAGCGCGCTTTCATATAATTTATTTATTACTAGCAATCTGCCCCGGCTTCACACGGGTGACTTCTGGATCGCAATAACAGCGCCACCTACCGGGTCTTACTGTAGATCTAAACAATCTAGAGACACATTTAAACACAGACAAAACATTACATCAAAATCGTTTGAGCCGTTTTTGAATATTAGCGTGAGTGAAGTCGGGTATGTCACACCCGAGAAGTTTTTAAATGCATGTACAGTTTCGAGCTTAGTGTTACGCCGGCCGTGCCGGTAGATGCACATGCATACACGTGGCTGAGGAACGTCACACCCGATCTCGTAGTCGGTGTTACATTTTTGTGTTGACAGTAAGTTTTTGATTTTAGTTTTTTATAGTATTTTATGATTTATTTTTAGATTTTTTAAGATGCTTTATGAAGGAAATGAACATCGGCTACAAGAACTATTACAAAATTGCTCAAGTGCTAGCCCTTGTGACTCCAACAGCGAAGAAGAAATTGTTAACGTTTCTCACAGAAGTGGAGATAGTGATTCGGAACAAATGGGTATTTTGGATGATTTGGAAGCGCCGGAATCTTCGCTGGCGGCTACTCGTCAGTTGGCTCAGGTACGTGGAACATATAATACATCCAAAAATAGCACAAAATGGTCAAAAGATTGTCCTAGACAAAGTGTTCGAGTTTGAACTGGGAATATTATTACAAATGATCCTGGCGTAAAAGGTACTGCAAAACTTCCTTAAAATGAGATTGAAACTTGGAGTCTCTTTATAACAAACAGTATGTTGAATACCGTTCTTACATACACAAATATTCAAATAAAGGATAAAAGGGAAAAACATAAAAAAAAATAAAGAACAGTATCACATGAAAGAATGCAATTTTTTGAAGGCATTTATAGGAATTATGTATATAGCTGGCCTGAATCACTCAATTAGACAATTTGTGATTATACAAGAGTCAGAATCTTTTGGACTACAATGTCACTGCAGAGGTTTTACTTCTTCCAAAATTGTTTGAGATTCCATGATAAAAACACTCGGGACCATAAAAAAAGACTGACGATCTAGCTGCAATAAAGGAATTTTTTGACAATTTTGTTGAAAATATTCAAAAACATTATTTATTAGCCTTCCAAGAATCTTAATATTGATGAGATGTTGTTATCTTTCTAATGCGGCGATGTCCATTCCGCGTATACATTCCCAACAAACCAGACAAATATGGGATAAAAATTCAAGCTCTTGTAGGTGCGGAGAAGTTTTACATTCTCAAACTGGAAATATAACCACCAGGACTTTACCAACTGACTATCAAAATATTCGACATCGTAAGCCGTTTACTGGAGCCAAAACAAACACGAACAGAATTGAATTGACGTTCTATAATTGATTTACTAGTTTCCCACTTATTACTCATCTCATGAAATTCAACTCCTTCACTTCTGTTGGCACAGTTCGTAAAAAAAAGACAAGTGTACATGAGATTTTTTTTTATAGGATAAGGGTGACTAAACGACCACACAGTCCACCTGATGGTAAGTGGTTGCTGCGGCCCATAGACATCTACATCTATCCTCGTTTGCGAATCAAAATGCTGATGCGTTGTCACCCGTGAGGACTAAGATGGAATGCCTCATTTCCAGTAAAAAGGGCCTCCGGCCACCTGCACTCACCAAGCGAAACGCAGAGGTAAACCTCTACTTCACGCTGATATTATGTGAGGTCGTGGTACCACCCCGGTTCGAGCCGGCCCATCCGTGTGATAGCAAAAGCTGCCGCGTGGCTCTACCACTGTTATAAAATGTTTAAAAAAAGGGAACAAAAGTTAATAGCTCTCGATTCGGGTTCCAAAACGATATTACTTTGGTGTTCTATGTACCTAAAAAAATAAAGTTATGATAGTTATGTCACCTTTACATATAAAACAAATATAGACGAATCGACAGGGGATAAAAAGAAACCGGAAATTACTACTTATTATAATAATACTAAAGCCGGAGTCGATGTGGCGGATGAACTCAGTGCCACTTATGATATTTCACGCAATAGGAAACGTTAGCCCACGACGGTTTTTATGGTATACTCAATATCGCTGCCATAAATTGTATCATTATCTACAGAGAAAATAACACGGGTAACAAAACATGCATGAAGCGCCGAAATTACTTTCGTAATTTAGGTTTGAATCTAATAAATGATAAACTTCAGAACAGGCAACAGATTTTACATCTTGGAAGGGAAACACGAAAGAGAATTACCGATAATTTATGGGAAGCTTCACCACCAGTTAAAAAAAATGGCTGGTAAATATGTTAGATGTGGTGAGTGTACTCAGAAAAAAGACGAAATAACAAAACATTGGTGCACGAAATGTGAGAAGCCTATATGTATGGAACACGCGATTTTTATGTGCGGAGATTGTGCGCATTTGAAGGTATAACTTTGGTGCTCTGTTACATGATCTCACAAGACTTTTCGGTTTCTTTTTTTTTATAATAAATAAAAGATACTATTATTATGTTGATCGACCAAAGAAGTTAGAATTTTGTTGTGAACCCAGCGGGACTGTTTTTTTAAATAACAGCTTACAATCATGTATGTTACACAAATTAACAACACAACAAATCAGAAATAGCTTGGTAGCGATCACCTAATTTCAAGGGGTTATTATCATCCATAAATTGTTTAATATTATAGTAACCTTTTTTAAACAAATTTTATTTTAATAAAGTTTTTGAACTTTGAGCAGGTCAAATTTTGTATATTTTCTGGAATCTTGTTGTAAAAGCGTATACATCGCCCCAAGAATGAATTACTGACTCGATGGAGTCGAGTTACCGGTACTACTAGCTTGTGTCTGTTCCTAGTATTTACAGAATGAATATCACTTATTTTTGTAAAACTACTTTTATTTTTTAGTACGTACATTAGATTTTCATAAATGTATTAAGAGGCCAAAGTTAATATATTAATTTCCTTAAATTTTTGTCTCAGCGACTCTCTAGGCTTTAAATCATAAATTGCTCTCATGGCCCTCTTCTGTTAAACAAATATAATTTTAGTGTCAGCTGCGTGTCCCCATAGTAAAATACCATACACCATTATGCTATGGAAATAGCTAAAGTAAAATAGTCTGGCTGTTCCAACACTGGTAAGACTTCTAATCTTTTTAACAGCATATGCTGCAGAACTAAGTCTGCTTGCTAGTTTTGATATATGGGGCTCCATTGAAGCTTCGCGTCTAGTGTGATTCCAAGAAAAATGGTGGTATCTACAAGACTCAGTTTCTCCTCATTTAAAATTATATTAGTATTTAATTGTTTGACATTTGGAGTCATGAACTTCATACATTTCGATTTGGTGCCATTTAAATGCAAATTATAAACATCGAACCAATTTACTAAATTAGATATAGCATTATTTACTTCGTCATACTTTAGTAAATGTCAACTTGATTTGAAAATTAAAGAAGTGTTATCTGCAAATAATACTATATCATGGTTATGCTCTAATATGTAAGGTAAGTCATTAATGTATACAAGAAACAGAAAGGGGCCGAGAATTGAGTCTTGAGGCACGCCCATTTTTACCATCGACCCGGAAGAACTCATACTGTTAATGACAACTTTTTGATTATTTCACTTAAATATGAAATAATTAATTTAAGAGCATCACTTCTTACACCATAGTGTTGAAGTTTCCTGATTAATGTTTCATGGTGAACACAATCGAAGGCCTTGGATAGGTCACAAAACATACCTAAAGCATCCTGTGAATTCTCCCATGCAATAAAGATATATTTAATCAGCTCAACACCGGCATTAGTTTTCCAGCGACCCCTTTTGAAACCAAATTGATTTTATGTAGTAAGGTATTTATATAAAAAAAATTAACATTTGATCAAGAAAAACTTTTTTAAAAATCTTACATAGTGTTGGTAGTACAGAAATAGGCCTTAGATTGACGGGGTTTAATGTACTACAAAATTTAAATAAAGGTATTACTTTACTATGCTTCATTAAATCAGGAAACACACCAGATTCGACACTAGTATTAAAAATAATAGCTAAATGCGGCGCGATTGTATCTATTATAGACGCAATAACTTTAACAGAAATCCCCCACAGATCCGCAGTTGTCTTAACATCAATAGTTTTAAAATGTTTTACAATATATTTTGATGATACTTTATGAAATGTAAAATTCTTTGTATACGCATTTACATTTTGTTTAAGTAATGATTCGGCGACGGCAGTGACTTAGTGGTTAATATCGGAATATCAGTAAAATATTTCTCAAAAACCATTGCAACTCCCTGATCTAATTCAGTTAATTTGTTGTTAACAATTAACTGGTTGTTAGAATTGCGAGATTTGATCTTACCAGTTTCGCTATTAATTATACTCCATGTCATTTTACTGAACAATCTGAGGCCCTATGTAAGGGCGGTATAGACTGTGATCTGGTGCAGTGTTGAATTGGCGATACAAGTGAATACTTTGAAGTGATACAATTGCAAACTAAAATGAACAGTAGTACAATTATATTTTGTTATTAGTGTAGGTTTAAGTGGTAATTTGTGTTGTGTAATTAAAGTGTCAATTATTTTCGTAATCAGTCGGCAGTTTTTAATTGTCTCAAAATCCAAGCTCGTAACAATATGTAGAATATGTAGGTAATTTCTTAAGGTTCTGTTATACTCAAGAGTTAGCCGAAATGCGTGCATTCGTGACCAGGTGTTTCTTAGCAAGTGGCATGCGTAGTAAAGTTACGCTGTGTCCACGGTGGTAGTGTGCCGCGGAGCGTTCGCAGAACCCGAGTTTGAGGCTAGCTACCCGGCGATACGAGCTGGGGACAATATTTCGCTGTGACATCAAGAACACAGCTAAGATCCACGTATAAGGTAAATCTTACCTAGTTTGAAGAGCGCCTCCCGCCGTCCTCAATTGCGTACACTCTCCCCGTCACCACTAACTCCAGCACCACTACTCCCAACCCGACTATACTAGGAACGACGCACCACCATCGATTATATGAGACGTGTTTCGCCTCTAAACTAGGCATACCCAGTTGAAGTAGGCTCTGCGGTGGCGATTGGTCACTTAACATTTAACTTATAGTTCACTTCATTGTTAGCACTTGCAGTTGCCAATTGAAGCAATTTTAACAAAAACAACATACCTGTGTTACACATAATTATTCAATATGGAAAAAAAACTTAATATCTATTTAAATACTAAATTAAGAGTCATTAAATATTTGCATGTATTATTGGTTACTTATTCATAATAAACTGATGTTTTATAGTTACATTTCGTAAAAGACAAAAAATAGGCTTTGCATTTATGTATTTTTTGCCAAATATTGTTAGGTATGCGGTTTTTTGCAATTAAATTTCTAGATTTTCCTAATGTTAAGATGTTTTTGTAACAAAAAGAACAGATGGTCAATAAATTTCATAATAAAACTCATTTTAAAATCAGCAACCAGGTATTTATTAAAAAGTTAGTAATTTTAGGTATATAATCATAAAAATGCTGATTATCTTCTGTGCCACTACTATTGTCGTCATTATCTACTACATTAGCTAATGAGCTTCAGATGTATTAACTGAACCCAATAGATCTGCATAAAACCTATGACTGACAGGGCTTGATAAATAATTAGTTAATTTAGGTATATGATTACATTTATGAGGATTTAACGGCAATCTCGATTCATAAGTAGGTTGAAGTTGAAGTTCTTTAGGCAGTTTTCTTTTATTGCGAATCTGTATCTTGTGCCATGGACCAGTAAAGTTATACCTGACTTGAACATAAGGAACATTTTTATTTATTTTAAGCATCCTAACTTCTTTCAGTTTCATTGCAGGTTTCATAAAATCAGTATGGTGTATATTACCTACAATAAAAGGCGATGGATTTTTTTCTTACGGTGTCAACGGGTTTTATAATTTTCTAAGAACAGAAACTTATAATCAGTCTTCAAATTTAAACTTTACCGTTACATCTAAATTTATTATTATTTTATTTAAAGTAAAAACATTACAAAAATGTAAATTGCTATGTACCTATGTAACTGACTTGCGCTACGAAAGATAAAGAAGTGTTTTAAAAATAGACGCGGTTTCATTATATAACATTGGTAGAGCCCTTGGGATTTCTCCCCTTTATCTGGATTCCACTTGATAATCACGTAACGTCATGCCATGAAAACGTACAAATAATGGTTATGAAGTCCCCTAGGGTAGAGACTATCTGATAAATGATACAGTTTTACTGTAATGGATGACCATTACGATTTGTTATATTTTTGCTCTAACAAAATATAGTAAAAATAATGATGGTCCAATCGCTCATATTACCCATAATTGATTATGTCATTTACCCGGATCTGTCCCAAAATCTTCTGAACAAGTTGGAACGCCTTCTCAATAACTGTATAAGTTTTATTTTCAGGCTTCGTAAGTATGAACATATTTAGCAATATACAACTAAGCCTAATTTTTTTATAGGATAAGAGTGACAAACGAGCACACAGTCCAATTGACGGTAAGTGGTTGCTGCGGCCCATAGACATCTACCTATCCTCGAACGCGAATCATAATGCAGATGTGTTGTCACCCATGAGGACTAAGTTGGAATGCCTCTTTTTCATGAAAAAGGGTCTCCGGTTCTCTACACTCATCATAAAAACACAGCAGCGTTAAGCAGCTATTTTACGGTGGTATTCTGTGAGAGCGTAGTCCAACCTCGATATTGAGACTATCCATTCGGGCTACAACTATACTACTAATATAGCTGCAGCATGGCTCTACCACGTTAAGTTAAGTGTTGCTTACAATTCGGCAAAGGTGCAATTTCAAAATATTACTGTTTTTTTCCATATTAAATGACCCATTTTCGCCTTCTTATATTAAGAGTAAATTTCACTATCTATCTTCATCTTATGACAGAGTTCTTCTTCTTCTAACAACAAAATATGTATTATTTTTCACTTCACCGAGTTTTATGGTTGCTCCTTTAATGTTCAGGCAAATAAAATATACACTACGCGAAAAGAAAGACACTTAAGCATGTGTGCACGTAAAATCACTTGCGGCTATGTGTGGGTGTCTGGATGTGTGCCGTCTCCGACTGCCCTGGCTGAGGGCTGCGCTTTATACAAAAATAATTCCTATTTATTTGTATATAATTATTCTACCTTTATTTAGTTATAATATTTTTTTATTTGCACATTTATGTTATATATATATATATGTAGTTTTAAAGTATATATTTGTAATTTTTTATTAAGAACAACAAACAGTTTTAATTACAATTCAAATCAAAATGAAAAAAATGTATATATATACATCATGTAACAAAACCCTGTGGTTTCCGTTAAATACGTTATCAGATTCAGTATTCAAACCTATAGAAATAACTTTTTAAAAAAATCTACTACATATTTTTTAATTAATTTTTTTTTAATTTTAATTGGTTTTATTGCCTCTTACTGACACTAGCCGATGCTAAAGCTAAGTACAGCGGGGTCTTTGACAATCCTCTTACTCCCCAGATAATAATAATATAATACTGTCCTCCAGACCGAATTTCGGCCACGGCGGCCAGTCTCAACGGAGACTAGCCATCGGCGCAGGACAGGATTATAGTACCCAAGTGTATGCGCAAGCACAGGTGCATTCTCTATTCCCTCACTCTCATAGCCCGATGGGACGGTAAACCGACACGACCGGAGAGAGATCAGGCGCAGGACCAACGGCTTTACGTGCTTTCCGAGGCACGGGGGTGAAACACCGCCAACTTCCTGACTCCGGGCAGCTACTGAGAATTTCTTGATGGAAAAACTCAATAACTGATTTTTTGGCCCGACCCGGGATTCGAACCCGGGACCTCATGATCAGTAGTCGCACTACTACAACCACTAGACCGACGAGGCAGTTATGCAGAGTTAATAAAACCACATACAATTTGCATACAATTATATTTTTAAATAAAAAAAAATTGTTCGAGTTTTTAAAAAAGAAATTATTCTATAGGTTTGAATAATGATCCTGATAACGTACTTTACAGGAACCATAGGGTTTTTGTTACATATTGTATATATATTAATATGTATGTATGCATTTATCTTATCTATATACTTATATACCATTCTGTATTTCTATTTTTTATAGGATAAGAGTGACAAGCAGCGCAGAGCGGTTCGAATCGTCGACGACCGAGTTCTTTCCGATCGGCTTGACTCACTGGCACTGCGTAGAGAGGTTGCTTCTCTTTGCGTATTTTATCGCATCTACCACGGGGAGTGCTCTGAGGAATTGTTCGGACTAATTCCAGCCGCTCAATTTCACCATCGCACATCGCGACAGAACTTGCGATACCATCCATATCATCTAGATGATTGGCGGTCCACCACTGTGCGATTCAGAAGAAGTTTTCTCTCTCGCACAACTTCCTTGTGGAATCGATTACCACCAGCGAATTTTCCGGGCCGATACGACTTAGGGACCTTCAAGAAAAGAGCCTACTCCTTTTTAAAAGGCCGGCAACGCATCTGCGATTCCCCTGGTGTTGCAGTTGTTCATGGGCGGCGGTAGTCACTTACCATCAGGTGAGCCGCATGCTCGTTTGCCCCCTCTCCTATAAAAAAAAAACGAGCACACAGTCCACCTGATGGTAAGTGGTTTCTGTGGCCCATAGACATCTACATCTATCTTCTAAGATGGAATGCCTCCTTTCCAGTAAAAAGGGGTCTCCGGTTCTCTACAATAACCATTCGAAACAGAGCAGCGTTAAGCTGCTATTTTACGCTGGTATTCACTGAGAGCGTGGTCCCTCCCCGGTCGAGCCGACCTATTCGTGCTATAACTATACCAGTAATATAGTTACAATCTGTCCCTACCACGTACAAGAATATTCTATTTTATGGCTTTAATAAAAATAATGTTAGTTTTGTCGCCAAACCACATACGTTTTTTGTTTTCTTGCAATCCTGTCCATCCATAGGTTTTCTGGAAGAGGTCGGTCTTTTAGCGATGAGACCACCCATTGCATCACATTTATTTTTCTCATTTTTGTTAATATTTATTTTATTTTTTTGGCGTACAATTAAGTGTTATTTATCTATCTATCTATGCTTCCCTATAGATTTTCTAAAAAAATCATATATACGGCTACGAATTTTTTTCAATTGTTAGAAATATGAATAAAAATTATAAAAGTCATCGAAAAAGCCAAAAATATGTAAGAGTAAGTAATTTTTAAAGGGTAGTAGTTAATACTGATTATTGCGTACTGAAATACTAACTGTTGGTTAATTATTATTTAAGATTACCATTAACTGTCGTCCATATTTTGTTTTGTCGGAAATTTTAATTTTACCCATCTGTTAACATATTTAATAAAAAAGTTGATTTAAAATTTATCGTATCTTTCACTATCTAAAACATAAGTTTACATTATAATATAACATATACCTACTATGTATCCCTTGGCACAAGTCTATAATATTCCATTTCGGTTCGGTATCAACCCTAGCGTTACACGCTCCGGCCTAATATCACCGTCGCTTCAACTCTCACGTACAGAGAGTGTCACCGCTGTGGTTCAGGCTACACGCTTTTGGAGCTTCTTTCCCAATGACATCACAAAAGCTCTCAATAAGTTTGCTTTTAAAAAGTTGGTGCCTTATTATATATTAAAGACTTCTTCTTATTTAAGAAGCTTGTGACATGAATCATCCATGACATTTATATTGTAAACAACGTATATATTCATAGTTATTTATGTTTATTATATATTTACCCATTGACCATCCAACAGTGGTAGAGCCACGCGGCAGCTTTCGCTGTCGCACGGATGGGCCAGCTCGAACCGGGGTGGTACCACGACCTCACAGAAAACCAGCGTGAAGTAGAGGTTCACCTCTGCGTTTTGCTTGGTGAGTGCAGGTGGCCGGAGGCCTTGTTTACTGGAAATGAGGCATTCTAACTTAGTCCTCACGGGTGACAACGCATCTACATTTTGAATTGTAATAGAGGATAGATGTAGATGTCTTTGGGCCGCAGCAACCACTTACCAGGTGGACTGTGTACTCGTTTGTCACGCTTATCCTATAAAAAATATAAATATGTATATATGTATATTATATTTATGTAAATGAGATATTTGTATAGTTTATTTCTCTTATATATAAGTTAAATGTATCTGACGGGACCAGCACCATTGCACGTGCGGCGCGGCGGTAGCCGTCGGTGCAGTTAGACAGAATTCTTGTAAATAACACGTGTTCCGCACACTTGCATCATTGCAACTGCAGTGGCGCTCGTTTTGCTTGTATAAAACGGACTGCGCGGCCGCCGTTAGGACAGTCTTGGCTCTGACGTGGAACGGTACGCTTGTCGTATTCCGTTACTAGTTTATCCACGACTCGTTGGATAATTAATTGGTGTAAACGAATTAATTATTATTCCTAACTACAAAATTAGTCTCTGTACTATACTCAATTACCCTTTCTACATATCTTTTTCGTAGTTAATTACCAATTTTATTTTGTTTATATTCTATACTAGCTGATACATAACGCGTTGCTGCCGTTAAAGAAAATTGGGGGGGGGGGGGGGGGATTATTGTTCATTTTATATAAGTAAATGAATAATTATGTAGTTGTTTTCAGATTTTGAATAATAACTTTAGTCTGAACTACTTAAAACTTGCTGGTTCATAGCTGTTTGCTCACCTCAGCTATCCCACTCTCAACATCTTGGGACTCAAAAAAGTTAGCCGCTAAAATTTATATTATTAAAATTACGGAAATTTATTTGTTTTGTCTTTTTGTCTTAATGCCATCATCACAACAGACACAAGTCCAGTGTAAATTTGGCCAAGTGAAATTACACCGGGATGGTCCTGAGAGGGTTTTAGGATAAGGTAAATATTTGCCGCGCTGCCTCAGTGCGCGTTGGCGAACTCCACATGACTTCGAAATATTTTTTTCTTATTTCGCAAACATAAAGGTTTCCTCACGATGTTTTTCTTTACCACCGAGCACGTGGTAAACAGGCATTTAAATTTCAACTAACAATTCCATTGTTGCCGGCGGGGATTAAACCCGGGTTACTCGCGTACTCTGAAATTTAAAGTGAGCACTTAGCTTTTGAGCTACCACGGCTTGTAAGTAATAAATAAAAAAGAATCATTAAAACCGCGTGATATACGAGCTCATAAAACAAAAACGTATAGTGGAACTAAGCACCTCCGTTTCTTGAAGACGCCTAAAAAAGAGCCTTCATTTGCATTTATTACTTCACTAAGTGTGTAGCAACAAAACGCAACAGGTTACTGTTCTTGTCATTTTCTGCATCAACACACAATTTCAAAACCATCAGTAGCATTTCTAAGCTCATTGCTTAAATTTTGATAAAAATAAAAAGAAATTACTATTAAATAAAATATGTATTCATACACTTATTTGCCACAAACGAGTAAAAGAAGCTTGCACTAATTTACCCTATTTCTCTTTCCTGCTTCGTCATTTAAACCTGATTACCCCCACTGCAATTCAAATAATCCCAAAAACGTTAGCTCTGTTGTAAACCAACTTACAAAGTATCCTGCAGATTCTAGGTAATCCCTCAACATCACTACAAGATTAACGTGCTCTTGCAATATTACTGAAGCAACGAGATACTAAATTTCAAATCGATCAGACCTATGGAAGCTGCTGTTATTCTCTCATTTACTCGAAAAGAGCTAAATAATAGATTGATCCTATGATAGAATCAGGCGTTACTTTGCGGAATTCATTATAATGAGATTGTTATAAACTAATTTGCTTAATTCCGCGTAAAGAAAGAAAATGATGTGTCCTGCCCAGTTTTAAGGGACCTCCAACCCTCCCTCAATCGTGCGCATTATACCCGTCGCCGTCAATCCCAGCACTACTACCCCCAGGACCACCACACTAGGCACGAGGAGGCTCTGGGCACTAGGCACACTAGGCTCTAGGCCGCTTAGCGGCCAGGCTCCGCCAGAGTCTACTTCACCTGAGGATGCCTCGTGTAGAGGCGAAACACGTGTCGTATTTTCGAGAGTGGTGTGTCCTGCCTAGTGTGGTGGTCCTGGGGGTGGTAGTGCTAGGATTCACGGCGATGGGTATAGTGCGCACGATTAAGGGAGGGTGGCAGGTCTTCTTAAAATTGGGCAGGGCATATAGTTTTTTTTATCCCAGAAAAAGCAAATTAGTTTATAACAAACCCCATTAAAGAGCTTATTATCTTCAAAAGCCTGAACGGATAATGATTTCTTATACATATTTACACAAACACGACACGTATAAATGATACTAGTTTTAACGGATTTTCTCGCGTATATTAACTTATTTTATATTCCCGACATTTTGTGTCCTTGGGTGCTGTAAAGTACTCGAAACGTCGGGAATATAAATTAAGTAAATAATGAGATAAAATCCCTCAAAACTAGTTTTATTTAAAGGATGAACAGATTTTCTTGAATTATAGCAAAGAACATTCGAGATGGAGTCACGTTTCCAACAAAGAAAAAAAAACTAAATTAAAATTAGTTCATCTGTTTAGGCGCCACGGTGCCACACACATACACGTTAAACTTAAAACACCCCAGTTTGATTCGGAGGTCGAAAATAGTTCTTTTGAAAATCGGACAACGGCGTGAATTCCTAGTAATAACAAGCACGGAGTAGCAGCATTGTGCCGTCACACTTAGAATAATAACACCTAGAAGCCGAATCCGCGTCCGTAATCTGAGGCAAATCAAACTAACCCAGAACGGTTTAGTTCAATACTCGGTCCGTTAGTGCTCAAAGTCGTGTCGTGATGACAATAACTCCCGAAATTTTAATTAAAAATGACGGTTTATGCAGTGAACGGATGTCACAGTACATCAAAGAAACACAAGAAACATAGTAACATTACATTTCACGTGTAAATAATGCTTTTGATTTTTACGTAAAACATTCATCAAAAATAAATATGAATTTTTATAAACTGACACATCACATTATATGGAAATGTTGCCAAAGTGAATAAAAATTCTCCCAAATTTTGTCGTTTAATTAAAAGTAAAACACGTCAATAGGAATTGAATACCTGCATAACGCAACTTGACAACTTTTACTACCAGGGTTTCCAACATCGGAAAAATGCAACGCATTGAATTTATTTAAAAAATATGGATAATAAATTTAAGGACGCTTTTTATATGGTCTAATAATAAATACATGTTTTATTATCGTTTTGGGTTTCCTTCTGATCCTATCATTGCTGCTAGTTAGACAGAAATCATCAGACACAATCGAAATCAAAGCAGTTGGAAGCCCACTGAAAATACAAAAAATTGTTTTTTACATTTTTTATAGGATACGGTGACAAAAAAACATAGTCCACCTGATGGTCAGTGGATGCCGTGGCCCATAGACATCTACAACTATTCTCAATAAAGAATCAAAATGCAGATGCGTTGTCATCCGTGAAGACTATGTAAAACTTGCCAAAATTAAAATTTGCTTGTTTTTTTTTCGTATTGTAGCTTACATTATGCATTCAGTGAGGCGCGGTACATCATTACTCGACGATTATTAGAAACAAAATAGTTAAAAACAAACTAAAAAATGAATACTGAATTCGATCAATCCTTCGTCGAACAGTTGTGCGAACTGGCATTAGCTATATAATTATAAGGTCTCTATCCAGTTACAAAGACAAATATGATGCAATGCAATCACATTTAGATGTCTCATAAAAGTATCTCACTTGGTTAGACAGGCAAATACCATATGGAAGAATATTTTGAATTTGGTGGGCTGCACTTCGGTAACAGATTTCAAACAAACTTATTTTCACATTTATATTAGTCATACGTTCCGTTGTATTAGTCTAACGTTGTTTTAACTTCCCTACTTTTGGGGAAAGTTTAATGTACTGGCAACTTTATTTTTCCACTTGTGTGCGTTTCGTCTAGCGTAAACCCAAGTAACTTACTCACACATATATTTAGTTCGTGCCTCATTTTTAAACGACCGCTTTGTACGGAACTATCGTTCTAGGTGTTATTATTCTAAGCCGTCACATTACTTAACACGAAAACGAATAAGAAGAATAAAGCGCTTCCCAAAATCAGAGAATAGTTAAAATGTTTTAATATAAGACATGTTATTAGCTCGCAGATCATTACTCGTGAACTGTATACAATTGAAAATTTTCTTAATATTATTTATTTCGGCGCATTATCTAGTCCTGTTCTGACAAATTAGACTTCATTTCTTTACCCACTTTACCTTTATAACGTAACATTTAGTATGTCTGTGATGTGATTTTTAGACGAATTGACCGATCGAGGTCACATTTTTCTTGTATGAGTATTTGTTTTGGTCGTTTTTGCTTGGATCCGATAGGTGACTAACTAAGCAGAAGACAACAGAAGTCAATAGCGATTGAAAAATCTATGGTTAAAATTAAGGCACAAAATTACTATTATGTATAAAATGTAAATATTTTTTTTCTTGATTTTTATATAATATATACAACAAATTTACAGTTTTTTTTAATAGGTTAAGGGTAAAAAACGAGCAGACAGTCCACTTGATGGTAAGTGGTTGCTGCGGCCCAGATCAAAATGCAGATGCATTTTCACCCGTGAGGACTAGGATGGAATGCCTCATTTCCAGTAAAAAGGGCCTCCGGCCACCTGCACTCACCAAGCAAAACCTCTACTTCACGCTCGTATTCTGTAAGTTCGTAGTACCACCCCGGTTCGAGCCGGCCCATCCATGCGACAGCAAAAGCTGCCGCCTGGCTCTACCACTGTTAAAATCGTCGTCGTTGATCGTCAGCATCTAGAACAATCTTTAAGTATATAGTATTTTAACTTTTTTTAATAACACGGTTTAAAGGATTTCTTTGACATTATTGGGTAATTTATTAAATAGCTGTGCTCCATCTAGATTTATTTTGCCGTAATTGTTTCTTGGCTGTATAAGACAGATGTTATTCATCCGTATAATTATACGTATTCGTGTTTGTCTTTTATTAATTTGTAAAGGTTAACTTTAAGAAAATGTATTTATTTCGAATTTTATGCGGCAATATACGTGATGTATTGTATTTATATAATTGAGATAGTAATGCGTGGTAGAGTTACGTTTCGTCTTGTTTGCAGCACAAATTGGTCGGCTCGATCGGGGTAGGATCTCGCTCTCACGGAATACCAGTATACTAGTTTACCAATAGTATACTAATTTACCAATAGTGTCTATGGGCCACAGCATCCACTTATTAAGGTATACTAAGTTCTCGTTTGTCATACTTATATAATAAAGAATTTAGTGTACTAAAAATATAAAACCGTGGAATTTCATAGGCTAAGCATCATCGTCATCATCATCATTACAGCCTTTCATAAGTCCACTGCTGAACACAGGCCTCCCTCAAGGAATGCCACAAAGCACGGTCCTGAGCCACCTGCATCTATCGACTTCCTGCATGTCTTACAAGGTCGTCACTCCATCTCCTGGGGGGTCACCCTACACTTCGCCTACTGATACGAGGCTGCCACTCTAGAACCTTTTTTCCCTATCGGTTGTCGGTTCTTCGAGCTATATGGCCGGCCCACTGCCACTTCAGCTTATAATTCGTTGGGCTATGTCGGTTACTCTGATTCTACTGCGGATATCCTTATTTCTAAGTTTATCACACAGAGAAACCTTAGCATAGCCCTCTCTATAGCTCGCTGAGCGACCTTGAGCTTCCTCATACGGCCAGCAGTGAAGGACCACGTCTCAGATCCGTAAGTCATCACTGGCAACATGCACTGGTTGTACAATTTCGTTTTAAGGTTTTGAGGTATGTCTGACGAGAAGATGTGTCGTCGCTTCCCGAACGCTGCCCAGCTGAGTTGAATCCGTCGATTGACCTCTCGGTCGAAGTTGGACTGACCTAGTCGGACTATTTGTCCCAGGTAAACATACTCGTCAACAACTTCGAGCTTAGTTCTCCCAACAACTACCGGCATAGGTGTGACATGGACATAAAACATGATCTTTGTTTTGTCCATGTTCATCTTAAGACCTATCCCTTGGGAGACACTATTGACTGGAGCACCGCCCAAATTTCGACGGCTTCAATCAAAGGCTTTCTCATAGTCCACATACGCCAGACATAGTGGCAAAGTGTAAATTGTGTAATAGCCTAAGCGTTCGCTGTAAATTTCACGTAAGCATCTCGAGTTAATACCCGCCCATACCAATGAAATTGTTAATTAAAATATTTAAGTGGCTTACTGCCTTCTCGGCGATGTGAGAGGAAACCTGCTTTTATAAGGAATGATAGCAGAATAAATGGTTTAGAAAGCCAGTATTGGTACAGCCAGACTTTGTGGCATTCCATTTAAATTCTTAGAGGTTACAACGTAATTGTAGCCTTCCTTGTTTGCAGTTGGCTACAATTTTTTTTTCTTTTTAGAAAACGTTACCCCCACACTAGGATTTTGTCCTGTATCGTGGAGGCAGTTTACATACACAAAATGCACAAGGACAAACATCCAGACCTGAAACAATTATTTGTAGGCCATACAAATACTCGGGATTCGAACCCGCGGCCCCCAGCGTAACAACTCATTGCTAAGCCACTGCGCCACGGAGCCGTCAATTAAAAATTCAAACCAAAGTCTATAAAAATATATAATTAAATACTTATAATAATTAATCATACAATGTAATTTTAATTGTACTCGTACATTGTCCAGTAAAGGTAACGTTTTTTTTTTTATAGGATAAGGGTGACAAACGAGCACACAGTCCACCTGATGGTAAGTGGTTACTGCGGCCCATAGACATCTACATCTATCCTCGTTTGCGAATCAAAATGTAGATGCGTTGTCACCCGTGAGGACTAAGATGGAATGCCTCATTTCCAGTAAAAAGGGCCTCCGGCCACCTGCACTCACCAAGCGAAACGCAGAGGTAAACCTCTCTTCACGCTGGTTTTCTGTGAGGTCTGGTACCACCCCGGTTCGAGCCGGCCCATCCGTACGACAGCAAAAGTTGCCGCATGGCTCTACCACTGTTATAAAAAAAAATTTAAAAAAATTTTATTCAAAAATACCGCACAAAAACTATGACCAAAACTAATCATGTCTTAATTGAAATTTCTTTCAGAATAGGAACACTAAGCTTTTTATAAAACGCTCTTTTATAAATTAATTTTTTATCTGGATTATATTTGTGTTAACCCTCGTTTGTTTTACTTTACTGTTATGTTGTCCTCTGAGAAATCATTTTAATGAATGTTAAATATTGAATGACATGATGCAACGTTCTATTTATGATTGGATGAAATCAAAAGTCAACCTGTAATAATGTTAATGTATGATTTAGTTTTATTACACATGGTAGAACTCATACTGCAGCTATAATATAATTGAAGCATGAATGGGCTTGACCGAGCAAGGTCCACTCTCTCAAAGAATACCAGCGTAAAATAGCAGCTTAATATTGCTGTGTTTCGTATGGTGTCGAAAACTGGAGAACTTTATACTAGAAACGAGGTATTCCGTTTTAGTTATCAGGGGTGACAACACATCTGAATGTTGACTCTTCATCGAATATTGATAAAGATGTCTGTGGGCCATATTATCCACTTACTATCAAGTGGACTGTATGCTCGCTTATCACCCTTATTCTATATTTAAAAAAAAATATATTACGCGGTAGATGAAAAGTACAGCATATTGTGGCTGCAGCATATATGGATCTATTTAACCGGGCATGTAACATCGCCAAATATAATAAAATATAGGATAATATGATTACTAGGTGAGTGACAAAGACCGAAAGACTCTTTTTACCCGACTACCCAAATAGGATTGCTTGACATGAAATAAGTTGAATCTTACTAGATTCTTTGTGTGAGTGTAGAGCAGCCTACGAGAAGAAGCACCATGTGCTGTACCCACAGCACATGGTGCACACCCGTGCGTGCTTAATGATGACCTGCGGTGTAAGATGATGTATGGAACGGTACGTGGAAGGGTGGGTTCGCTTTACTACCCGTAAGGAGAACTTTGGTATGCTGCGTGAGTTTGCGCATGGATGACATGTACGGAAGACTGCCATGGCGAAGACACTCATAACCGAACATCTACTTGCAAGCAAAGGCGTTATGTGTTCGTCATGCCCAAAAAGGGAGAGTGTCAATATGGTACAAGGAGTACAATAAATAATATATAGCGAGTCATGAATGTGCACGTGCAAAGAGCCTTGTTTAAGTACCGCGTGCATCCTCGAGATTCGGTCCGTACAACCGCGTGGTTGGTGGTGCCATGGGAGGTGTAGGGTTACCCCAGAACAATATTTTAATAATTTTCGAGTGTACGAATTAGTATGTTTATTTTTTATATTCTATGTAGCCTTAACGGCTTGACGTATCCTAACTTGTGGGGTATTGTTAGATTACCTGCATGTATGTATATATGTAAATATAGTTATTTGGCACGCTAATATGTTTATTTCAACGTATTCACATTGACTTAAAAATACTTTACTTTTCAATAAACTTTTTACGCAGGTGGGTTTTTTATTTCTGTTTTACGATTGGGCTTGTAAATGGTAACGAAAAAAATTTCATTGTAGGGGTGAAACCTATCCGATTTTAATTTTTTAATTTGTCATTTTTAATCAAGAAAAGATGTACATAAGTTTGTATGGGCTGCAGCTTCTGCAAACTTTGAACTGGGTTTTTTTTCTAACCTTCATCATAAGCTCATAAAATCATCTGTAGAACATAGACTTCATCACTGTGTGGAGGATTTGCTTCAATTGTCACTATAGGTTTGCAGATTGAGGATCGCAGTACTGCGTCTGCGTTTTTTACGGCTGACGTAATCGAGATGTATATACCAACATCAATCAGAAGGCATTTCCCATAGTCGCTTCTTTTGGGAAGAAATGGAGTGTTGGATCCTCTTACATCTTCACCACCTAGCACAAGGGTATTTGTATTAAAAAAAGCATTGCGTGTTATGTCATCTTTTCTACCGACTTCAAATAATCAATAATCAATAAATCATAATAATCAATGTCTGACTAATAGTTTTTCAGTTGTTCTTAATTATTTAAATTGAATTCGGTTGTACAAAATTTTAAATTATTAAACTTAAGAACCTGATCGATCAACTAGACATAGGCGCTTAAGGTTTTTACTCACCGCTAGTCGTATTTGATAAACAACTGACAAACAGTTATTCTTTAGAGTTTTGTTAGGCAACGTTGAAAATTTCATACAACGCTGGCGAGCCGTGAGCCTGGCTCTACGTAAACACTAATAAATACTTTCACTAATAAAAGTAACTTATTTGATATTATCTACCAAGATCTACCAAGATCGCGGTAAATCGGGCATTTACATTTACTATAAAAATACTTTCTCACCTAACCTCAACATACAACGAAATAAGGCAGCAATAAGCTGATATTTTACGCTGGTATTCTGTGAAAATGTGGTTTATCCCCGGTCACCCATGCGTGCAGCAACCATAAAACAGCTGCGGCACGCCACACAATGTATTTTTAACGTGAAACGTTCACGTTAAAAAACACACATTATATTGTTGTCGTGAAGGAATATAAAACAAACTTCAATGACAATAACTTACGACTCGGGTCGAAAGTTGCAGTAACTTGATTTCTCCAGAGATCTTGACAATTTAGACGGACGAGGAGAATTAAATAAAAACGTTATCGGTTTGTATTTGAAATTTATATCGGAAGACGTCAGGATGAAGTTTTTCTTTATGTTCGTTATTTTTATTTTTTAAGTGACAGGTTCTATTATATAATATACATTAAACGAATTTTAAATAACAAGGGAGCAGATATTTATTAATTACCACAAAAATAAAAAAATAAACCTTAATAACAAAGGATCACTTCTACAAGAAGCCATTAAAAATCAATTAACTCAAAATTAGGAATTAGATATACGTATATATATATTTAGCTATAACAAGAATTAATTATATTCTTATCTTAGCGAAATAATTTCTTTGGTAGCCCCGTTCTTTTAAGTCGGCTTTTAATTTGTATTAAAAGTATTTTTTTCCCTTTACAGTGGACTCAGGAATACCTTAATCTCCCGTTAACGTTACAGCCTATGTAAGCCCACTGCTGAACATAGGTCTCCCCTATAGTTGTAACGCTGGCACTTGGGTTGGCAACCGAAATAGGATAGTTACATTAAAAACTTACTGCCCTATTTTACCATGCTTGGTGTGGTATTTTTTCCAAATTTGTTTAAGACCACCCCTGATGTGTAACGTATTCATAAAAAAAAAACATAAAATAGGTGCACAATTGACAAATTTATCGCGTTAATACATACAATAAAACATACAGTCGAAGTATTTCTCCAACTTTTTTGAAGTCTGCTAAAAATAAAATACAATTTTATTTTATTTGAAATAGGGTATCTTATTTATAGCATCGGTTTTACCTGGGGTGGGATTTATTTAGATTCCAGATAATTATAAAACCATTTATTATAGTAGTTTTTAAATTTTACAACAAATAATTGCCTATCTTTTTATTTGAAAAATATAGCCTACACGTGATCAAATCTGATCGGGCTGATGATAATATCTGTTGATGAAATCTATCGCAATCGAATTGGCCATTCCAAAGATTAGCCCGAACAGAAAAACAAAGTTTTAAAAATGGTTATATATATCTTAATAACATGCAAATTAATAACCCCTTGGCTTAAAAGAAACCAGTTATTTCTATATTATGAAAATAAACTTCAGTTTTATTTATATGTATGTCAGAGTTTATAAAATACCGGTTTAATCGAGATGGAGTTGAGGGTATATCGAGAAACCCTCACTTGTTTTTGCAGTATAAATTTCACTGTAGGCGCTGTGCGCGAGAGGTTCCGCTTAAGTAATTTTACAATTGAAGTCATTTTACGAGTGCTAAGAAAGTGTCGTTGTTTTGTTTGTTGTAGTAATTCTTCTAGTGCACGCAGGAAGACGGTGTTGCTGAGAGGCTGCCATGTGTTACACTGCGATAAGTAGTGTTGCTGTTGTTTTGCATAATTTGGTGTTATCATGTACCTCATACACTGGTGTGTAATTGTAACGGGGACGTATTACGGTGTGGTTGTACTGTAATTGATCTATGTGTAGTCTCTTATTACTGATAATGATGAATTGCATAAGCAAGAGAGCAAGTTGAACATCCACTCTCACACTTTTATTATTTTCACAATTAATGTTATCCTGATGTATTTCCGAGATCAAAATTGGGGTATTTAATTGAATCTCCGATATGTATGTATACACCACTAAAATTTCAATTTCACTAGACTAAGTTCCCTGGTGCACCAGCATCTATCCATGTAATGAATCCGCTTCTATGAGAATGTGGCGGAACATATTAACACCATGGGGATCTTTACATTTTGGATGTTAATAGAAACTCTTTCATTCTTTCAGTTTTAATAGATAAAAAGCAAAGAGAAAGTATAACCTGTTAATTTGTTCAAAGAAAACAGAAATTGCAATATCACGCGAATTCACAGTACGAAAGCAAACCATGTTAGATTTTCGTTGTCACCAATTAAATTGCTACAATTGCGATTACGTGCAGATTTAACACGTGTTCGGCGTTTAAGGGAAACAACTTGATCTAAAGTGTGAAGTCCGCCAACACAATGGGGCAGAGTGTCGGGCATTTGCCCTAAAACTCTTTTAGAAATAAGAGAAGACCTATTATTATTATATATAGCTATGGGGCTTATATACACTGTAACAATTGAGCTTTTGTGTCCTACGTACTAGAGGAGACACTGTATTTAGTTACGCAGTCACTCGCTAGTAGTTTGACACGTGCTTTGTTAATTATATGAAAAAAAAATCTCCTGATAAAATATGCCATACAGTGTTTTTAAATATTGAACGAGTAATTCCAGAACTTTTAGCAAATGCCTCTAACTTTTCATTGGTGAGTAAGATACTTTATTAATGAAAAAAGTATTAGAGATTTTTAATCATAATATGTGGGCTTCCTTGATAATGAGCGTAATAAAAGAGTTCGCGGTTGGACCGTTATAACGACTTAAATGGGCCCAAGTAGGAAAATTGTAACTGAAGGACTTATTTTCAAATTAGCCTTATAGGGAGTAGTCGTATTCAAAAAGGATTAAAAAAATAGTTTTCGGTCATTTTCTATGGACGAATGAAATTTTTACTAATCCAAGTGCACTCAGTTGGTAAAGTCCTGGTGGTTGTTTTCCTGCTTATATTTCCAGTTTGAGAATGTAAAACTTCTCCGCATCTACAAGAGCTTGAATTTTTATCCCATACTTGGCTGGTTTGTTGGGAATGTAAACGTGGAATGGACATCGCCGCTTTAGAAAGATAACAACATCTCATCAATATTAAGATTCTCGAAAGGCTAATAAATAATGTTTTTGAATATTTTCAACAAAATTGTCAAAAATCTCCCTTATTGCAGCTAGATCGTCAGTCTTTTTTGTATGGCCCCGAGTGTTTTTATCATCGAATCTCAAACAATATTGGAGGAAGTAAAACCTCTGCAGTTCCATTGTAGTCCAAAAGATTTTAACTCTTGTATGATCACAAATTGTCTAATTGAGCGATTCAGGCCAGCTGCTATACAAAAGTCCTATAAATGCCTTTAAGAAATTGCATCTTTCATCTGATACTGCTCTTTATTTTTTTTTGATGTTTTTCCCGTTCTTACATACACAAATATTCAAATAAAGGATAAATTATTTGAATATTTGTGTCTGTAAGAACGGTATTCAACATACTGTTTGTTATAAAGAGACTACAAGTTTCAATCTTATTTTAAGCAAGTTTTGCAGTACCTTTTACGCCTGGATCATTTGTAATAATATTCCCAGTTCAAACTCGAACACTTTGTTTAGGAAAATCTTTTGACCATTTTGTGCCATTTTTGGATGTAATATATGTTCCACGTACCTGAGCCAACTGACTAGTTGCCGCCGGCGAGGATTCCAGCGCTTCCAAATCATCCAAAATACCTGTTTGTTCCGAATCACTATCTTCACTTCTGTGAGAAACGTTAACAATATCTTCTTCGCTGTTGGAGTCACAAGGGTTAGCACTTGTTATAGTTCTTGTAGCCGATGTTCATTTCCTTCATAAAGCATCTTGAAAAATCTAAAAATAAATCATAAAATACTATAAAAAACTAAAATCAAAAACTTACTGTCAACACAAAAATGTAACACCGACTACGAGGTCGGGTGTGACGTACCCCAGCCATGTGTATGTATGTGCATCTACCGTCACGGCCGGCGTAACACTAAGCTCGATACTGTACCTGCGTTTAAAAACTTCTCGGGTATGACATACCCGACTTCACTCAAGCTTATACTCAAAAACGGCTCAAACGATTTTGATGTAATGTTTTGTCTGTGTTTAAATGTGTCTCTTGATTGTTTAGATCTACAGTGAGACCCGGTAGGTGGCGCTGTTATTGCGATCCAGAAGTCACCCGTCTGAAGCCGGGGCGGATTGCTAGTAATAAATAAATTATATGAAAGCGCGCTGTTAAGGAAAACAAATTAAGGAAATAAATTTTAATATTTTGTGAAACTCTAATTAACGTACGGGAGTTATTTCTGTTGTAGCACATGTTGCCTTTGTTTTACATCTGCCAAAATGTTTTATCGAGTACAATAAGAAACAAAGAAGTTGTAACAAACATGTAGTTTATATATATTTAGGTTTTTTACTATTTTAAGCCAGTGTTTGATTACTATCTCTGTACTGTATTTAACCATTACAGACTATCGAAGTCCATAACTTACGAGTGACCTTCACCATAGATTTACTCATAAGAGAAATATTATTCATACTTGCTCGACCATTTTTTTGCCCATCTTCTGTTACAGTTTCTCTCTGAGAACATTCAAATGAAATGGGGTAGTGGATTGTTTTATGCTAACACTTAAATTTTTGTTTGTTTTAATAAATTCATATAATTATTAATACTAGTAACGCGTATGGTCGAAATTCCATCTGTTATCCTAGTATTGTTAGCGTTTATGGAAAAAATCGTATGTGTATGTTCACTTTATCAACTATCCATGGCACAGTACCTTTTGGAATATATGAGTTTCATTCCCCTGATTTGGTAAGAAAATTAGAAAAACATACCACATATTCCGATGTTACATATATATACACACTTCTATTAAATAGATCGTACTATCTATCTAATACCCCTACACGAGGCATCCTCAGGTGAAGTAGACTCTGCGATGGTCAGCCACCGCAATTTTTTTGTTTTATGACGCGAATCTTAGCAAATTGATTTTTATATCTTAAATGTAATAATATTTATATTACATTTAATTTAATAAAAATATCTTAAATAGATTTCTAATATAGAAGACGACCGTTTCTAATAATTATCTTAAAAAGAAAATTATGTTTGATCACAAACAGGTTTGCAAAAATAAAAATTGCAAGCTAAGTTTGATTCAGTAATCTTTTGTTAATGAAGGTTTAATATTTCCATCATTACAAACGCATTATTTAGCTAGTATCTATGGCTTAACATAGCTAATACCAAGTTTATTACGTTTGCAGTAAGGATGAATGTAAGGCATTGTAAGTTTTCTTCTCTATATTTATTTAGGAATTCTTATTTTTAAATACTCTTTTTTTAATGACGCTTTTTCTTCTTCTTCTTCGTGTTATCATACATTATTTGGGTTTGACATAGTATATCTTCCTCTTCCATTCTTCTGTATTAGTCGATATTCCCTCACTCTCTTTCTCACGAATTTCATCCAGGACATAGCCTATTCAATTTTTGTGGCCTACCTCTAGTTTTATATTCACTCACGATCATAATTTTAATTTTGTTTATATATGGGACCATTTTCAATACTGCTTCAGTATTTTTTTAATATTTAACAATACATTGTAGCTAAAATGAAAATAAAACTATGTTGTAAAACTTGGAGGTTTGTGTGTAACAGTCATGGGTGACTGAGCAAGTCTCATAACTTAATTAAAACAATCTGAGGTAAAATATTAACAAGACTAGTAGGTCACGGCTACGGTACGCAATATTTTATCCCTCGTCCATATTAAAAGTAACAAGTACCTTCATCACTGTCCCTGTCGCGTCATACGGACTGAATTTTTCGTATTTTATATACAAATTAAAATAGTGGGAAAGTGTTTTTATTTTTGTTTTTATTTTTATTAAGGGCCTATACGAATTGATATTAAAAACAGTCAGATACAAACAGTACAACCAAAGAGGTTCTTCTTCAATTTTATACAAACGAATTACGAATATACCTATTATAGACACACAACTAAATGTCATTGTGATGATTTTATTTCACAAATACGATTAATTAAGTATTATGTTATATATTAAATATTTAAAAATCAAATTGAAGCAAGATTTACATTAATGTCGTCTTTTTCTATAGAATTAGGGTGACAAACGAGCACACATTCCACGTGATGGTAAATGGTTGCTGTGACCCATTGACATCTACATCTATCTTTGTTTGCGAATTAAAATGCGATGTTAGCCATGAGGAATAGTATAGAATGCCTATTTCCAGTAAAAAGGGTCTTCCGTCTTTGCCAAATTTCGGTCACGGTGGTCACTCTCACTGGAGACTAGCCAACTGCGTAAGGCAAGACTGTAAAAGCAAGCATATTAAACTCTCAAAGTCTAGTTCGATGGGACGGAAATCCAACTATTGGAGAAAAATCAAGCGCAGGACCACAGCCAGACGAAAATATCATAAGTACTTAATATAACAACGTATAAATAATTTAAGGAGCACATAAAGTTCAAACTGTTCAAACTGCTATACTCGTATATGGCGGCAGAAACAAGTACTATTACGTGGTTCCAATCTAGATATTTTTTTTTATAGGATAAGGGTGAAAATGAGCACACAGTCCACCTGATGGTAAGTGGTTGCTGCAGCCCATAGACATCCACATCTATCCTCTATTACAAATCAAAGTGAAGACGCGTTGTCATTCGTGAGGACTAAGATGGAATGCCTCAATTCCAGTAAATAGAGTCTCCGGTTCTCTACATTTACCACACAAAACACAGCAACGTTAAGCTGCTATTTTACGCTGGTATTCTGTGAGAGCGTTGTCCCTCCCCGGTCGAGCCGTCCCATTCGAGTAAAACTATACTAATAATATAGCTGCAGCTTGGCTCTACCACGTAAATAGAGTAGAGATAAATAGAGTAAAGATAGAATTTTAGGCAGAAAAATAACTCCACCATCTGTAATATGAAATAGTAAAATTAAATAAAAATTGAAAAAAAAACCTATTTTTACTTATAAAAATATTCGCCTAAACTATTGAAACATCCTTGCCATTTTAAGGGCTGTTCTTTGATGCTCTTCCTTTATTTTTCTGCTGCACGAGAAAAGATGAAATTCTTAATTTTTTTATTTTGTTTTCTATTTTGTACGTGATAGAGCCATGCTGCAGCTATATTAATAGTATAGTTGTAGCACGAATGGGTCTGCTCAACCGGGGAAGGATCACGCTCTTACAGATTACCATCGTAAAACAGCAGCTTAACGCTGCTGTGTTTTGTATGGTAAGTGAAGGGACGCGGAGACACTTTATACTGGACACGAGGCATTCCATATTTATCCTAGGGGATGATGACGCATATTTGAATTTTAATCGAGTAGAAATAACGTAGGTGTCTATTGGCCACAATATCCAATTATCGTTAAGTGGACTGTGTGCTCGTTTGTCATCCTCATTTTTATAAATAAGGAAAAAAGTAAAATTTTGACTCTCAAAAATTATCTAAGGTTTATGAGTGCCAGCTTTTCAATCATTCCGTTCCATATGCAATTCTTCACACTAACGATCCGCAGTAACTAATCGTCACTAATCTTTCATTTTGAACACTGTTTGATTTAAGCACCTGGATCTAACTACTCTCCTACAGCTAGAAAATGAGTTCTAGACAATTGAATGGTGGATTCGAATCCACGACTTTTAAATTTCGCAGTACGTAATCGTAATTATTGGCCTACTGTCGCTTTTAATATCATAATAATTCTAAGATTTTTCCTCACAATATTGTATAAAGTTCATGCAAATAATGTTTAATTTTTCATTCAGCGATAAACATAATATCTTTCTGGTACAAGAGACTTAAACGTATTATATTTGTTGTATCAGTGGCTTACAGAAAAAAAAAATTATTCAAGAATCAAATATTATATTCGCTACATTACGGTAGCTGAATACAAAGCAACAGTACTTAAGAGAATTATTGTGCATTTGAATATGTAATATGAATGGTGTGTGTGTATTCTTTATGTATTTAATAAAATAAGGATTATATTTTCATATATTATATTTTTTTTAATTTTTTTGTCTTTTTTTAAATAAAAGGGCGACAAACGAGAACACCACCGTCCACCTACATGATGGTGGTCGCTCTGACCCATACCCACCTACGGTTATACTCAATATTACCATTACAGCCTATTAAAAGTCCACCGCGGAACCTTCTCCACAGATTGTCTCATAGAGGGATGTTAGACTATAGGGACGTTGGTCTATTGATCGAGACCGTGATCAAGTTGTTGGTTGAGTTCGAATCCCAGGTCGAGCCGATAAATCAGTTATCGGGTTTTTGGATCAAGAAATTCTAAGTAGCTGCCCGTAGTAAGTCAGGAAGTTGGCGGCGTTTCACCTCCTTACAAAAGCAAATAAAGCTGGATCGGTCCCTCAGAATTACCGTTTCACCGGACTATGGAAGAGAGAGAGAGAGGTAAAAAGAGTGCACATGTGCTTGTGTATACACTCGTACACTATAATCATGTACTGCGCAGATAGTTATTCTTCGGCAAGGCTGACTGACGTGAGTGAAATTCGGACATTTTATTTGCCAGTTTTCACGCTTGACTGGCGGGTTGGCAAATGCAGTTTTTTTTTAATATTTTAAGGTGTTATCAAGAAGATATTACTGCCAATATCCTTATATTTCTTTTCCCTTTGTTGCTTTTTTAAACGACACCCCAGGGAAGATCAACTTTTTGGTATTATCTCAAAAATTATTTTTTTAATAAAACGTGGTCCGAATAGCTTACTGCTCTTTAGGCTCTCTCTACTCCTTCAGAGATTACTGACATCCTCGTCACTACTATTCCCAACACTAGTAAACTAAAAAAGACACACTACAGTCGATTATTATACGACACGTGTTTTGCCTAAAAAAGGAGAAACATCAGGGGAAATATATTCTGCGATGGTTGACTGCTAAACGTCTTTTTATATAGGATGGGGTGACAAACGAGCCACAGTCTACCTGATGGTAAGTGGTTGCTGTAACCTATAGAAATCTATATCTATCCTCAATAAAGAATCAAAATGCAGATGTCACATGGGAGGACTAAGATGGAATGGCTATTTTCCAGTAAAATGGGTCTCCGGTTCTCTACACTCACCATACGAAACACAGCAGTGTTAAGCCGCTATTTTACGCTGGTATTCTGTGAGAGCGTGGTACTTCCCCTGTCGAGCCGACCCATTCGTGCTACAACTATACTACTAAAATAGAGCTGCAGCATGGCTCTACCATGTATAAACTGTCTGAAGTGTACTTCGCAAAGAAACGCCTGATTCTATTTATTAACACTTCTTTCACAGTTTTCTATATACTTATATTTTTGGCTAAACGTGGCCAAGTGGCTTACTACTTTTGCACTCTATTTCGGGGATCTATTGCTGTCTAGAAAAGTAAAATAAAGTGAACATACACATACGATTTTTTCCATAAACAGTAACAATACTACGATAACAGACGGAATTTCGACCATACGCCTTACTAGTATTAATAATTATATGAATTTATTAAAACAAACAAGAATTTGATTGTTAGCATAAAATAATCCACTACCCCATATCCTTTGAATGTTATCAGAGAGAAACTGTAAGAGAAGATGGGCAAAAAAATTGTCGAGCAAGTATGAATAATATTTCTCTTATGAGGAAATCTATGGTGAAGGTCACTCGTAAGTTATGGACTTCGATAGTCTGTAATGGTTAAATACAGAACAGAGATAGTAGTCAAACGCTAGCTTAAAATAGTAAAAAAAAACCTAAATATCTATGAACTGCATGTTTGTTATAACTTCGTTGTTTCTTATTGTCCTATTTACAGTAGTAAAAGAAGAAATT
This sequence comes from Parnassius glacialis, assembly GCA_033319125.1. NCBI lineage: Eukaryota > Metazoa > Arthropoda > Insecta > Lepidoptera > Papilionidae > Parnassius > Parnassius glacialis. The sequence continues at coordinate 2,284,197 of JAVANC010000027.1, forward strand.
ATAGCGTAGCTCCTATTTGGAGAACGAAAACCACCTTTGCGAAACATCAATATGAAAAACAATCAGAACATTTAAACAATCAGATTAATAAAATATTGCAAATATATCCATTAAAGACATATGACTGTAAGAAAAAAATAATGCAGTGGCTTGAGACACTTAATTACGATCAAACTGAAGCTTTATTACAATTTATCTTATAAGCTTATAACACATTCACTCACTGTCTTTTTTCATACATACACACACGCACACATGCACACACACACACACACACACACAAACAAACGCAAACACACACACTCAAAAACGCAAACACACACACACACACACACACACACACACACACACACACGCGCGCGGGCTCGGGCGCGTGCACCTACGTACACATACACACACCCTGTTTCTTCTTTTGTTGAATGTATTTAGTTAAGGGAGTGCGAGGACCTTCTACCACAAGTATTTTTATATTTAAAAGAAGTCTGAGGACTTCTTTTAAGTATAAAAATACTTGTACTAATGTAACTTATACTAATTTAGGAATATGTTGGAAACAATAAACTTTCATTTCTTTTCATTTCATATTGTACTCGATAAAACTCTTGGGCAGATGTAAAACAAAGGAAACAAGTGCTACAACAGAAATAACACCCGTAGATTAATTAGAGTTTCACAAAATATTAACGCTTATTTCCTTAATTTGTTTTCTTTAACAGCGCGCTTTCATATAATTTATTTATTACTAGCAATCCGCCCCGGCTTCACACGGGTGACTTCTGGATCGCAATAACAGCGCCACCTACCGGGTCTCACTGTAGATCTAAACAATCAAGAGACACATTTAAACACAGACAAAACATTACATCAAAATCGTTTGAGCCGTTTTTGAGTATTAGCGTGAGTGAGTGAAGAAGTTTTTAAACGCAGGTACAGTATCGAGCTTAGTGTTACGCCGGCCGTGACGGTAGATGCACATGCATACACGTGGCTGGGGTACGTCACACCCGACCTCGTAGTCGGTGTTACATTTTTGTGTTGACAGTAAGTTTTTGATTTAAGTTATTTATAGTATTTTATGATTTATTTTTAGATTTTTCAAGATGATTTATGAAGGAAATGAACGTCGGCTACAAGAACTATTACAAAAGTGCTCAACATTACTCAGAGAATTGAAGATAATGATTCGGAACAAGTGAGTATTTTGGATAATTTGGAAGCGCCGGAATCTGGGCCGGCGGCTACTAGTCAGTTGGCTCAGGTACGTGGAACATCTAATACATCAAAAAATGCCACAAAATGGTCAAAAGATTTTCCTAGACAAAGTGTTCGAGTTTGAACTGGGAATATTATTACAAATGATCCAGGCGTAAAAGGTACTGCAAAACTTGATTAAAATGAGATTGAAACTTGGAGTCTTTTTATAACAAACAGTATGTTGAATACCGTTCTTACATACACAAATTTTGAAATAATTTATCCTTTATTTGAATATTTGTGTATGTAAGAACGGGAAACACATCAAAAAAATAAAGAGCAGTATCACATGAAAGATGAATTTCTTGAAGCATTTATAGGATTTTTGTATATAGTTGGCCTGAATCGCTCTATTAGACAATTTGTGATCATACAAGAGTTAAAATCTTTTGGACTACAATGTCACTGCAGAGGTTTTACTTCCACCAAAATTGTTTGAGATTCGATGATAAAAACACTCGGGGCCATACAAAAAAGACTGACGATCTAGCTGCAATAAGGGAGATTTTTGACAATTTTGTTGAAAATATTCAAAAACATTATTTATTAGCCTTCCGAGATTCTTAATATTGATGAGATGTTGTTATCTTTCTAAAGCGGCGATGTCCATTCCGCGTATACATTCCCAACAAACCAGCCAAATATGGGATAAAAATTCAAGCTCTTGTAGATGCGGAGAAGTTTTAAATTCTCAAACTGGAATTATACGCAGGGAAACAACCACCAAGACTTTACCAACTGAGTATCAAAATGTTCGACATCGTAAGCCGTTTAGTGGAGCCAATAACAAAAAGGAACAGAAACTTGACGTTCTACAATTAATTTATTAGTCTCCCACTTATTACTCATCTCTTGAAATACCACTCCTTCACTTCTGTTGGCACAGTTCGTAAAAAAAAAGACAAGTGTACCTGAGATCTTAAAAAAGGGAACAAAAGTCAATAGCTCTCGATTCGGATTCCAAAACGATATTACTTTGGTGATCTATGTACCTTAAAAAAAAAGTTATGCTAGTTATGTCACCTTTACATATAAAACAAATATAGACGAATCGACAGGGGATAAAAAAAAAACCGGAAATTACTACTTATTTTAAAAATACTAAAGCCGGAGTCGATGTGGCGGATGAACTCAGTGCCATTTATGATATTTCATGCAGTAGCAAGCGTTAACCCATGACGGTTTTATGGTATACTTAATATCGCTGCTATAAATTGTATCATTATCTACAGAAAAAATAACACGGGTAACAAAACATGCATGAAGCGCTGAAATTACATTCGTAATTTAGGTTTGAATCTAATAAATGATAGACTTCAGAACAGGCAACAGATTGTACATTTTCCAAGGGAAACACGAAAGAGAATTACCGATAATTTAGGGGAAGCTTCACTACCAGTTCAAAAAAATGGTTGTTAAATATGTTAGATGTGGTGAGTGTACTCAGAAAAAAGACAAAATAACAAAACATTGGTGCACAAAATGTGAGAAGCCTATATGTATGGAACACGCGATTTTTATGTGCGGAGATTGTGCGCATTTGAAGGTGTAACTTTGGTGCTCTATTACATGATCTCATAAGACTTTTCGGTTTCTTTTTTATTATAATAATTAGAAGATACTATTATTATGTTGATCGACCAAAGAAGTTAGAATTTTGTTGTGAACCCAGCGGGACTTTTTTTTAAATAACAGCTTACAATCATGTATGCTACACAAATTAACAACACAACAAATAAGAAATAGCTTGGTAGCAAGCCTCATTTCAAGGGGTTATTATCATCCATAAATTCTTTAATATTATAATAACCCTTTTTATACCAATTTAGTTTAATAAAGTTTTTGAACTCTGAGCAGGTGAAATTTTGTATATTTTCTGGATTTTTGTTGCAAAAGCGTATACATCGCCCCAAGAATGAATTACTGACTCGATGGAGTCGAGTAACTGGTACTACTACCTTGTGTCTGTTCCTAATATTTACAGAGTGAATATCACTTATTTTTGTAAAACCATTTTTATTTTTGTGTACGTACCATAGATTTTCATAATTGTATTAAGAGGCAAAAGTTAATATATTAATTTCCTTTAATTTTTGTCGCAGCGACTCTTTAGGCTTTAAATCATAGATTGCTCTTATGGCTCCCTTCTGTTAAATGAATATAATTTCAGTGTCAACTACGTGTCCCCATAGTAAAAGACCATACGACATTCTGCTATGGAAATAGCTAAAGTAAACTAGTCTAGCTGTTCCAACACTGGTAAGACTTCTAATCATTTTTACAGCATATGCTGCAGAACTAAGTTTGCTTGCTAGTTTAGATATATGGGAGCTCCACTGAAGCTTCGCGTCTAGTGTGATTCCAAGAAAAATGGTGGTATCTACAATACTCAGTTTCTCCCCATTTAAAATTATATTATTATTCAATTGTTTGACATTTGGAGTCATGAATTTCATACATTTCATTTTGGTGCCATTTAAATGCAAATGATTAACATTGAACCAATTTACTAATTCAGATATAGTATTATTTACTTCGTCATAATTTAGTAAATGTCAACTTGATTTGAAAATTAAAGAATTGTTATCTGCAAATAATACTATATCATGGTTATGCCCTACTATGTAAGTTAAGTCATTAATGTATACAAGAAACAGAAAGGGGCCGAGAATTGAGCCTTGAGGCATGCCCATTTGTACCATCGACCCGGAAGAGCTCATACTGTTAATGAGAACTTTTCGCTTCTTTCACTTCAATATGAAATAATTAATTTGAAATAATAAATAAGAGCATCACTTCTTACGTCATAGTGTTCAAGTTTCCTGATTAATGTTTCATGGTGAACACAATCGAAGGCCTTGGATAGGTCACAAAATATACCCAAAGGATCCTGTGAATTCTCCCATGCATTAAAGATATATTAAATCAGCTCAACACCGGCATCAGTTTTCCAGCGATTCCTTTTGAAACCAAATTGATTTTATGTAGTTAGTTATTTATATTAAAGAAATTTATCATTTGATCAAGAATAATTTTTTCAAAAATCTTACTAAGTGTTGGTAGTACAGAACTAGGTCTAAAATTGACGGGGTCTAATGTACTACAAAATTTAAATAAAGGTATTAATTTACTATGCTTCATTAAATCAGGAAACACACCAGATTCGACACTAGTAATAAAAATAATAGCTAAATGCGGCGCGATTATATCTATTATAGACGCAATTACTTTTACGGAAATCCCTCACAGATACGCAGTTTTCTTAACATCAATAGTTTTAAAATGTTTTACAATATATTTTGATGATACTTTATGAAATGTAAAATTCTTTGTACACGCGTTTACATTTTGTTTAAATAATGATTCGGCGACGGCAGTGACTTAGTGGTTAATATCGGAATATCAGTAAAATATTTATCAAAAACCATTGCAATGTCCTGATTTGATTCAGTTAATTTGTTGTTAACACTTAACTGGTAGTTAGAATTGCGAGATTTGATCTTACCAGTTTCGCTATTAATTATACTCCATGTCATTTTACTGAACTATCTGAGGCCCTATGTAAGGGCGGTATAGACTGTTGAATTGGCGATACAAGCGAATACTTTGAAGCAATACAATTGCAAACTAAAATGAACAGTAGTACAATTATATTTTGTTATTAATGTAGGTTTAAGTGGTAATTGGTGTTGTGTAATTAAAGTGTCAATTATTTTTTTTTAATTCATTCGGCAGTTTTTAATTGTCTCAAAATCCAAGCTCGTAACAATATGTAGATTATGTAGGTAATTTCTTAGGGTTCAGTTATACTCAAGAGTTAGCCGAAATGCGTGTATTCGTGACCGGGTGTGTTTCCAAGCAAGTGGCATGCGTAGTGAAGCTAGCTGTGCCCACGGTGGTAGTGAGTTGCGGAGCGTTTGCAGAACCCGAGTTCGAGGCTAGCTACCCGGTGAAACGAATTTGGGACAATATTTCGCTGTTACATCAAGAACACAGCTAAGATCCACGTAAAAGATAAATCTTACCTAGTTTGAAGAGCGCCTCCCGCCGTCCTCAATTGCGTACACTCTCCCCGTCACCACTAACTCCAGCACCACTACTCCCAACCCGACTATACTAGGAACGACGCACCACCATCGATTATATGAGACGTGTTTCGCCTCTAAACTAGGCATACCCAGTTGAAGTAGGCTCTGCGGTGGCGATTGGTCACTTTACATTTAACTTAAAGTTCACTTCATTATTAGCACTTGCAGTTGCCAATTGAAGCAATTTTAACAAAAACAACATAACTGTGTTACACATAATTATTCAATATTGAAAAAAAACTTAATGTCTTTTAAATACTAAATTAGGAGTCATTAAATATTTTATTCAATCATGTATTATTGGTTATTTATTCATAATAAACCGATGTTTTATAGTTACATTTCGTAAAAGTCAAATAAAACAAAAAATAGGCTTTGCATTTATGTATTTGTAGAAAGGGTAATTGAGTACAGTACAGAGACTAATTTTGTAGTAAGGAATAATAATTAATTCGTTTACACGAATTAATCAAATCATCGGATCAGTATTCAAACCTATAGAAATAACTTTTTAAAAAAATCTACTATATATTTTTTTAATTAATTTTCTTTTTTAATTTTATATGGTTTTATTGCCTCTTACTGACACTAGCCGATGCTAAAGCTAAGTAAAGCGGGGTCTTTGATAAACCTCTTACTCCCCAGATAATGCAGAGTTAATAAAACCACATACAATTATATTTTTTAAATAAAAAAAAATTGTTCGAGTTTTTAAAAAAGAAATTATTTCTATAATTTGAATAATGATTTTTATAACGTACTTATCAGGAACCACAGGGTTTTTGTTACATATTGTATATATATTAATATGTATGTATGCATTTATCTTATCTATGTACTTATATACCATTCTGTATTTCTATTTTTTTATAGGATAAGAGTGACAAACGAGCACACAGTCCACCTGATGGTAAGTGGTTTCTGTGGCCCATAGACATCTACATCTATCTTCTAAGATGGAATGCCTCGTTTCCAGTAAAAAGGGGTCTCCGGTTCTCTACACTAACCATACGAATCAGAGCAGCGTTAAGCTGCTATTTTATGCTGGTATTCTCTGAGAGCGTGGTCCCTCCCCGGTCGAGCCGACCCATTCGTGCTACAACTATACCAGTAATGTAGCTGCAATCTGTCTCTACCACGTACAAGAGTATTCTATTTTATTACTTTAATAAAAATAATGTTATTTTTGTCGCCAAACCACATACGTTTTTTGTTTTCTTGCAATCCTGTCCATTCAAAAGTTTTCTGGGAGAGGTCGCTCCTAGCGATAAGACCACCCATTGTATCACATTTATTTTTCTCATTTTTGTTAATATTTATGTTATTTTTTTGGCGTACAATTAAATGTTATCTATCTATCTATCTATGCTTCCCTATGGATTTTCTAAAAAAATCATATATACGGCTACGAATTTTTATGAGTACCATTAACTGTCGTCCATGTTTTGTTTTGTCGGAAATTTTAATTTTACCCATCTGTTAACATATTTAATAAAAAAGTTGATTTAAAATTTACCGTATTTTTCACTATCTAAAACATAAATTTACATTATATAACATATACCTACTATGTATCCTTTGGCACAAGTCTATAATATTCCATTTCGGTTCGGTATCAACCCTAGCGTTACACGCTTCGGCCTAATGTCACCCTCGCTTCAACTCTCACATACAGAAAGTGTCACCCCTGTGGTTCAGGCTACACGCTTTTGGAGATCCTTTCCCAATGACATCAAATAGTGACATCAAAAGCTCCCAATAAGTTAGCTTTTAAAAAGTTGGTGCCTTATTATATATTAAAGACTTCTTCTTATTTAAGAAGCTTGTTACATGAATCATCCATGACATTTATATTGTTAACGCCGTATATATTCATAGTTATTTATGTTTATTATATATTTACCCATATTAATATGTATATATGTATATTATATTTATGTATATGAGATATTTGTATAGTTTATTTCATTTATATATAAGTAAAATGTATCTATTTCGTAGTTAATTACCAATTTTATTTTGTTTTTATTCTATACTATCTGATACATAACGCGTTGCTGCCGTTAAAGAAAATTGTGGGATTATTGTTCATTATATATAAGTAAATGAATAATTATGTAGTTGTTTTCAGCTTTTGAATAATAATTTTTGTCTGATCTACTTAAAACTTGCTGGTTCTTAGCTGTTTGCTCACCTCAGCTATCCCACTCTCATTATCTTGGGACTCAAAAAAGATAGCAATAAACCGCAAAAATTCCTATTATTAAAATTACGGAAATTAATTTGTTTTGTATTTTTGTCTTAATGCCATCATCACAACAGATACAAGTCCAGTGTAAATTTGACCAAGTGAAATTACACCCCCTGAAATATAAAGTATTTTCTGGAATGGTCCTGAGAGGGTTTTAGGACAAGATAAATATTTGCCGCGCTACCTCAGTGCGCGTTGGCGAACTCCACATGACTTCGAAATATTTTTTTCTTATTTCGCAAACATAGAAATTTCCTCACGATGTTTTTCTTTACCACCTACTAATACCACCTACTGTGAAATTTAAAGCGTGCACTTAGCTTTTGAGCTACCACGGCTTGTAAGTATTAAATAAAAAAAGAATCATTAAAACCGCGTGATATACGAGCACATAAAACAAAAACATTTAGTGGAACTGAGAACCTCCGTTTCTTGAAGACGCCTAAAGAAGAGCCTTCATTTGCATTTATTACTTCACTAAGTTTGTAGCAACAAAACGCAACAGGTTACTGTTCTTGTCATTTTCTGCATCAACACACAATTTCAAAATCATCAATAGAATTTCTAAGCTCATTGCTAAAAAGCTGAATAAAAATAAAAAAGAAACCTCAATCAAATAAAAAAATTATTCAAACACTAATTTGCCACAAACGAGTAAAAGAAGCTTGCACTAATTTACCCTATTTCTCTTTCCTGCTTCATCATTTAAACCTGATTACCCCCACTGCAATTCAAATAATCCCAAAAACGTTAGCTCTGTTGTAAACCAACTTACAACGTATCCAGCGACTGCAGGGTTGTTATAAACTAATTTGCTTAATTCCGCGTAAAGAAAGAAAATGATGTGTCCTGCCCAGTTTTAAGGGGACCTCCTACCCTCCCTCAATCGTGCGCACTATACCCGTCGCCGTCAATCCTAGCACTACTACCCCCAGGACCACCACACTAGGCACGAGGAGGCTCTGGGCACTAGGCACACTAGGCTCTGCGGAGCCTGGCCGCTAACTTCACCTGAGGATGCCTCGTGTAGAGGCGAAACACGTGTCGTATTTTCGAGAGTGGTGTGTCGTGCCTAGTGTGGTAGTCCTGGGGGTGGTAGTGCTAGGATTCACGGCGATGGGTATAGTGCGCACGATTAAGGGAGGGTGGCAGGTCTCCTTAAAATTGGGCAGGGCATATAGTTTTCTTTTTTTACGCGGAATAAGCAAATTAGTTTATAACAACCCCATTAAAGAGCTTATTATCTTCAAACGCCTGAACGGATAATGATTTCTTATACATATTTACGCAAACACGACACGTATAAATGATACTAGTTTTTCGGATTTTCTCGCGAATATTAACTTATTTTATATTCCCGACATTTTGTGTCCTTGGGTGCTGTAAAGTACTCGAAACGTCGGGAATATAAATTAAGTAAATAATGAGATAAAATCTCTCAAAACTAGTTTTATTTTAAGGATGAACGGATTTTCTTTTTTGAAAGAACATTCGAGATAGAGTCACTTTTCCAACAAAGAAAAAAAAACTAAATTAAAATTAGTTTATCTGTTTAGGCGCCACGATGCCAAATGCAGACATACACGTTAAACTTTTATTTTTATAGGATGTGGGTGACAAACGAGCACACCATCCACCTGATGGTAAGTGGTTGCTGCGGCCCATAGACATCTACATCTATCCTCTTTTACAATTCAAAATGTAGATGCGTTGTCACCCGTGAGAACTAAGATGGAATGCCTCATTTCCAGTAAAAAGGGCCTCCGGCCACCTGCACTCACCAAGCGAAACGCAGAGGTAAACTTCTACTTCACGCTGGTTTTCTGTGAGGTCGTGGTACCACCCCGGTTCGAGCCGGCCCATCTGTGCGACAGCAAAAGCTGCCGCCTGGCTCTACCACTGTTGAACTTAAAACACCCCAGTTTGCTTCGGAGGTTTAAAATAGTTCTTTTGAAAATCGGACAACAGCGTGAATTCCTAGTAATAACAAGCACAGAGTAGCAGCATTGTGCCGTCACACTTAGAATAATAACACCTAGAAGCCGAGTCCGCGTCCGTAATGTGAGGCAAATAAAACTAAGCCAGTACGGCTTAGTTTAATACTCGGTCCGTTAGTGCTCAAAGTCGTATCGTGATGACAACAACTCCCAAAATTTTAATTAAAAATGACGGTTTATGCAGTGAACGGATGTCACAGTACATCAAAGAAACACAAGAAACATAGTAACATTACATTTCACGTGTAAATAATGCTTTTGATTTTTACGTAAAACATTCATCAAAAATAAATATGAATTTTTATAAACTGACACATCACATTATATGGAAATGTTGCCAAAGTGAATAAAAATTCTCCCACATTTTGTCGTTTAATTAAATGTAAAACAAGTCAATAGGAATTGAATACCTGCATAACGCAACTTGACAACTTTTACTACCAGGGTTTCCAACATCGGAAAAATGCAACGCATTGAATTTTTTTAAAAAATTTGGATAATAAATTTTAAGGAAGCTTTTTATATGGTCTAATAATAAATACATGTTTTATTTTCGTTTTAGGTTTCCTTCTGATCCTAACATTGCGGCTTGTTAGACAGAAATCATCAGACACAATCGAAATCAAAGCAGTTGGAAGCCCACTAAAAATACAAAAATTTGTTTTTTTAAATTTTTTTTATGGGATACGGTGACAAAAGAACACAGTCCACCTGATGTTCAGTGGATGCCGTGGCCCATAGACATCTACAACTATTCTCAATAAAGAATCAAAATGCAGATGCGTTGTCATCCGTGAAGGCTATGTAAAACTTGCCAAAATTAAAATGTGCTTGTTTCTTTTCGTATTGTAGCTTACATTATGCATTCATTGAGGTGCGGTACATCATTACTAGACGATTATTAGAAACAAAGTAGTTGAAAACAAACTAAAAAATGAATACTGAATTCGGTCAATCCTTCGTCGAACAGTCGTGCGAACTTGCATTATCTATATTATTATAACGTCCCAATCCAGTTACAAAAACAAATATGATACAATGCAATCACATTTAGATGGCTCATAAAAGTAACTCACTTGGCTAGACAGGCAAATACCGTATGGAAGAATATTTTGAATTTGGTGGGCTACACTTCGGTAACATATTTCAAACAAACTTATTTTCACATTTATATTTGTCATACGTTCCCTTGTATTAGTCTAATGTAGTTTTAACTTCCCTACTTTTGGGGAAAGTTTAATGTATTGGCAACTTTATTTTTTCACTTGTGTGCATTTCGTCTAGCGTAAACCCAAGTAACTTACGCACACATAGATTTAGTTTGTGCCTCATTTTTGAACGTCCGCTTTGTAGGGAACTATCGTTCTAAGTGTTATTATTCTAAGCCGTCACATTACTTAACACGAAAACGAATTATAAGAATAAAGCGCTTCCTAAAATCAGAGAATAGTTAAAATATTTTAATAAAAGACATGTTATTAGCTTGCAGATCGTTACTCGTGAACTGTATACAATTGAAAATATTCTTAATATATTATTTATTTCGGCGCATTATCTAGTCCTATTCTGACAAATTAGACCTCATTTCTTTACCAACTTTACCTATATAACGTAACATTTAGTATGTCTGTGATGTAATTTTTAGACGAATTGACCGATCGAGGTCACATTTTTCTTGTATGAGTATTTGTTTTGGTCGTTTTAGCTTGGATCCGATAGGTGGCCATGTAGTCGAGTAATTAATACTTTAACACTGTTAAACTCCAAAGCTCTGAATGAAACTCATTGTGTAACTTACCGCAAAGGGCAGAACAATGCGGTGTTAGTTATCATATTGATTGAGTGACAGCAACTCAATAGCGATTGAAAAATCTATTGTTAGAATTAAGGCACTAAATTATTATTATGTATAAAATGCAGTGGCGTAGCTACGTAACCAAGGGCCTCGGGGCAAAAATGAAATTGGGGCCCTATTCAAACTAAACTAAATACTTTAAAGATGCAAAACTACTTCATCATCAGCTCCTTGTCGTCCACTGCAGGGCATAATAAAGCAAAGCTACTTACTTACTACTAAGTATTATGTGTAACGCATAAACAATAACGAAGTAAATTACAGTTAATGATATAGGCAGACAAGGCAGTGGAAGAGTCACACGGCAGTTTTTGTTGTGGCACGGGTGAACCAGACTAGATGGAGTGACGACGTGGTAAGACATGAAATGAGGAGCTGTAATGAATAAATTTAATGAATGGGTGGACCGGCTCCAACCGAGGAGACCCACGACCTTACAGATAACCAGAGTGAAGTAGAAGTTTAATTCGCCTGTTAAGTGCAGATGGTCGAAGACGTAAGCTCTCTCCCCTTAACCTGGTAATGTAATTAAATAAGTATTTTTTTTAATTATATAAATTATATTAAATAACCATCCCAGGAGGGTACCAGCACCTATGGTAGTGGAGAATCTCTGGCACAGCATCCAGGCCCAAACTACCCTACTCTTCCTTAAAGCGGGTACTCAGGCTGGCTCGCGTATCCTGTAGAAGGGGGGGGGGGGCGTAATTCCGCTCAAGACTAATACTGCTTGTGGCAAGTAGAGCAATATGACAAAGGTGACCCCTGCCGCGCTATCCGTGAATTTCTGCAACATCAGGGGATTTCATTCGAACGTTAACGGAGTCTACTAGGTACCGTCTGAAGACGGCGAAGTTGACCTTGCTTTTTCTAACCGAGGCGCAGGTGTCCTCTCCGGTCGATACTTCATATCTCTCCTATCCGGGGTACAAATTATAACACCTTTGTGCCTCAGGCTGAAGTTTGCGTATGCGTCAGAGAGGACATCTGTTCTCTACGCCTCAGCAGTCCTGAAGTTCAGCGACGACCATCGCATCTGCGGGTGCCTCTATAGGTAATACACACAGATCAACTCATCAATCACGTCTAAATCGCTGCAGACTCCGTGCTACAATAGGTACCGTCTGCAGAGAACGTGATCGTTGGTGATTTTAACGGCCACGACGTTCTCGTTTAACCGATCATGCGGAAAGATCTGTTTATGACTTTGCCTTGGCATATGATCCCACACAAATGGTTACTTCACCTACGCGGATTCTAGATATGGAGGATCGTGGACCTTCCTGTTGGACCTTCCGCTGACTTCACATCGGAATGGATATCAGGTCTCCGTTGACGCTCATCTTGGCTCATTGGACCATTGTCTGATCCGGACTATGGTGCCACTCACACTTCCATCGCGGTTGCGTTCTGCAGATCGCCACCGTGTTTGGCACTGTAGGTCGGTCGATTGGGATAGGATGCGGTCTTTTTTTGCATCCTTCCCTTGAGGACAGGAGCGGGTATGTTTCTCGCCGGATGTTTCTAACGTGCTTCTGTCGCTGATGTGGTACTTCATAGAATGGGACTCTTTATTCTATCACCTGTGGTACCTTGTTTGGTCGCTCTTCTAAAATTGCATCGCACTATATATAATAAGAGTAGCTGTTAAAAAGCGCTGTTAAAAAGAAGTATAATTTCAGGTCTGTACTATGCAGTTTACACATCGTTCGGTGCGAATAGCACTACTCTCCCTAGACGTCAAGTCCTGATGGAGTTCCTCCCATTGTGCTGAAGACGTCTGCTCCCTAGTTGGCACCGGTCGTAACGTGTCCTTTAAAACTCTTTCTCCCTATGCGTAGTCCCGAACTCAAAGAAGACAGCTTTATTGCACCAGATCCTTAAAAACTAACAAAAAATCAACCGCTCAGACCTAATCAACTTGTTCATAAAATAATGAAAACCATTGTGAACTGCCAATTGAAAAGCACGAGAACACCAACTGAAAAGTGACAGCCAGTACGATTTCCGTCGGGATTGCTCAGCTGGTGATCTTCTGAGTTACCTGACTCATCAATCGACAGAGGCAGAGAGGGAGATCCTGGCCGTTATTTTGGACATAGCGAAGGCCTTCGATCGGGTTTGGCACAAAGCGCATGTCTTGAAGCTCACAAATTCTTCACAAATTCTCGTGACGCCCATAGGAAGATATGGGCTTCACGAGAATTTGTGCAACAAAGTCCTAGTAGAAGGTGCATGCTCCATTTACAAGCCTATTTACGCTGGTGTTCCACAAGGCTACGTGCTATCACATACGGTGTTTTTTCTGCTTATCAATAATATGTTACAAACAGTAGCGTACACCGGCTGTGCCTATATGTCTCGGGAAAACGTCGCAGAGTACCGGAATATGTGTCTAAAGTCGAGTCTTTGCCGGATAAGGTCTCGGATTGAGGCGACTAAATCTAATTAAGTTCAATGCGCAGAAGACACAAGTTTGCGCGTTTACCACTAAAAAGAACCCCTTTGTCATAACTCCTCAATTTCAGGGCACTCCCCTTGTTAACTTAGCCAGTATCAGAATCATCGGCGTTGACATATCGAATAATGTGCAGTTTCGTGGTCACTTGCAAGGGAAGGCTGAATAGGCCTTTAAAAAGCTTAACGTACTCAGCAGAGCACTGTCCCGTTATTTTATGCCGACATACTGCTTGCAACTTTACAAGGGGCAGGTTCGGCCTAAGATGGAATACTGTTCTCATCTCTGGGCCGAGAGCTTCCTAGTACCAGCTCCTTCCATTTGACCGCATCCAGCGTAAAGCGGCTCGAATCGTCGACGACCGACGAAGACGAAAGACGAGACGAAGAAATGTTGCATCCCTTTGCATTTTCTATCGCATTTACCAGTGTGGATTCAGAGGAATTGTTCGGATTAATTCCAGCCACAAAATTTCATCAACGCATTTCACAATTTTACATCATCGGACATCGGGATGTTAGGCGGTACATTACTGTCGGACCGATACAACTTAGGGAGCTTCAAAAAACGCGATTACTCCTTTTTAAAAAGCCGGCAACGTGCCTGCAATTTCCCAGGTGTTATATTTGTTAAAAGGCGGGTGGTCGACACTTGCCGTCATGTTAGCCGCATGCTCGTTTGTCCCTCTCTTCTATATAAGAAAGATAATAAGACGAAGTAGACAATTATCTTTAACAATGTTCTACTTATGTTCTGGAAGTGGGAGTAAATTTTGTGATTTCAATTCGAGCCATTCGCGGTCGGGGTTAAAAAGTTAAAACTCGAAAATTCTTGATGCAACTAGGTTATTACATAATTTTTCGAATTTCATACTTGGAGGCCGAGGGGCCCCTTTAGCTTGGGGGCCCCGGGGCACTGCCCCGACTAGCCCCTGGGTCGCTACGCCATTGATAAAATGTAAATTTTTTTTTCTTGATTTAAATCTGGGGGCACGGTAGTGCCCCCGCCAAGTTGAGCAAACAAGCGGCACGGCCGTACCATCCTTTTCTCGAAGCAGTTCAGGCCATTTCCGAAACCCTATAACTTCGTTATGGATAAAACTAGAAGCCTGAATTTTTACTACCCAAGTAGGCATTGTATGAACTCGGTATATTTCAAATTTCATTAAATTAGAACCAGTAGTTTAAGAATTATAACTAGTTTTGTCACTCACTGACTGACCGATCATCAAAACACTAAGGCACTTCTAGCAGACATTGAAACTTGAAATTTGGAATTTAATTATTGGTTAGTATATAAATCAAGGAAAAATTAAAATATTTTACAATTTCGGTCCAGTGTTTTAGATACACTAACTGCATAAATAACTTTGTAATCCCATATAAAGATATAGTATTACAAAGTTATATTTGCAGTGAATGAATCAGTGTACCTATATATGTACATATAATGGAATAATAGGTGTAAATAGCTACCTAGACATAACTATCTACAAAAAGATATGAGATGCCATCAAAAACATAACTTGTAAAAAAAGCCAAGTCTCGCAACTCAGTTCTTCTACCGTAAAAAGTTGCGAGATCCATGTAATACCAAGCCGGTTAATTTATTCAGTCCATAGATTGATACATAGAATGACTTGGCAATCGCACTAAACAATCTAATTTAATATAATATGTATTACTTGTGACATATATTGTGTTTTCATGCGAGACTTGGCTTTTTTTACAAGTTATGTTTTTGATGGCATATAATATATACAATAAATTATCAGTTGATCGTCAGGATCTAGAACAATCTTTCAGTATATAGTACTTTAACATTTTTTTAATAACACGGTTTAAAGGATTTCTTTGACATTATTGGGTAATTTATTAAACAGCTGTGCTCCATCTAGATTTATTTTGCCGTAATTGTTTCTTGGCTGTATAAGACAGATGTTATTCATCCGTATAATTATACGTATTTGTGTTTGTATTTTATTAATTTGTAAAGGTTAACTTTAAGAAAATATATTTATTTCGAATTTTATGCAGCAATATACGTGATGTATTGCATTTATGTAATTGAGATAGTAATGCGTGGCAGAGTTACGCTTCATCTTGGTTGCAGCACAAATTGGTCGGCTCGATCGGGGTAGGATCTCACTCTCACGGAATACCAGTATACTAGTTAACCAATAGACGTAGGTCTATATGGGCCACAGCATCCACTTATTAAGGTGTACTGAGTTCTCGTTTGTCATACTTATATAATAAAGAATTTAGTATACTAAAAATATAAAACCGTGGAAACTCATAGGCTAAGCATCATCATCATCATCATCATAACAGCCTTTCATAAGTCCACTGCTGAACACAGGCCTCCCCCATGGAATGCCACAAAGCACGGTCCTGAGCCACCTGCATACATTGACTTCCTGCATGTCTTACCAGGTTGTCACTCCATCTCGTGCGGGGTCGCCCTACACTTCGCCTACCGGTACGAGTCTGCCACTCTAGAACCTTTCTTCCCTATCGGTTGTCGGTTCTTCGAGCTATATGGCCGGCCCACTGCCACTTTAGCTTACTACTCCGTTAAACTATGTCGGTTACTCTGGTTCTACTGCGGATATCTTTAATTCTAAGTTTATCACGCAGCGAAACCCTGAGCATAGCACTCTCTATAGCTCGCTGAGCGACCTTGAGCTTCCTCATACGGCCAGCAGTGAAGGACTACGTCTCAGATCCGTAAGTTATCACTGGCAATACGCACTGGTTGTACAATTTCGTTTTAAGGTTTTGAGGTATGTCTGACGAGAAGATGTGCCGTAGTTTCCCGAACGCTTTGCAGCCGAGTTGAATCCGTCGATTGCCCTCTCGGTCGAAGTTGGACTTACCTAGTCGGACTATTTGTCCCAGGTAAACATACTCGTCAACAACTTCGAGCTTAGTGCTCCCAACAACTACCGGCATAGGTGTGATATAGACATTAAACATGATCTTTGTTTTGTCCATGTTCATCTTAAGACCTATCCCTTGGCAGACACTGTTGAGGTCATTGAGCATGGTACTTAGGTCCTCCAGCAATTCTGCCATAAGCACTATATCGTCGGCAAATTGAAGGTGAGTGATGTATTCACCATTGATGTTAATACCGTATCTTTTCCAGTCCAGTAGCTTGAAAACGTCTTCCAATGCAGCGGTGAAGAATTTCGGGGATATAACGTCACCCTGTCTTACACCTCTCTGCAATTGCATAGGTTTCGTACTCTGGTTCTGTACTCGGATAGCTATCGTAGCTCTACTGTACAAGCACTTCAGCATTTCGATATACCGACAGTCAACTTGGCATCGCTGAAAGGACTGCAGCACTGCCAAAATTTCGACGGAATCTAAGGCTTTCTCATAGTCCACATACGCAAGGCAAAGTGTCAAAGTGTAAATTGTGTAATAGGCTAAGCGTTCGCTGTAAATTTCACGTAAGGATCTCGAGTTTATACCCGCTTATACCTATGAAATTGTTAATTTAAATATTTAAGTGGCTTACTGCCTGCTCGGCGATGTGAGAGGAAACCTGCTTTTATAAGGAATAGTAGCAGAATAAATGGTTTAGAAAGCCAGTATTCGTAAAGCCAGACTTTGTGGCATTCCATTTAAGTCCTTAGAAGTTACAACGTAATTGTAGCCTTTCTTGTTTGCAGTTGGCTACAGTTGTCCATACTATTAAGTTCGTTTGTCATTTGGATTAACTAAAAATGGCTAAAGTTAGACAAACTAATTTTTTTTATTTTTAGAAAACGTTACCCCCACACTAGGATTTTCTCCTGTATCGTGGAGGCAGTTTACAAACACAAATTGCACAAGGACAAACATCCGAACCTGAAACAATTATTT
This sequence comes from Parnassius glacialis, assembly GCA_033319125.1. Classification (NCBI taxonomy): domain Eukaryota; kingdom Metazoa; phylum Arthropoda; class Insecta; order Lepidoptera; family Papilionidae; genus Parnassius; species Parnassius glacialis. Next base: position 2,301,975 of record JAVANC010000027.1, read on the forward strand.
GTAGGCCATACAAATACTTGTGCCGTGCGGGATTCGAACTCGCGGCCCCCAGCGTAGCAAATCATTACTAAGACACTGCGCCACGGAGCCGTCAATTCAAAATTCAAACCAAAGTCTATAAAAATATATAATTAAATAATTATAATCATTAATCGTACACTGTTATATTATTTGTACTCGTACATTGACCAGTAAAGGTAACGTAAAAATTTGATTCGAAAATACCGCACAAAAACTATGAATAAAATTCCTTTCAGAAAATGAACACTAAGCTTTTCATAAAACGCTCTTTTATAAATAAATTTTTATCTGGATTATATTTGTGTTAACCCTCGTTTGTTTTACTTTACTGTTATGTTTGTGTCCTCAGAGAAATCATTTTAATGAATGTTCAATATCGAATGACATGATGCAACGTTCCATTTATGATTGGATGAAATTAAAAGTCAACCCGTAATAATGTTAATGTATGATTTAGTTTTATTACACATGGTGGAACTCATACTGCAGCTATATTATAATTGAAGCATGAATGGGCTTGACCGGGTAAGGTCCACTCTCTCGAAGAATACCAGCGTAAAATAGCAGCTTAATATTGCTGTGTTTCGTATGGTGTCGAAAACCGGACAACTTTATACTAGAAACGTGGTATTCCATTTTAGTCATCAGGGGTGACAACACATCTGAATGTTGACTCTTCATCGAACATTGATAAAGATGTCTATGGGCCACAATATCCATTTACCATCAAGTGGACTGTATGCTCGTTTATCACCCTTATTCTATGTTTAAAAAAAAATTATATTACGCGGTAGATGAAAAGTACAGCGTATTGTGGCTGCAGAATGTATAGATTCTATTTAACCGGGGATATAACACCTCCAAATATATAAAATATAGGGTAATATGATTACTAGGTGAGTGACAAAGACCGAAAGACTCTTTTTACCCGACTACCCCAATAGGATTGCTTGACATGAAATAAGTTGAATCTTACTAGATTCTTTGTGTGAGTGTAGAGCAGCCTACGAGGAGAAGCACCATGTGCTGTGGGTGTGCGTACTTAATGATGACCTGCGGAGTAAGATGATGTATGGAATGGTACGTGAAAGGGTGGGTTCGCTTTACTACCCGTAAGGAGAACTTTGGTATGCTGCGTGAGTTTGTGCATGGATGACATGCCGAAGACTGCCATGGCGAAGACACTCATAACTGATAATTGCAACCGAAGGCGTCATGTGTTCGTCATGCCCAGAAAGTGAGAGTGTCAATATGGTACAAGGAGTACAATAAATAACATGTAGCGAGTCAAGAATGTGCACGTGCAAAGATCCTTGTGTAAGTACCGCGTGCATCGTCGAGATTCGGTCCGTACAACCGCGTGGTTGGTGGTGCCATGGGAGGTGTAGCGTTACCCTAGAATAATATTTTAATAATTTTCGAGTGTATGAATTAGTATGTTTATTTTTTATACACTATGTAGCCTTAACGGCTTGATGTATCCTAACTTGTGGGGTATTGTTAGATTACCTGCATGTATGTATATATGTAAATATAGTTATTTGGCACGCTATAATATGTTTATTTCAACGTATTTACATTGACTTTAAAATACTTCACTTTTCAATAAACTTTTTACGCAGTCGGGTTTTTTATTTCTGTTTTACGATTGGGCTTGTAAATGGTAACGAAAAAAAGGCTACAGCTTCTGCAAACTTTGGACTGGGTTTTTTTTTTCTAACCTTCGTCATAAGCTCATAAAATCATCTGTAAAACATAGACTTCATCACTGTGTGGAGGAGTTGCTTCAATGTCACTATAGGTATGCAGATTGAGGATCGCAGTACTGCGTCTGCGTTTTTTACGGCTGGCGTAATCGAGATGTATATACCAACATCAATCAGAAGGCATTTCCCTAAGTCGCTTCTTTTGGGATGAAATGGAGTGTTGGATTCTCTTACATCGCCACCACCTAGCACAAGGGTACTTGTATTAAAAAAAACCGTTGCGTGTTATGTCATCTTTTCTACAGACTTCAAAAAGGAAACGGTACTCAATTCGACTGTTTGTTTTTTTATGTGTGTTTTCTCATAACTTTTTACTGGGTGAACCGATTTCGATGATGCTTTTTAATTTGAAAGCTGGTGCTTTACATGTGGTCCCATTAAAACAATCAAGGTCTGACTAATAGTTTTTGAGTTGTTCTTAATAATTTAATTTGAAGTCCGTTGTACAAAATTTTAAATTTTAAATTATTAAACTTAAGGACCTGATCGATGAACGAGACATAGGCGCTTAAGATAGCGGTGTTCTTACTCGCCGCTAGTCGTGTTTGATAAACAACTGACAAACAGTTATTCTTTAGAGATTTTTTAGGCAACGTTGAAAATTTCATACAACGCTGGCGAGCCGTGAGCCTGGCTCTACGTAAGCACGTTACGTTTATTTGATATTACCTAACAAGATCTACCAAGATCGCGGTAAATCGGGGCATTTACATTTACTATAAAAATACTTTCTCACCTAACCTCAACATACAACGAAATAAGGCAGCAATAAGCTGATATTTTACGCTGGTATTCTGTGAAAATGTGGTTTATCCCCGGTCACCCATGCGTGCAGCAACCATAAAACAACTGCGGCATGCCACACAATGTATTTTTAACGTGAAACGTTCATGTTAAAAACACACATTGTATTGTTGTCGTGAAGGAATATAAAACAAATTTCATTGACAAAATTTTTACTTAGATAACTTACGACACGGGTCGAAAGTTGCAGTAACTTGATTTCTCCAGAGATCTTGACAATTTAGACGGACGAGGAGAATTAAATAAAAACGTTATCGGTTTGTATTTGAAATTTATATCGGAAGACGTCAGGATGAAGTTTTTCTTTATGTTCGTTATTTTTATTTTTTAAGTGACAGGTTCTATTATATAATATACATTAAACGAATTTTAAATAACAAGGGAGCAGATATTTATTAATTACCACAAAAATAAAAAAATAAACCTTAATAACAAAGGATCACTTCTACAAGAAGCCATTAAAAATCAATTAACTCAAAATTAGGAATTAGATATACGTATATATATATTTAGCTATAACAAGAATTAATTATATTCTTATCTTAGCGAAATAACTTCTTTGGTAGCCCCGTTCTTTTAAGTCGGCTTTTAATTTGTATTAAAAGTATTTTTTTCCCTTTACAGTGGACTCAGGAATACCTTAATCTCCCGTTAACGTTACAGCCTATGTAAGCCCACTGCTGAACATAGGTCTCCCCTATAGTTGTAACGCTGGCACTTGGGTTGGCAACCGAAATAGGATAGTTACATTAAAAACTTACTGCCCTATTTTGCCATGCTTGGTGTGGTATTTTTTCCAAATTTGTTTAAGACCACCCCTGATGTGTAACGTATTCATAAAAAAAAACATAAAATAGGTGCACAATTGACAAATTTATCGCGTAAATACATACAATAAAACATACAGTCGAAGTATTTCTCCAACTTTTTTGAAGTCTGCTAAAAATAAAATACAATTTTATTTATTTTGAAATAGGGTATCTTATTTATAGCATCGGTTTTACCTGGGGTGGGATTTATTTAGATTCCAGATAATTATCAAACCATTTATTATAGTAGTTTTTAAATTTTACAACAAATAATCGCCTATATTTTTATTTGAAAAATATCGCCTACACCACTCCTAGTATAGTTCCCTATCTGTTGATCAAATCTATCGCAATCGATTTGGCCATTCCAAAGATTAGCCCGAACAGAAAAACAATGTTTTAAAAATGGTTATATATATCTTAATAACATGCAAATTAATAACTCCTGGGCTTAAAAGAAACCAGTTATTTCTATATTATGAAAATAAACTTCAGTTTTATTTATATGTATGTCAGAGTTTATAAAATACCGGTTTAATCAAGATGGAGTTGAGGGTATATCGAGAAACCCTCACTTGTTTTTGCAGTATAAATTTGACTGTAGGCGCTGTGCGCGAGAGGTTTCGCTTAAGTAATTTTACGATTGAAGTCATTTTACGAGTGCTAAGAAAGTGTCGTGGTTTTGTTCGCTTTAGTAATTCTTCTAGTGCACGCAGGAAAACTGTGTTGCTGAGAGGCTGCCCTGTGTTACACTGCGATAAGTAGTGTTGCTGTTGTTTTGCATAATTTGGTATTATCATGTACCTCATACACTGGTGTGTGATTGTAACGGGGACGTATTACGGTGTGGTCGTACTGTAATTGCTCTATGTGTAGTGCGTTACGCTGTCTTATTACTGATAATGATGAATTGCATAAGCAAGAGAGCAAGTTGAACATCCACTCTCACACTTTTATTATTTTCAACAATTAATGTTATCCTGATGTATTTCCGAGATCAAAATTGGGGTATTTAATTGAATCTCCGATATGTATGTATACACCACTAAAATTTCAATTTCACTAAACTAAGTTCCCTGGTGCACCAGCATCTATCCATGTAATGAATCCGCTTCTATGAGAATGTGGCGGAACATATTAACACCATGGGGATCTTTACATTTTGGATGTTAATAGAAACTCTTTCATTCTTTCAGTTTTAATAGATAAAAAGCAAAGAGAAAGTAAAACCTGTTAATTTGTTCAAAGAAAACAGAAATTGCAATATCACGCGAATTCACAGTACGAAAGCAAACCATGTTAGATTTTCGCTGTCACCAACTAAATCGCAACAATTGCGATTACGTGCAGATTTAACACGTGTTCGGCGTTTAAGGGAAACAGCTTGAGCTAAAGTGTGAAGTCCGCCAACACAAGGGGGCAGAGTGTCGGGCATTTGCCCTAAAACTCTTTTAGAAATAAGAGAAGACCTATTATTATTATATATAGCTATGGGGCTTATATACACTGTAACCATTGAGCTATTGTGTCCTACGTACTACAGGAGACACTGTATTTAGTTACGCAGTCACTCGCTAGTAGTTTGACACGTGCTTTGTTAATTATATGAAAATAAATCTGATAAAATATGCCATACAGTGTTTTTAAATATTGAACGAGTAATTCAAGAAATTTTAGCAAATGCCTCTAACTTTTCATCGGTGAGTAAGATACTTTATTAATGAAAAAAGTATTAGAGATTTTTAATCAAACAAATTATTCCTAAAAGAAAAGTCTACACCAAGAAAGTTTTGAATCAAACAGCACATACAATAAATTCCTTATGCAGTTCTGGTATTCAAATAGAATTTCACTTCATTTTCAAACATGAGCACAGAGGGTGTGTTGATCATTGCTGCTCTTTTGAGACGAGATATATTAAGATAACATCGTGAATAATTTTTGGATTTGTATCAAAAATGGATACCAAGAAGTGAGGTTCTCGGAGCTTTTAACAATTTGTGTGTTGAATTACATACAGAAAACGAAAATAATTTTAAGGAAATATTTCGTGTGAACAAAACCCAGTTTTATTACAACAATGCGTAATAGTATTCCTGCTCGAACAAAACTCGGACCAGAACTCCACAGAACTAGAAGTACAACTAGAACCAGAATTTCAAATTCCTGTGCAAATGCTGCCATTGCTGCATTATGTGCATCACGATTCTTGTAATATACATTTTAAGTATCCCATAAACATTTATGATTTCGATAAATATCAATGAACCTAATTAAATCAACAGAACCGAATTTTAACACTGATCTACTGACTTCAAAGAGGAGGAGGTACTCAATTTGACTGTATTTTCTTGTTTTTCATGTGTGTCACGTCACATAAGTAACATATCTGGTTGAACCGATTTCCATGATTATTTTTTGTTTGAAAGCTGGTGCTTCTCATGTGTCCTAAATTTTAACAAAATCTTAAGAGTAGTTTTTGAGTTATTTTTAATAATTTATATTGAGTTCGGTTGTACAAAATTTGCAATTTTAAATTATTGACTCATTTTTAGGATTTCAACAAGGAACCCTTATAGTTTCGCCATATCCGTCCGTTCGTCCGTTTGTCTATCAGTCATCAGTCCGCGGTTTTGCTCAGAGACCCTAGGTGCTACAAATCTGCAATTTGGCAGAGTTATAGATATTAATCACGCTTAGAAAGCTGCAAAATAAAATTTTTAAAAAACGTTTTAATTTTGGGTACTTCCCATACAAGTAAATGGAGGATGACTTTTTGTTTACCCGTCTATTTTATCATTTGGAGTATCGTTGGATAGATCTCTCAAAAAATTGGGGGTTTGGAACAACATCTTTTCGATTCAGGGTTACGTTTGCGAAATATTTAGCTTTGAAGTGGTATTTTTCATTAGTCATGTGTCCCCCCCTCCCCTCTACCAACGAAACCGCCGTCTTTGGAAATGTGAAAACTATATACGATAGTAGTATATATAATTATGTTAAAAGGAAAACTATCACATCTAAGTAGAATTAAAAAGTTAACCAGTAATAGTTGACTTATAAAATGCACTTAGATTAGTAAAAAATTCGTTCGTCCATAGAAAATGACCGAAAACTATTTTTTTAATCCTTTTTGAATACGACTACTCCCTATAAGGCTGATTTGAAAATAAGTCCTTCAGTTACGATTTTCCTACTTGGGCCCATTTAAGTCGTTATAACGGTCCAACCGCGAACTCTTTTATTACGCTCATTATCAAGGAAGCCCACATATTATGACGGGCACCTACGGAACCCTACCTCTATATTGTGCGTGGCGCGACACCAACGAGGCCAGTTTTTTAATTAACACTACTTCTTTTCGAAAACGTTCAACACTTGAATCAAAAAATCACCAATGCAAATACGTGCAATACTTGAAGCAAAACGTCAAAAATGGGACAAACACTTACAAGGCTATGTTTAAACAAATACAAACTTGAAAGCAATTACCTCTTAAACATAATTGCCTTGGTGTTAACAAAATATACAAACAGTTATTTATTGTCAAGTTTTGCATTCGATAATCGCATTCAATCATCCGCGTGTAAACACTTTCTAACAATTAAATGGAAACTGTTGTGCTTACACAATTGCATTCAATAATTGCTCTCGTATGTTCAAGAAATTGCCATCATGTAAATAGGCCTTTACGGTAGAACAACGTTTATCTTAAGAAGTTTAAGAATATCTTAAGATAAAGTTCTTTTTTCTCTTATCTCACTGAAGATTAATTAAACGAATTGTAATGAACCGTGTAGTCGCATCGTCGTTATCGTCTTCAGTCTTTTGAAATCGGTTTTCACTTTTTTTTAGTTATGTTTCACATGAACCTATATCAATGGCTTGAATCAAATTTGAATAAAACTGGTATTTGCGACTTTCTGTTTTTGCTTCTACATCAGGACGTTAAAGTCCTCTGTCACTGTCAGTTACTCCTTTGACTTTGCGGGTTGACGATCACAGTTGCAGAAATTAAACATTTACCATCCATATCCGGTTTAGATATTTTACATCTGATATTAACGAGATAGGTATAGCGCCATATTTTGGAAGCCATAAAGTTTTTCTGACATTTCTCTGGTTTTCATGTTTTTAGGAACAAAAAATGATGATGGATTCACTTACGTCACCACCACATGTAAGCTATGTATTTGATTGTTTGACCACGTGAAATAAATCTGACGATGGGAAATCCGATTAAGAAAGTTGATGCTGATATCCTGTCCGAGTTTGTTGAGTGTTTTAAAGTTAAATTGGTTTCCCATTCTATCTATAAAGCCGGATTTAATGGATGAATTTCATTGCTCATCACAGATCGAGTTAATATGAAATTAGATTTGACTTGATTAATTATAAAAGATCATACTGGAAAAGAAATCCAAAGACTCTCCCGATATAAAAGACGACCATGAATTTGCGGTATTAGAATGTACATCACCCCATAATTCTCCGTGGATGACTGAGGGAAATAAACAACGAGATGTGCAGCAGCGTCATGTGCCTATGCGTGAGCGTGTGCGTAAGCCTACGCGTGTCCATGTGCATCTGCGTGTGCGTGTGTGTAAGTACTTTTACCATTAATTTGGAAAATCCTTTTTCCTGAGAAGAACTGGCGATTCAAAGTCTATGCCGAACTGTTTAAGATGTTTTTATCGGACACTCACCGACTGAACCCGCATAGTATTTTATTTTTGTATAGCGGCAGGGTCATTGAAACGTACTGAATATGTATATCCATTTTAGCAGGTCTTACTCAAGAGAGGGAAATTTCTTGCCCAGTTTGTTTTAGAAAGGCGTACCGTCGACATGTCGAATAGTGTACAGTTTCGTGGTCACTTGGAAGGGAAGGCCAAATTGGCCTCTAAAATACTTGGCGTGCTCAGCAGAGTGAGACAGTATTTCATGCCGGCACATCGCTTGCAACTTTACAAAGCGCAAGTTCGGCCGCACATGGAATACTGTTCTAATCTCTGGGCCGGGCACCCCAGTGCCAGCTCCTTCCACTTGACCGCATCCAGCGCAGAGCGGTTCGAATCGTCGACGACCGAGTTCTTTCTGATTGGCTCGATACACTGGCACTGCGTAGGGATGTTGCATCCCTTTGCATTTTCTATCGAATATACCACGGGAAGTGCTCTGAGGAATTGTTCGGATTAATCCCAGCCGCTAAACTTCACGAACGCACATCGCGTCAAAATTAGCGATACGATCCTCACCATCTTAACAGGATGCTTGGCGGTCCACGATGGTGCGTTTTACTAGGACTTTTCTTCCTCGCACAACTTCTCTGTGGAATTGCCTATCACCGGCGATTTTTCCGGACCAATACGACTTAGGGACCTTCAAGAAAAAAGCTTACACCGTTCTAAACGGCCGGCAACGCATCTGCAATTCCCTTGTTGTTACGGTTGTTCATGGGCCGCGGTAGTCACTTACCATCAGGTGAGCCGCAGGCTCGTTTGCTCCCTCTTCTATAAAAAAAAAACTTTTTAATGCCTTCTTTTCCAGCTACGTAACTAATTTCCATTTTGAGTCCATTAAATATATTTTTTATAGGATAGGGTGACAATCGAGCACCCAGTCCACCTGATGGTAAGTGGTTACTGTGACCCACAGACATCTCAATCTATTCACAATAAAATATCAAAATTCAGATGCGTTGTCACCCGTGAGGATTAACATGGATTGCCTCTTTTCCAGTAAAAAGGTTCTGCGGTTCTCTACACTCACCATACGAAATACAGCAGTGTTATGCTGCTATGTTTCGCTGGTATTCTGTGAGAGCGTGGTCATTCCCTGGTCGAGCCGACCCATTCGTGCTAAACTATGCTACTAATATAGCTGCAGCACGGCTCTACTACCCATAAAATCCGCCAGAATAACTTCATTATTTAAAAAAATATCTTTACGCATAAGTAAATGTCACACTATTAAAGAACAGCAATATCAATATTTTTTTTTAATATGTTTTATTTAACAATAAGATATTACAATGTAAATCTCTGTAGCTTTTAAGAGAGGTCCGTATTAGTTCTTTTGGAATTATTTTTTTTCTCTGTGGCAAATCCGGTGACTAATAGTTAAATAATTTGCTGCGAAATAATTTTGTAAAAATAATTTTGCAATTGATAATTTCTACCTCAAGTTAAAATTTTAAGTGTTAATTATGAACAATTTGTATTGTGTAATAAATAAAAGTGGTAAATATCATATAACATACATTTTTAGTGTCTCAAATTAAAATGACATCAGTTAACGAACATCGTTTAAATTCTAAAGTTACTGTAATTCTTGTTATTCCTTTTAATATTTACGATATATCTCTTAAATTTGTTGTTGTTTACGGATTTCGTTTTCAATTGCTTTCTTGATAATTAATTTTTGGGATCTATAATTAGAGTCTTATAATAAAATATTTGCTTCTTTGATTTTCCATCTTTCTTTTACTATTTAAAATATATAGTAAAATAAAATACCCACAACGCTAAGACGCGCCGGATGGAGAACTAACTTCAGGTAGCGTTCCAAGAACTCAAAGCGTCCAGGAAGCAAAGTGAGCTGTTACTTAAAGAGGCACAACAATGAAAAGGAAATAACAATTCAAAAATTCACCGTTAAAAAGTGATATGATAAAGTTGCAAAGAGATATTTCAAAGTAAAGAGATCACATCCAGGGGACAGTCGATGAGTTTGACCGATGCAGCAAAGAATATTAAAAAGCCCTCGGATTAATTGCTGCATTGTAGTAAGAGTAACCTGAATCTTACGAGCAGATTTCATAATTAAAAAGACAGATTGATAACTTACATGCGTTACAGACTCCAACTATGCAACCTTCCATAACAATAGATTTGATTGATGATTCTATTAAATCAAGATTAGCAGAAAGGAGTATTTGCAGCAGCAGAAAATTAAAAATATAAAAAGAATAATATTATATATAATATTATACTAAAATATATATAATATTATAATAAAAAGAAAGTACAAAAATTAATTGAAACTAAAATTAATACTAAAAATTACATAAACGTATGTAAGGAAAAACAAGCGTTAGTGAGAAAACTTAAATTATATAAAATTAAGGTGAAAAACATGAAAAATTGTTATGAGACTGAAATAGTTTCTTATTCCAGAAATGTTACCAATTCTAACCTCATTACAAATTATATATATTAATCATCAGAGATATATAAATATAAATCAGCAGAGAATAAGATAAAAGATCAGACATTTGCCATGAATAATCTGCTAAAGTTATATAAATATAACGAATCCAGCAACTTGTTCTATCACCTAGAAGACGACCATCGGTACCAAGAAGGTGTCGGATTTTTCGTTCACATGTATCTCGTTGACAACGTTGTAAAGATTGGGAGTGTATCGACGAGGGTTGCGTGCCTTATAATCATCACCATCATCATCATCATTACAGCCCTTCACAAGTCCACTGCTAAACAAAGGCCTCCCCCAAGTAATGCCACAAAGCACGGTCCTGAGCCGACTTCCTGCATATCTTACCAGAAACAGAAACTTTTTTATTCAAAACAAATTATAAATAATACATATTGAAAGTCACTATTTTGTTAAATTACCACTGGTTCGAAAAAAATACTCTGTCCTGGGAAGAACCAGCAAGAAACCCAGCGGGACTTTTTTTTTAAATAACAGCTTACAATCACGTATGTTACACGAATTAACAACGTAACGAACTAGAAATAGCTTGGTAGCGATTACCTCATTTCCAGGGGTTATTGTCATCTAAAAATTCTTTAATATTATAATAACCCTTCTTATACAAACTTAGATTAATAAAGATTTTGAACTTTGAACAGGTCAAATTTTGTATATTTTCTGTAATTTTGTTGTAAAAGCGTATACATCGCCCCAAGAATGAATTACTGACTCGATGGAGTCGAGTAACTGGTACTACCAGCTTGTGTCTGTTCCTAGTATTTACAGAGTGAATATCACTTATTTCTGTAAAACTACTCTTATTTTTGTGTACGTACATTACATTTTAATACATGTATTGAGACGCCAAAATTAATATATTAATTCCCTTAAATTTTTGTCGCAGCGACTCTTAAGGCTTTAAATCATAAATTATTCTCATGGCCCCCTTCTGTAAAACAAATATAATTTCAGTGTCAGCTGCGTGTCCCCATAGTAAAATATCATACGACATTATGCTATGGAAATAAATAAAGTAAACTAGTCTAGCTGTTTCAACATTGTTAAACTTCTAATCTTTTTTACAGAAAATGCTGCAGAACTAAGTCTGCTTGCTAGTTTTGATATATGGGGACTCCATTGAAGCTTCGCGTCCAGTGTGATTTCAAGGAAAATGCCGGTATCTACAAGACTCAGTTTCGCTCCATTTAAAATTACATTAGAACTTAACTGCTTGACATTTGGAGTCATGAATTTCATAAATTTCGTTTTAGTGTCATTTAAATGCAAATTATTAACATTGAACCAATTTACTAATTTAGATATAGCTTTATTTAATTAGCCATACTTTTGTTATTGTCGACTTAATTTGAAAATTAAAGAAGTGTCATCGGCTAATAATACTATCAAGGTTATACCCTACTATGTACGGTAAGTCATTAATGTACACAAGAAACAGAAAGGGGCCGAGAATTGAGCATTGAGGCACGCCCATTTGTACCATCGACCCGAAAGAGCTCATACTTTTAATGACATTTTTTTGCGTTCTCTTACTTGAATATGAAATAATTAATTTAAGAACATTACTTCTTACACCATAATTTTGAAGTTTCCTGATTAATAATTCATGGTGAACACAATCGAAGGCATTGGATAGGTCACAAAATATACCCAAAGCATCCTGTGAATTCTCCCATGCATTAAATATTTATTTAATCAGCTCAACACCGGCATCGGTTTTCGAGCGCCTCTGTGAAACCAAATTGATTTTTATGAAGTAAATTATTTCATTCATCATCATCATCATTACAGCCTTTCATAAGTCCACTGCTGAACATAGGTCTCCTCCAAGGATTACAGGAACACAAAGCACAGTCCTGAGCCACCTATATCCATCGACTTTCTGCATGTCTTACCAGGTCGTCACTCCATCTCGTGGGGGGTCGCCCTACACTTCGCCTACCGGTCCAAGGTTGCCACTCAAGAACCTGTCTGATACCTTTTTGAATGCAAAAGCAGTCCGAGTAGACCCCGTTGATCCTGATACAAGCACAAGAGTCCCTATAAAGAGACTTTAATGCCTGTATCAAACCACTGCTCAACCCAAATGAGGTCAGTGTTTGACATAACACGTTCCTGTCCACTCTGTCATAAGCCTTTTCTAAGTCCATGAACGCACAAAAAACTTTCTGGTTTTTGGTCAAAAATTTCTCCGCAATCATGCGCATGGAAAATACTTGTTCCGTACACCCCATCCCCTTTCTAAATCCAGCTTGCACATCCCAAATTTTTCCATCAGTTTCTTCCATAACTCTTTTAAATAACACCTTAGCATACAATTTACCCACAATGCTAAGCGAGCTGATACCACGGTAGTTTATACAATACTGCTGCTACCCCTTTCCCTTATATATTGGGACTATAACGGCTTTGCACCAGTCTTCTGGTACCCGCTTCAGTTCCCAACATAAATTAAGCAAGGTGTACAGCAGGCCTGTAACCACACCCTCTCCAGCCCTTAGCATTTCGAGTGATACTCTATCATATCCGGCTACCTTATCTGCTTTCATGCTTTTCATTGCTTTCACTATTTCATCTACACTTATCTCCCTACCTCTCTCCACTTCTTCCGGAATTTCTATTTCACTTACTTCAGACGACTCTTGACTCTTAAACACGCTTTCAAAATATTCCTTCCATCTCTTTACATTCGAAACTTCATAATTCAGCATGCAGCCATTCTCGTCTCGTATAGCATTCATTCTAGGCTGATTTGAATTTCCCCTGGCAGTTCTTACAAGCTTCCAGAACATTTTAATATTTGCCTGGAAGTTATCAGATATCCTTTTATCATTCTTATCTATCCTTTCTTGCTTTTTCTTTTCAGCAACTTCTTTTACTCTTTTATTTATACGTCTAAAGTCTGCCTTTTTCTTTTAATCTCTTCATTCATACCGCGAGAATTACCAGATTTAGATGCTAGTAAATCTAGCCATGCTCACTTCTTTGCTTCAACTTCTATCCGTACCTCATCATCCCACCACAACGTATTACTTTTCCTTTCATTCGTTCTCTTACTTACACCACATACTTCGGTGGCAGTATCCACCAAAACTTTCTTAACATTATTCCATACATTCTTCAAGTTCAAATCATTCATACAAAATTCATTCAACACACTTATATTTTCCCTCAGTCTGCATTTATACTTCTCTTTTACACCTTCATCTTGCAACCTCTCTATTCTTATACGCTGTAACGCAGTGGTAGACACAGATGTCCGATGCCGCCAACATTTGAATAGACCATTAATTTGGCATAAGACCAACTAATGATCCGTCCCTACGTTGGACCCACGGTAAACCCTTGTATCTAGCACTGTGCTCCTCATTCTTTCATCCACAATTATGAAATCTATCATGCTTCTATCATCCCCTCTTTCCCAAGTATACATGTGAATACTCTTATGGCGAAAGAAAGTGTTCGCCACAAAAATATTATTTTCCCCACATACGGTGAGGAGGTCTTCACCATTCTCATTTATTCTTTCATCGCCAAACGTTCCTAATATCCTTTCATAACCAGACCTCTTCACCATAACCCTTCCATTATACTCTCCTAACTTAATAATATTTTAATTTTCCTTACATTTCGTCAACACCAGCCTTACCATGTCTTAACCCTGCTCTCGGATATAAGTGGGCTTAGACATATCTGGGGCGTACACCCCAAGCACGAACAACTTCTTTAAGCTCACTTTGATTCGTATCCACAGCAGCCTTGGGCTTACACATTCATACTTTTTCACACATTGACCCATTCTTTATGAAAGGATGACACCGACGCCCTGGCATGCCCGCTCGGTCTCGTCTACACCAGACCAGTAAGCGGTATACATGCCATGTGCAGTGACATCTCTTCCCGTTCATTTCGTCTCATGCACACATAACACATCTATTCCTCTATCATTCATCATTTCGCATATTTCATCCATCTTATCATTCATTGCTCCACATACATTCAGCGTAGCCAGACGGGCCTCCGCAATCCACTTTTCGCCCCTCCGGGAGACAGGACGTGACGGGTTGCGAACCTCGTCGCCGTTTTTCCTCCCGGAGATTCTTATTATTCTTATATATATATTTCTTATTCTTAAGAACACTCTCTATCAGAACTACAGACCGATTTCCTTTCTAAGCCAGCGTCTACATGCTGTTCGAGAGTCATTAAGAATCGTCACGCACGCAGACTCGACGACTTCTAGCCTCCCGAACAAGCTGATTTCCGAAAAGGCTTTAGCATCATAGACCACATACAAACCCATGTTCACGTCTTTGAAATATATATTTTTTCTTATTTGTCAGACATGCTGGTTTCCTCATTATGTTTTCCTTTACCACCCAGCACGTGGTAGATCAGCACTTAAAATTGCAATTATCAATTTCATTGATGCCGGCGGTGATCGAACCCGGGTTTTCGCATACTGTGAAACTTACAGCGAGCACTAACCATCTACTAAATATAGATCTCAGTAAAGTTTTTGAAATTTTTTTTTCAATACGAAAGTCAAGCAAGCATACAGTCCACCTGATTGTAAGTGGTTGCTGTGGCCCATATACATCTATATCTATCGACGTTTACGAATCAAAATGCAGATGCGTTGTCAGACGTGAGGACTAATATGGAATACCTCTTTCCAGTAAAAAGTTTCTCCGGTTCTCTACACTCACCATACGAAACACAACAGCATTAAGCTGCTATGCTATTCTATGCTATGTATTCTGTGTGGACGTGGTCCTTCCCCGGTCGAGCCGACCCATTCGTGCTACAACTATGCTATTAATATAGCTGCAGCATGGCTCTACCACGTAATAAGTTTATTTTAGATTAATTCTTATTTATTTAATAAAAATAAAGATAATTATGGTTTTAATAAAATTAATTTGGTTTGATCAAATTTGGCTCCATAAAATTCAATTTGGTTTTTCAAGGGGTCGTCCGACGACTAAAGTGTTGGTTGTAAATAAAGTGTTAAGCTTATGAAATATATTTTCAATACATTGAAGAATACACAAGAAGCCTTAGGTTTATTTTATTGATATTTTCAAAGCATTAAATTTTGTGTTCATCATGAGATATTAATCAGGAAACTACAACATTACGGTTTCAAAACTATTGCTCTCAGACTTATCATTTCATATTTAAAAAACATAAATTAAAAAAAGTCGGTATCAATAGTAAAGGTTACTCTGGATGATCTCAAGGCTCGATTCTTGGCCTTTTCTTATTTATAATTTATATTAATGACTTACCTTATTTTGTAGGGCCAACCACGATATAGTATTATTTGCTGACGATACCTCTTTAATTTTCAAACTGAAAATGACAGCCAATTACTTTTGACAATATTAATAATGCTGTATCGATATTAGTAAATTTGGTTAACGCCAACAATTGGCTCTTAAACGGCACTTCATACATTAAAATACAATTAAGTTATTTAATACACTACTGCTTAGCGGCTACTTAGTGGCATCAAAATGGGTCCCTCTCAGATAGGTAAGATTTTCTGAGATATAGATGGAACTCCATCCTCAAGTAAAAATCTGAGCTGCCACGGAGGAACTTATCGAAAGCGATTATATGTAGTTGATTGTGAGTATTTATGGCCTTTTACTATTGGGTGAAGTGCCAGCTCTTTTGCCAGAAACTATTTCGAATTTCAAATACACTTCGCTAAATGTGTAGTGAGTTACGCTGTTTTATTGCAGATAATTATTAATTGCGTAAGCAAATTACGCATCCGCTCTATCACTTTAACATTAATAATAACTTCGTGATAATATATTCAGGACAAATATATTTTTGTGATATATTTTATATTGTGGATTATTCTTCCGCTCAGGTACTTCGTTAACTAATAATATAGCTGCCAAAGTTCGTAATATTAAAGCGGTTATTTTTGAAAGTAAGGATATTTATTACGCTTGTCAGCGTCATGTTACAAATGCTTTCGTTTGGTATTTTAATGTTAATTTCAACGGTAAGCCATTAATTTTCAGACGGATTTGGTTTGTTTAGTTTTGAAGTTACTGTTTCAGTTTTAACTTTGTGATTTTTGCTGCTCAGTTTCTATTTCCTTGTGTTATGTGTTCAAAATAATGTTAGTAAGAAAATGGTCCCACGAACGTGTAAAATCCAGCTAACACGGCAATGTGTGAATATTATGTTTTCCCTCTTTTCTAACAATATAACATTGACTGTCTTAGGTATAACATGTCTTTCATTTTAAACGCCTAAAAGCCAACAATTCTACACTAGTTATAAGGAAAACGCAACGCATATTTTCATTTCTCATGTAATTTGTTATTATTTTATGGAAACTTGCAACATAAAACATGACTTGGATAAAGGAAAAACATGAAATAATATTCTTTTTAAATTTTACCATCCAGTGCTTGACTACCCTCACACTTGACGGAAATATTATCGAACGTGGCAAAATGGTTAGTCCAATTTGCCACGTTCGATAAACCGATCTTAGCTTGATAAAAGTATATTACTCTTGCCTTAATGAGTGTAAGAATTTAAACGAAGTTGACGTACAATTATATTACCAAATGCAATAATATTATATGTTATAGACCGGGTATAACGAAATACACATCGCACATATCATCCAGTGGGTGTCGTAAGAAGCGACAAAAAAATTAAACAGGAGATTTTGTGCTAATAACCCAAAATAATAAAAATACTGCAGTTGCCAATACATCTACTAAACAAGCCAAATATAGCAAACATCCACTCTATAACGCAATGGATGCCTACGTTAAGCAGTGGACTTTTGATATTCTGTAATAGTAATGGTAGGCATACAATTTCAAGCAAAGCAAATGGTAACATAAATTAAAGGCTTAAGCAATTTACCGCATAGAGATATTCCGCCAATACATTCAACGAATAAATTGCATTTATGTCGTATCTACAATGTAACTAACTGAGGTATTAACGAAATTGCTACTGCTTAAATGACCGTCAGTGGGAACTGTTTTAAAAATAAATCAATAAATAAGATTCTAAATCTTGTGCCAAATTATGCAGGTTATTCAAAAATGTCTGTCTTATTAAAACCATAGTAACTATCTTGAAATTCGAAAGCCAAAACACAAACGGAACAATGAACAAAGATCAACATTTAATGAATATGATAATAAAATGGATACTTTACGAGTTAAATGTTTGGACATATTGTTTTATTAAAAAAAACTTAATGTATGAATTAGCTTATAAGACAAAAAGCGACATTTTTTATTGTATAAGGACGTTAAATTTGAACGAGGATGACAAAAATGCGTCTGCTTGAATTTTATGGCATAAAAATGAAAGTATGAAAGTCTCTTGAACTCATATCGCAACAGACATCTGTAGCCGTTTTATTAATACGAACCATAAAACGCATTTTACTACGTATCAGACGCTAAACAATAAACAACGCGGAGTGGAATGGCGTTGACACTAATACATTTTATTGTGTGTCCCCGTACGTTCTCACAAGTTTCACATGCTTTTTATTAAATTGACATATACCTACTATTCAATTTATTTTTTCAAAAAAAAAAATTTTACAAAAAAAGATTAAAAATTTCAAGAGGGAGTATATTTATCTAGGGTGACTGATAAATATGAGATAGATTGTTCATAATTAAGGAAAATGAAAATCTCACAGGGAGCATGAAATTGTGATAATAATGTCTTTCATATCGGGTTCACAACGGCCAGTATTAACGGGGACTAGATATAAGATAAAATACAAGTGGTATACTTAATAATTTTGTACAACCGACTTAAAAATAAAATATTAAAAATAACTCAAAAACTACTGGTCAATCCTTAATGAAATTTATATGGCACCACGAGAAAAGCACTAGCTTTCAAATCAAAAATAATCATCGAAATCAGTTCACCGAAAAAAAGATATGAGGTAACATACATAAAAAACATACAGTCGAATTGAGTACCTCCTCCTTTTTAAAGTCGGTTCAAAGGAACTTTTATTATCATTTTGTTTATTAGACTATCACAAGTTCTATCTACTCTGCGGCTGCCTCGTTGATTGAACATCTGGATGAAAATTCACGCCATTTACGGAAAAGATTAAGAAACTTTATGCATGAAGCCAGACGGAAAACGGACATCATGCTATACAAAGGAATATTAAACTTTTGATTAACAGCAAGGAACACAATCACAATAATAATGATGAGTCATATATAAAAGTGAATGATGCATCAAAAATAGGTAACGCTGAGAGTGAGAACAAATCAAAAATAATATAATAGACGCCCAAAAACTACAAATAAAAAAAAATCTAATTTTCGTGAGCAGCGCAGCACCTAATTTAACAATATTTTGCAAAACATACAAAGCTTATTTAATACGAAAAATTTGTAAGAATTATTCCTGGGTGATCACAAAATGAATACCAAGCAAGGAGGCCTTAACCCAATCTGGATTTTTTTATAGGATATGGGTGACAAACGAGCACACAGTCCACCTGATGGTAAGTGGTTGCTGCGGCCCATAGACATCTACATCTATCCTCTATTACAAATCAAAATGTAGATGCGTATTCACCCGTGAGGACTAAGATGGAATGCTTCATTTCCAGTAAAAAGGGCCTCCGACCACCTGCACTAACCAAGCGAAATGCAGAGGTAAACCTCTACTTCACGCTGGTTTTCTGTGAGTTCGTGGTACCACCCCAGTTCGAGCCGGCTCATCCGTGCGACAGCAAAGTTGCCGCGTGGCTCTACCACTATTAAATTCTTAACAATAGAAAATTAATAATTTAAATAAATAATAAATACTTAAAAATAATATAATAAATTAAAAATAACACAACTATATTTAAATAAAAACTAATAAAATAAACTAATTAAAGAAATTAACCCATTACTTCAAAACTACTAGAATTAAGAAATTGATATTGCAAGAAATATAGACTTTTTTATTTTTATTTTGTTTTATAATGATTATTTAAGGAAACAAAAGTGGTCCATTTATGCTGGCCGTATGAAAAAAACTCAAATATTGTGTAGACAATATGACCACAATCATTCAATTCGTCCTAAAGTTACAAAACTAACGCCCCATCGATTAGATAATGTAGAATAATAAATTTGGTGAATAAATAATGTTTAATTTGTTAGTACAGGACTAAATCAGGCATCGAGAACAAAGAAATAAAATTAGAAGCTTTATAACTGAATACAGTTATCGAGTAACGATTTAAATGCTAATAGAATAGAATGGAATATTTATTATAAAATATGGATTACAATACATAGTACTAATTGAAAGTCATTTTTTACTTTTACCACTGGTTCGCAAAGAAAACCTCTGTCCTGGGAAGAACTAACAAGAAACACAGCGGGACTTTTAAAAAAAAACACATTTTACAATATAATATTTAAAAAAATTGTTATGAAAACATTTAAAAACTTAAATTAGTCATGTATTCTTTAGTAGTATAATAACCCGTACTAGACAATTTTGCTTAATAAATAATTTCAACGTTTTGAAGGTCTGCATATTTTTAGGGAATATAATAAGAGTATATAAGTAAGTATATAATATATAATAAGAGTATACATTGTCCCATGGAGGAGTCACTCAGTCTTTAGAGTCGAGTAACTGGTATAACTAACTTGTGCTTGTTGCTAGTATTTACAGAATGTACATCACTATTATTAATAAAACTATTTTTGTTTTTGGGTACATACATTAAATTTCCGTAAATATATTGAGCGGCCAAAGACCTAGCTTATAAATTGCTCTTATGGCTCTCTTTTGCAAAACAAAGATCGTTTCAATGTCAGTCGCATTACCCCATAGCAAGATTCTACATAACATTATGCTATGGAAATAACTAAAATAAACTAATCTACCTCTTTAAACAGATGTAAGGTATATAATCATTTTTACAGCATATGCTGTAGGACTATGTTTGGTAGCTAGTTTATATATGTGTATATTAGGGTCCCAATGAAGCCTCGCTTCAACTGTAATTCCGAGAAAAACAGTGGATTCAACAAGGGCCAGTTCCTCCCCATTTTAAAGCAAATTGGTATTGACCCATTTAACATCAGGTGTAGTAAATTTAATCCATTTCGTTTTATTTCCGTTCAAAGGCAAGTTATGAACATTAAACCAGTGTACTACATTTGATATAGCATTATTTACTTCGTCATATTTCAATAATTGTCTTTTAGTCGGAAAATCAACGAAATATCATCAGCAAACAATACTATATCAGGATTATCTTCTTCAAGGGAAGGTAACTCATTATTATACATTAAAAAGAGGAATGGGCGAAGAATAGAGTCTTGATGAACACCCATTTATACGGGTGACCTGGAAGAACTTTTACCATTAATAATAACTTTCTGAATTCTATTACCTAAATATGAAGTAATCAGTTTAAGCGCTATGTTCTTGACATCATAGTATTGTAGCTTCCTGATTAATGTCTTCTGCTGAACACAGTCGAAGGCCTTGGAAAGGTCTAAAAATACACTCAAAGTATCTTCGGAATTCGCCCATGTACAGAAAATATATTTTATAAGCTCTAATTAGACGTCGGTGTTCGAGAATTATTACAATAAAATATAAATGAAGACATGGTTGATAATGACGGCTGAGAATGTGGTGGCCGCTTCCAAACTGTTTCTAAAATAAATATTGTACATAATTTGTAACTATTTATATTGTTAAATTTATTTAAATAAAAGTCCCGCTGGGTTGCTTGCTGGTTCTTCTCAGGATAGAGGTTTTATTCCAAAGTCAGTCAGTCAGTGGTGAAGTAAACTATTATTTTCTACGTGGTAGAGCCATGCTGCAACTATATTAGTAGTATAGTTGTAGCACGAATGGGTCGGCTCGACCGGGGAAGGACCACGTCCTCACAGAATACCAACATAAAATAGCAGCTTTGCACTACTGTTTTTCGTATGGCGAGTGTAGAGAACCGGAGACCCTTTTTACTGGAAATGAGGCATGCCATTTTAGTCCTCACGGGTGACATCTGCATTTTGATTTTTAATAGAGGATAGACGTAGATGTCTATGGGCCGCAGCAACCATTTACCCTCAGGTGGACTGTGTACTCGTTTGTTACCCTTATCCTATAAAAAAAAACTTATTTTTTTTGTAGCGCACATCGATTTGTGAGTTGAGAGTTGCATAGCAATTTCCATATTTGTATTTTTTATAGGCCATTTATATAATGCAAATATCTTGATTGTTGAAAACAATTAAATTAAATTAATAAATGAATTGTATGGTATAAACAACAAGTGACATTCTTGATCTTTTGGGCAAGTTTGGATTCAAAACTTTCTTTTTCTGTTAACAGCACATACAATAAATGTCTAATACGATTCTTGTATTTAATTAGATTTTCTCTTCATTTGCAAACATGAGTGCAGAGGGTGTATTGATCGTTGCTTCTTTTCTGAGGTATGAAGTATTGAGATAACATCTTAAAAAAAGGTATCAAAAATGAATATCAAGAAGGGAGGTTCTCGGAGTATCTACCAATCTTTTTGTAGAGTTACAAATAGAAAACTTAAATGATTTTAAGGACATACTTCGTGTCGACAGAATCCAGTTTTATTATTTATTAGATAAATTTTTTTTTTTCTATACGAAGTCAAAATGCTACAATGCGTAATGGTATTCCTACTCGAACGAAACACGCACCCATATGAAAGAGACGAAACGCGCCACACTGAACAATAGCGGCTGTGGTTCATATGCTGAGTGCGAACCCTTTTCGTCACGTTCGGCCACGTTTAGTAACGTTTTACATATGAAATATTATGTACAATATGGCGTTGTAAATATATAACGAAATCAATATTTTCTTCATTTCTTTTCTCTTATGTCTAAGGGTCTCACTGGGTAGGTGACTACCGGTATCACTGGGTACTGGTACTGGTTTCTACGTATTTCTACAGCTAAATAGCACTACCTGCACTCGTGTGTTACATTCTGAAGAGTACTTATATAACCAGTTAATATAACTAAAACCTTTTTCGCATTAAATCTTAATCCTCCTGACAAGGCTTCTGTAGCCTTTTTATTTGAAGTTGGTTACAGGTGTCCATTGGCTGCAACAGCCGCTAGCTATCAGATGAACTGCATGTTTATTTGTCACAACTTTTATACAAAAGTGTTGAAACTTGAAGTTATTACAAAAACTTTCGTATGGGATATGTTATGAAAATGTACAAATATTGTGATACTATATTCATATCTTGTGATTGACTGGGTACAGCCAAGCTACAGCTATATCATGGTTGCAGCATAAATGGTTTTTATCGACCGAGGAAGGACAACGTTATGACAGAATACCTGTGTATAATAGCTGTTTAGTTTTATGTGGTTAGTGTAGATAACCAGAGACCCTTTTTATTAACAAGGCATTCTTTCTTAGCCCTCAGCCTATATATATTCCATTGCTAGGCACAGGACTCCTCTCATTTCTGAGAGGGTTTTAGGGCAAGCAAAAGTCCACCGCGCTGACCCAATGCATGTTGGCGAACTTCACACATCCTTGAAATATTTATTTTCTTATTTCTCAGACATGCAGGTTTCCTCACGATGTTTTCCTTCACCGCCGAGTACGTGGGAAATCAGCACTTAAAATTGCAATTCACAATTTCATTGGTGCCGGCAGTAATCGAACCTGGGTGAATCTTACAGCGAGTGGTAATCATCTGAGATACCACGGCTAAAATTTGATCCTTTATCGAAGATAAGTGCAGATGTCTATGAGCTACAGCATCCACTTACAATCAGATGGAATGTATCCAAGTTTGCTACCCGTTTTCTATAAAAACAAATAAATCGTTGCAATTGTTCCAAACCCTCACTACTTACATAAAATGGTCACGTACACTGATCACAAAGAGAATAGAATAATTTTTATTCAATATAGATAATACGAGTACATGATACTTATTGAAAGTATTTTTTTTTATTTACCACAAATAGTGAAACCTCCATTACTGTTCTATAAATTTCTTACCTTTTAATATAATATGAATATAATAAATAAGTATGAAAGCGCGCTGTTAAACGAAACATCTTAAAAAAATAATTAATTTTAATATTTTGTGAAACTAATTAACGTACCGGAGTTATTTCTGTGGTGGCTTCCTTCCTTTACGTCTGCCCAAGTGTTATAATGAGTACAATAATAAACGAACAAGATAAGCATACGTACAGATTTAATATTATTATTTTTTTACTATTCTTACCCAGCGTTTGACTAGTATCGCTTTACTTTATTAATTAATTACAGCCATAACTTAGGCCTCCACCATACATTGCTCTCTGATAATAACATTTGCCGTAATTGATAATATTTGCTCAGCAGGCGAGTTAGGAACAACAGTTTTTTAATATTATTGAAGTGAAAACTTCATTAGCGGCGTTATGCACTTTTTTTGTAATGCGTAACAAATATTAAACTCGCGTCAGGTCACGTGTCCTAACCGAAAATTCGTAAGACGGACGGAGAGTAGACAGCCGGCGTGGCGTAGGAGAGGAAGTAAGTTAGGTTTGATTAATTTTCATTTATTAATTAATATAATTTTATTATTAAGATTAGGTTTCGATCGAGTCTACTGTACTGCTTGACGAAATTATTAATATAGATACAAATGTACTTACACATTATAGATGTAATATTTGTAATATGTTTATACTTTATAGCATTAACCTATATTTTCATAACATCACAATAAGCACATGTGCGGTGTAGGTTTACCAACCAAATAATTAAAATGGAAAATAAATGAAATAAGATAATAATTAATAATCTCCGCCATTCCAAAATATCAAAAATGCACAACGTTAATATTCAAGTTTTCACTTCTGCCGGCACTACCGGAGTGCAACCCGTCGTTTTTTTTATAGAATAAGGGTGACAAACGAGCTCACAGTCAACCTGATGGTGAGTGGGTGATGTGGCCCATAGACATCTTACTTTTATCCTCGATTAAGAATCAAAATGCAAATGCATTGGCACCCCATAAGACTAAGATGGAATGCCCCGTTTCCAGTAAAAAGGGTCTCCGGTTCTATACACTCATCATCACACGGCAGCATTAAAATGCCCTGATCGAGCCAACCTATTTGTTCTACAACCATAATGTATCTGCAGCGTGTCTCTACCACCACCTTTTTACTCATATCCTGTTTGAATTTTCTTATGTCGCCTCCAACGACACCCTAAGGATTTGAGGAAGTGGATTCTAACGCGACCACTACAACGTTCTATTTTTCTGTTTTTATAAATTAATGTAAATGAATTCTAGTAACACTTAAGTTAGACTAATTAATTGTTAAAATGGTTTATGGATGAATGTATGTGTATATACTCACTTTATATTACCCTCCTTGCCGGCAATAATTCATGGCGCAGTAGCTTTTAAAAGATATAGGTTTTATTCCCCTCGTTTTATGGGAAAACTAAAAAGAATTTACTACATATTCCGATGTACAAGTATTAGATAGTATAATAAAACTACATACATATACGTCACGCCTTTAATCCCCGAGACCGAGTCCAAAGAGCAGTGAGACACTCGGACCAAGTTTAGCTAAATATATGGGTATTAATAGAAAATTGTGAAAGAAGTGGTATTTAAAAGAAACAGGCGTTTCTTTGCGACATACTCTTCAGTCACAGCGATCAGCCATCACAGTCTATTTCTTCTGATGATGCGTCTAAACACGTGTCATATTATTATCGACGGTGGTGTGTCTTTCCTAGTGCACTGGTGTTAGTTACAGTAGTGCATGAATTAGCGGTTATAGTGAAAGTGAACGCAATTGCATGATCAATTGTCCTCCCAATTGATCATGCAATTTTCATGTAAATTAATGTAAATTTCACAGTATACAAGCAACCCGGGTTTGATTAAACATTAAAATTATTATATAATTGCTATTATAGATGCTAATTTACCACGTAGATCTTTGTTACTGGAAAAGTGGCAATCCATCTTAGTCCCCACGGGTGACAACGCATCTGTATTTTGATTCGCACACGAGGATAGATGTAGATGTCTATGGACCACAGCATCCACTTACCATCAGGTGAACTGTGTGCTCGTTTGTTACCCTATCCTTTAAAACAATAATTTTCCACGTGCTCAACGGTCAAGGAAAGCATCGTGAGAGTTGCATGTCTATGAAATCAAAAAAAATATTTGAAGATATGAGAAGTCCACCAAAATGCAGTGCGGTGGACACTTTTTTTAATAAAGTAAGGGTCAAAAACGTAATTGGATAACTTGGTCCATAGATATCTATGAGTACCTATATCTTCTGTAAAGAATATTAATGAAGGTGCTTGTTTACGCCTGTGGACTAACATAGATTGCCCAATTTTCAGTAAAAATCTCTCCGGTTCTCTACACTCAAACAAAACAACACTAAGCCGCTATATTACGCTGGGATCTATGAGAGCATGGTCTTGTCTCAGTCGAGTCGAACCATTCGTGCCACAACCATAATATTGCTGCAGTGTGGCTCTAACCACGTATAAAAGTTAGGTAAAAGCAAAATTTTCATTTCCGAAAACGTCACTATACGTTACTTTACGAAAATCAGTAGTAATAAACTGCTATTTTACGTTGGTACACGTATTCTGTAAGAACATGGTTTTACCCGGTAAAGCGTACCCATTCGTACTTCAAACATAACACAGCTTCAGCACGGCTCTAACTCGTTCAAAAAACTTTTAATTAAATTTATTAAATAATTCAGTTGCGGGAACAAGATAAGTAGCATTGAGAACCCTCAGGCAATTATTTTTACAACTGAAAAGATTCCAAGGAAGGAATTTTATTCCGAGTACTTATTACGTAGTCAATATAATTTTTTAATACGTGTTAGAGTCATATTGTAGCTGTATTAGTAGCATAGTTGTAACATAAATGGGTCGGCTCGAAATAAAATAAAAACATAAATTCTTCGTATTAAAATATTAAAGAAATTAAAGAAAAATTCTTTTACAAATTAAACCGTATGTACATTTCTAAATTCACTTGAAACATTTTGGTCTCATAAGAAATGATTACTGCAACCCATTAGCACTTGAAAACAACTTTTAAAAATGAGGCTACAGATACAATTATACTGGCTAGACCTAGCCGAAACTTATTACTCGTAATCTGGTTCTATCATACATATACTGTTCAGCCAAGAACACTGCAGTTAAGACACTGCTGTTAGAAATCTGTAAAATTTTACAATATTAGTGACCACGTGACCTAGTTTAACTTTTGATTTTGTAATTGTCCACCCCGTGTATACCGTTAATCGTTATAATGGAAAATGTCTGAAATATTAATAGTTATAGAGGCTTAGAAATAAGGATATCTGCAGTAGAATCAGAGTGACTGACATAACCCAATGGTTTAGTAAGCGGAAGGGGCAATGGGCCGGCCGTATAGCTCGATGAATTGACGACTGATGGCGAAAAAAGGTTATCCAATGGCAGCCTCGTACTGGTAGGTCAAGTGTAGGCGATTCCCATAAGACATCCTGGAAGCCGATGGATGCAGGTGGCTCAGGGCCGTGCTTTGTTGCGTAACTTGGGGAAGGCCTATGTTCAGCATTGGACTTGTTTGCTTTATTGATGATGATGATGATGAAAGAGGCTTCCGATAGATGGTCATCCCACTTATAATCTACAAGAAAAATATTCAACTATTAGCTGTTCCAGAGTATTGCAATGACGACCTGGTCACAGTCTTCATCAATCTCAAAGGATACACAGGGGTTAGAGTAATCATTTGCTCAGCCTATATTTCTGAGAACTCAGATACTGCCATCGAGTTAGAGTCAGTGGCTGAGTGCACCCGAAAGCGCAACACTCATCTTGTGGGTGAAGTGATGTTAATGCTTACCACACAGCATGAGAAAGAAATAAAATCAACGAAAAAGGTGAATTACTTTATTACTTTCTTATATTCAATCGCCTGGCAAGCCTAAACGTTGGATGTACACCAACCTTTGTAACGCTTGCTAGGCAAAAATTGTTAAATATAGCCTTTGCTACCAGTAACATATCCAGGCGGATAACTGATTGGCATGTTAAAAGAGAAAATCGATTTCTGATCCCAAACACATTAACTTTGTGATTAGAGCATCATCAAATCATGAAATTGTTGCTTTCAGGGACTCAAAAGTGACCTCTTGGGATGTCTACAGAGATAGCCTAAAGAAGAAACGTTTCCTAAAAGCATCAAAACGATTGAAGGTCTGGAGCTGGCGATGGAGACGGTAACTGTAAGAATCCATGAAGCTTTCAAGGACAATTATCAAATAAAACCAATATTATATGTTTAGGCAAAAATATTAAACATTTGAAACGTGAATTTTTGAAACGTACGTTCGAAGCATAGCACCGGTAGCAAGGTCACCCGCCCCCCGCCCGGTCGCATTCCACGGGCGGTATCGAACGGACTTCTAGAGAGTCAGTGTAAAGTTTTTTGCGATCGAAACTTACGTCTTAGTGGTTAGCACCTAATTTGTTACAAACGTATTAAATCCGCGAAAATTGTTGCGTCGGCGAGAACACGTGTTGTTCCTTAAGGACTTATTAACGTCGGTTAAATTAATTGTGCAACTCCGATAGTGACTTTCCTTTGAAGTTCTTATTTTGGCTGTACCATTACGTGACTAGAGTGAAAGGGTGCCTCAAGAAGGAAATAGTTCCGGGGCTACCAGAGGATACCTTCTCCAGGACAGTATTGTGTCATCTAGCCCAGACCACTTACACACAGCTTCATACAAATTACACATACATTCACTACACTCTCATCCGCCGGGCAGATCCTGGTGAACCGTCTCCGCTCCAGAAGCAGGTAAGTGCCTTCCCAATAACTGGCTTTCCCCCTTATAGTTTATTGCAATTAGCGACTTCCCACTTGGCTGTAGGAGGCCCGACCTGCATCTGCTTGTAAGTTCTTCCGCTTACGGGCCCGGAAGACCCTACTGTTAGATAAGCAGCTGCAGGCCGTATCATTATACATTAACCGATTATACCGATGGTACAAAAATGGGCCTCAACGTAGGATTTGGAATTTATGGGGAACACTCCACACTGAAACTTAATATGAATTTTGGTAGATTCACCTCTATCTTTCAGGCAGAAATTTTCGCCATACTTCAGTGTGCGGAAATCATTCTGCAAGAAGACTACGTCCACCATATAATCTATACTAACTCTGATAGTCCAGCTGCATTGCTAGTACTGAGATCAATCTTGGTGAGCTCAAAGCTAGTTGAAGACTACGTGAATCGTCTAAACGCCCTCGGAGGTTACAACGGGGTCACTTTAAGATGAGTTCCGGGTCACGTGGGTATTGTAAGCAATGAAATTGCCGATAAGCTCGCACAGGTGGGCTCAAAGTACACAATTTGGACCCGAGCCATTTTGTGGAATCTAAAAAAGCCTCATCCGATTGAACCTTAAACCTCTTTGTCACAATAAATCACTTAAAATCTGGTCTGAAACATTAGGTTTAAAACAATTTAAAACCTCAATCCACGATTGTGATCGAAAATTCGCTTCGGATGGCGAAGGAAGAACATTAGATAAAAATATATTGGTAAATCCAATTGGGCATACCTTAAGCGCATTAAAAAAATTACGTATAACATGATTATACGGAATTTTTAAAGTAGTTTAAATACATTTCGACAGCACTATCGGCTTCAACATCCTCGAAAACCATGAAAATGACACCCGTGATGAAAAAATTGATACCTATTGCAGCCGCCATCTTGGATTTACATTTCGACAGCACTATCGGCTTCAACACTCTCGAAAACCATGAAAATGACACCCAAGATAAAAAAAATTGGTACCTACTTCAGCTGCCATCTTGGATTTACATTTCGACAGCACTATCGGCTTCAACACCCTCGAAACTCATGAAAATGACACCCATGATGAAAAAATTAATACCCATTGCAGCCGCCACCTTGGATATACATTTCGACAACCCTATCGGCTTCAATTCTCTCGAAAACCATGAAAATGACACCCATGATGAAAAAATTGATACCTATTGCAGCCGCCATCTTGGATTTACATTTAGACAGCACTATCGGCTTCAACTCTATCGAAAACCATGAAAATGACACCCAAGATGAAAAAAATTATATCTATTGCAGCCGCCATCTTGGATTTACATTTCGACAGCACTATCGGCTTCAACACCCTCGAAAACCATGAAAATGACACCCATGATGAAAAAATTGATACCTGTTGCAGCCGCCATCTTGGATTTACATTTCGACAGCACTATCGGCTTCAACACCCTTGAAAACCATGAAAATGACACCCAAGATGAAAAAATTGATATATTTTGCAGCCGCCATCTTGGATTTATATTTCGACAACACTATCGGCTTCAACACCCTCGAAAACCATGAAAATGACACCCATGATGAAAAAATTGGTACCTAATTCAGCCGCCATCTTGTATTTACATTTCGACAGCACTATCAGCTTCAACACCCTCGAAAACCATGAAAATGACACTCATGATGAAAAAATTTATACCTATTGCAGCCACCACCTTGGATTTATATTTCGACAGCACTATCGCCTTCAGCACCCTCGAAAACCATAAAAATGACACCCATGATGAAAAAATTGATACCTATTGCGGCCGCCATCTTGGATTTACATTTCGACAACCCTATCGGTTTCAACACCCTCGAAAACCATGAAAATGTCACCCATGACAAAACAAAATTATACTACTTGCTTTTAGTACGTACTACTATTATTTATTCTGTGCTTTTAAATATTGTAATAAAAAATGTCTTATTATTATTACAATTAAGTATTTAAGAAATTTGGTTATTCGAATATTGTGTATTTGTACAGCGATCTTTTTGAGCCGCTGCAAACAACCGATACAATGTCCACTCACGAAGGTGACTCAGTCACCGTGACTGCAGCAAGACCACATAACAGTCCATACTATAATTTTTCTTAGAGGTATTATTATGTCATGACAGTTTGTCCATGTTGCAGTAGATGTCGCTTTTTTAATTTAGCCATGCTAGGCGAATTTAGAATCAAACAAATTAATGAATAGTTTAAAATACAATCGAACCTTGCTAACTTACTATTTTGTTACAAAACAAATTTGTAATTAAATTTTCAGTATAATTTATTTATTTTACATTATTCCCTATATATAATGTACTCTGTGAGCCAAACTAAACTACTCATTACTACTCTGTGGCTGTAGCTTCCCATTTACAGAATTAATTTGTATACGAGGCTATCAAATCAACGAAAATTTCGCCATTTTCGAGCCGAAAAATATTAATTATAGCTAAACAAAACAAAACTACACTGCCATTTACATTCAGTGGCTTCCCACATGATAGATGAAGAGATTAAAAAATAGATTGAGTTAAACAATTAATATTTTCAAAAGTTATTGTGTTTACAAGCCACAGGGACATGATAAATCCACACCATAAGCCACTAAAACCCTTTTTTTATTTAAAAATATCAATTAATCGTTTAAAAAAATTATTAATAAGTTCAACAATCATTTATCTTTCTAACAATGTGCTTTTTATATCATTTATATGTATAATATGATTGCTAGATACGATTTTATTCGATAAAATGGTGGAATCTTAATTTTTAGGCGATAGTAGAACACACCTTGCGCTTTCGCTTAAGGTATGCAATAAATTGTGCATACTGTCAAGAGCCCTGAGTAGACAGTGGTGTCTTAAAAATTACATGCCCATCCTGGGACTAAGCAACTCAAGGATGTTCCAGTTTTGGTCCCTAAAGGAAGAAACGCCTTTACACATATTAACTGATTGCGGACCCTCTATGCGCAAACGCAGGTACTACTCATCTGGGAAACTATGTACTCCACCCAGAAGAAGTGAAATTGCTCACAGCTAACAAACTCTATTTATTCATTAAAGACGTAGGGCTATCAAAAAAAAAACCTATAATAACTAAAATAATCATGCACGAATTAAATATTAAATGTAAAATACTTAAAGCACAAATGTGAGACAGCAAAAACATCAATATTGCATGAATAAACATTATATGATTGGACTATGCATCCTAATAGGGAACGAAGGCCAGCGTTCGTACGACAGATTTTGTCATACATAGCTTATGCGAGTTTTACTCACGAATACGTAGTGAACCACTTTGAACTCGACAGGATATTTGATAAGTAAGTTGAATGCAGTCAATATCATTATGTCATAGGATATACACATATAAAGCATTTATGAGGATCCTTCTTTTGTAAAGATATAGAAGCGAAAATTTGTCTAATAAATGAATATACTTGAATACGAGCTCTGATAGCATTTATAGTTAACGGTTTTTACGAACTTGCGTGGAATACGCTCTAACTGTTGATTGTACTTCCCATAGAAAGGATTCCAAGCGGAACCAAGGCTCCAAAGTCTTTGCCAGAGATCTGTCTGCCAGAAAGAGCCAACTGTCAAAGCTGAAGACCGAATGTGGCAGCATCGTTTCCGGGGCACCTGGGATTTTGAGTGAGATTGAGAGCTTCTATGGGCAGCTGTACACGTCATCGTTGGAGCCACACGCAAGTGTGAGTAACGATCCAAGAGCGAGTCTTATTCGACACTATTCCGAAGATATCCCGGACGTCAGTCTGAGCGAGATTAGAATGGCTCTCCAACACCTTAAAAACGGCAAGGCCCCAGGTGAGGATGGAATTACAGCGGAGCTTCTGAAGCGGGTGGAAGACCGGTACTGGAAGTCCTTCAGAAGCTCTTTAATTCCGTCCTCCATGGTGGCATTACACCGGAGGCGTGGAGCAGAAGTGCGGTGGTCTTGTTCTTCAAGAAAGGCGACAACGCTCTCTTGAAGAACTACAGACCGATTTCCCTTCTGAGCCGCGTCTACGTGCTGTTTTCGAGAGTCATTACGAATCGTCTCACGCGCAGACTTGACGACTTCCAGCCTCCCGAACAAGCCGGTTTCCGAAAGGGCTTTAGCACCATAGACCACATACATACCCTTCGGCAAATTGTACAGAAGTCCGAAGAGTACAATTTACCACTGTGTCTGGCGTATGTGGACTATGAGAAAGCCTTTGATTCCGTCGAAATTTGGGCGGTGCTGCAGTCCCTTCAGCGATGCCAAGTTGACTGTCGGTATATCGAAGTGCTGAAGTGTTTGTACAGTAGAGCTACGATGGCTATCCGAGTACAGAACCAGAGTACGAAACCTATCCAATTGCAGAGAGGTGTAAGACAGGGTGATGTTATATCCCCGAAACTCTTCACCGCTGCATTGGAAGACGTTTTCAAGCTTCTGGACTGGAAAGGATACGGAATTAACATCAATGGCGAATACATCACTCACCTTCGATTTGCCGACGATATAGTCCTTATGGCAGAATCGCTGGAGGACCTAAGCACTATGCTCAATGACCTCAATAGTGTCTCCCAACGGATAGGTCTTAAGATGAACATGGACAAAACAAAGATTATGTTTAATGTCCATGTCACACCTATGCCGGTAGTTGTTGGGAGCACTAAGCTCGAAGTTGTTGACGAGTATGTTTACCTGGGACAAATAGTCCGACTAGGTAAGTCCAACTTCGACCGAGAGGTCAATCGACGGATTCAACTCGGCTGGGCAGCGTTCGGGAAGCTACGACACATCTTCTCGTCAGACATACCTCAAAACCTTAAAACGAAATTGTACAACCAGTGCGTGTTGCCAGTGATGACTTACGGATCTGAGACTTGGTCCTTCACTGCTGGCCGTATGAGGAAGCTCAAGGTCGCTCAGCGAGCTATGGAGAGGGCTATGCTCGGAGTTTCTCTGCGTGATAAACTTAGGAATGAGGTTATCCGCAGTAAAACCAGAGTAACCGACATAGCCCAACGGATTAGTAAGCTGAAGTGGCAGTGGGCCGGCCATATAGCTCGAAGAACCGACAACCGATGGGGAAGAAAGGTTCTCGAGTGGCAGCCTCGTACCGGTAGGCGAAGTGTAGGGCGTCCCCCCACGAGATGGAGTGACGACCTGGTAAGACATGCAGGAAGTCGATGGATGCAGGTGGCTCAGGACCGTGCTTTGTGGCATTCTTTGGGGGAGGCCTATGTTCAGCAGTGGACTTGTGAAGGGCTGTAATGATGATGATGATGATAGAAAGGATTCCAGATGATAGAGGTATACTTCAAAATCGGTCTGATAAGAGAAACAAATATATATATATATATATATGAAATGAGTTGAACGAATTTACTACAAGAGCGAATAAAATCAAATATACAAAATGCTTTGTTGGTTGTTAGTGAGTCTAGTATAACTCCTAGATCTTAAATTAGTTCCATTTTTAATAACTGTGTGTTATTAATAGTATAGATACAATTTATGAAGCTGCGCTTTTTTTTGTAAATGTTATTGATTTACACTTATTAACATTATGCTGTAGCTTAATTTTAGTACAGAACAACTATAAGTGATCAAGATCGCTTTTTAACTTAAATCTGTCATGAGGGCTTTACCTTAAAGTAAGTAATGACTATGTCGAAAGAAATAGTTGACGTCATTGCTACATAAATTAAACAGTAAAGGACCGCGAATAGAACCTTGTGGTACACCAAATATGACGGGAATTAAGTAAGATGAAAGGCCGTTAATGAAAACTCTCTGAGTTCTATCTGTAATATAATAATGAAACCAGAGCAAATCACCACGAATCCCATTAAAAGCGATTTTCTTGAGTAATATTTTACTTTATCAAAGGCGTTACGGAAAGTCGGCAAACACAGAATCAAACTGTGTTCCCTTATCCATATGGTCAAATAAGTATGTAGCATAAACAAGGAGATCGTTTTTTAACAAACCCGTGTTGTCTGGGTATAATAATGTGCGAAAGGCGAGGGTAAAAAATATTATATTCTAGTCTTTCTAATACCTTTGACAATACGAAAAGTAATGTTATAGGACGTTAAATCTGTACCTCGTTCTTGGACCTCTCTTTATGAATAGTCATGATATTGGCCGCGTTCTGGAGGAAAAAACACCATCTTAAATGCACTTATCTTAAAGAATCGTCAGAGGAACACAGATTGTAGCTACAGTATACTTAAGGGAGAAAAGTAGAATGCTATCCGGTTCAGATTTCTTGCAAACGTCTGAATTTATAAGTTCTTATTTTAACAAATAAGCAGTAAAATTTATCGTAAATATAAGATTATTGCTTGAATAGCTTGTTTCTGATAAATAATCACTATCAGGAGTAAACTTATCTGTTCTAAGTTAGATGGTTCAAATACGGAATTGAAGAAACTTGAAAACAGATAGCATGCTTCATCTGGTAGGTTAGTTATTTCTGGAATACTATTGCTCTATTTACGACTATGAATATATTGCCAAAATTCTTAACATCATTTCGTAGGCTATATATATATATATATATATATATATTAGCGTGCGCGAAAACCAGGAATACCTGAGGGTGTAAATGGTTGAAGTGAAACATGACTTTTAATAATTAAATAAGTATTTTAATAAAATGTGTAAGTTGGTATATAGGACAAGTGGTAAAATTAAAAATTTGGTACTACTAATTTCAATAATAATAAAATGTATGTCATCAATGTAGTCGAAGTCAATTAAATGCGCATTATTAAGGATAACTCAATTGAAAACAATGTAAAATGCGTAAATGCTTGTTTTTACACCCTATTTCATTAATTTTAGTCGTAATGTAAGCTATGGTCTCTTAGGATTCATATTTCTCGCGTATCTGGATCTAATCAGTTATTGTAGAAGTTTACAAAAGGTCTTTTCACGATTTCCTTTCAGAACTGGTTGTCTCCTTTTATGAATTCAAATTAAATTTTACCGTTGCCTGTCCACAGGTAAACATACACATATATTGACCAGTTACTCGTAATTGGTCCTGAACTTGTTAACCAAAAATCTATTTTCTTTTTTTTATTGCTGTTTCGTTCCATATTATATAAGATCATGAGCATTTCACTTCTAAAGAATCAGGTTCATATTTGTCGTCTGGGGTCGCACCCATAAATAATAATTTGTGGTATATAGATTACACTACAAACATGTATGTTAACATTTCAAACCGTTTGTAATTCTCGGGACTCTTAACGCTCGTTGTTCTTGTTATTTTTTATAGATGGCACATTGCTCAAATATTAGCCACTGAGTAAGTGCCTAACAAGGAGAGCTCAGTTGGCGTTTTCAAGCCGCTTGCAAACTTTTCTTCTAGTTTTCAAGAGTGAGTTTGCACTCTGCAAAACAGTGCTCCTTTCAATATAGTTTTTTCTGTTCTGGATACTTCACCAACTGTAATATAAGGTCGAGTATTTCTGATATAATCGTAGGTACGAGTATCACTGTCAGCAATCAAATGTGAATAAATAAGTCCGTGCGAGACCACGTGTGTTTCTCCATTTGTTAGAACAAAGAACTTTTACCTGTTGAGCCCACAAAATTTCTTGAATGACGTATGATCTGTTTGTTCAATTCCTATGTTTTCTGATCGGGAACATGTGACAAAATATCAATTTGTCGCCCCACAGTACAGGATTTGTCTACTGTAATGTGTCACATATTGTCGCAACATCACAGGATGTATCGTAGATTGTACCGTATGTACGTTTAATAAACATGCGTTTCGTTACGGCTATCATTGATATTCCTTGATACAACATATTTCCGATGAGTTTTACATGCTCCACCTCTTCCTTGTTAGCCTTAGCCATACAATGTTCCGGCGTTTGTTCCCACCATTGGAAATTTTACTTAAGTGTTGCTTCATACAACTGCAGAGGTACGGTGGGATGTATCTATAGGCAAGAACAATGTGAAGCTGAATATCTTTAATTCCTGCTATAACTTCTTACTTTAATAAAATGTGTAAGTTGGTATATAGGGACAAGTGGTAAAGTTAAAAATTTGGTACTACTAATTTCAATAATAATAAAATGTATGTCATCAATGTAGTCGAAGTCAATTAAATGCGCATTATTAAGGATAACTCAATTGAAAACAATGTAAAATGCGTAAATGCTTGTTTTTACACCCTATTTCATTAATTTTAGTCGTAATGTAAGCTATGGTCTCTTAGGATTCATATTTCTCGCGTATCTGGATCTAATCAGTTATTGTAGAAGTTTACAAAAGGTCTTTTCACGATTTCCTTTCAGAACTGGTTGTCTCCTTTTATGAATTCAAATTAAATTTTACCGTTGCCTGTCCACAGGTAAACATACACATATATTGACCAGTTACTCGTAATTGGTCCTGAACTTGTTAACCAAAAATCTATTTTCTTTTTTTTATTGCTGTTTCGTTCCATATTATATAAGATCATGAGCATTTCACTTCTAAAGAATCAGGTTCATATTTGTCGTCTGGGTCGCACCCATAAATAATAATTTGTGGTATATAGATTACACTACAAACATGTATGTTAACATTTAAAACCCTTTGTAATTCTCGGGACTCTTAACTCTCGTTGTTCTTGTTATTTTTTATAGATGGCACATTGCTCAAATATTAGCCACTGAGTAAGTGCCTAACAAGAAGAGCTCAGTTGGCGTTTTCAAGCCGCTTGCAAACTTTTCTTCTAGTTTTCAAGAGTGAGTTTGCACTCTGCAAAACAGTGCTCCTTTCAATATAGTTTTTTCTGTTCTGGATACTTCACCAACTGTAATATAAGGTCGAGTATTTCTGATATAATCGTAGGTACGAGTATCACTGTCAGCAATCAAATGTGAATAAATAAGTCCGTGCGAGACCACGTGTGTTTCTCCATTTGTTAGAACAAAGAACTTTTACCTGTTGAGCCCACAAAATTTCTTGAATGACGTATGATCTGTTTGTTCAATTCCTATGTTTTCTGATCGGGAACATGTGACAAAATATCAATTTGTCGCCCCACAGTACAGGATTTGTCTACTGTGATGTGTCACATATTGTCGCAACATCACAGGATGTATCGTAGATTGTACCGTATGTACGTTTAATAAACATGCGTTACGTTACGGCTATCATTGATATTCCTTGATACAACATATTTCCGATGAGTTTTTACATGCTCCACCTCTTCCTTGTTAGCCTTAGCCATACAATGTTCCGGCGTTTGTTCCCACCATTGGAAATTTTACTTAAGTGTTGCTTCATACAACTTCAGAAGTACGGTGGGATGTATCTATAGGCAAGAACAATGTGAAGCTGAATATCTTTAATTCCTGCTATAACTTCTTACTTTATCCCCATTTTATTATCGCCTAAGAGCACTGTTTCGAGCTTTAAATTTTTACCACACATTTTGCAAAGAAGTTAATTATGTTAAAAAAAGGCCAGTTCCTTTTAGGTTTCCTTAGTTATACAACAAGAAACCCTTATAGCTTCGCCATGTCCGTCCGTGCGTCCGCGGTTTTGCTCAGAGAACCTAGGTGCTACAAATCTGTAATTTGACATAGTTATAGATATTATTATTTACGCCTAGAAAACGTGAAATAAAATTTTGAAAACACATTTATTTTGGGTACTTCCCATACTAGTAAATTGATGATGATTTTTTTTATCCGTCTATTCCATCATGTGGGATATCGTTGGGTAAGTATTTCTTAATAAATGGTGGTGTTTTAAATGTAATAAATATAAACAATAGTGGTAGATATAATGAAGTAAAAATAAAAACTATCACAATTAAGTAGAATTAAGAAGTTAATGAGTAATAGTCGACCAACTTATAAAATGCACTTGACTTAGTAAAAATTTCGTTACAACTCGATAGAAAATGACCTAAAACAAGTTGCATTAATAACTTTGTATAAACTGTTAAAAATAAATATTTTATGAAGAACACGACTTAAATGTATTACTACTATTAGCTTTACTTTTTCATTTGCGTGATAGATATGGTGTTATTATCATAATTGAAAAGTTTTTTTAATTTTTTTTGAATACTCTATAAGGCTGATTTAAAAATAAGTCCATCTATTACGATCTTCCTATTTGGGCCCATTTTTAGTCGTTATAGCGGTCAAGCCATAAATTCACTTAACATACTTATAATTAAGGAAGCCTACATATTATGACGGGCAACTACGGAACCCTACCTCTACATTGTGCGTGGTCCGACACGCACTTGGTCAGGTTTTTTTCTTTATTGATACTGCTGCTCAAGTAATTCAATCATTCTCGAATTCTTTGGCACACATTATTTAACTGCAAATTTAGCCCCTGACGTTAAAAAATACAACATTCCTACCTAAAGTAAAATAATAAAACCAAATCTCTTTATTTTTAACTTTATCCGTTCTTATCTCATCTGCACTCGGGATTTTCTTACATTGCTTGAAATAAAACCATAAACTAGAAAGCACCCATACCTTGTTATTTTTATGTATTTATGCATAACTAACTAGCTACTATTTGATAAATTTACCAAATTAAAGCTAAATTCTCTAAATTATTTTCGAATTCTTTATTTGCTAAAAATAGCTTGGTTTTATTTCCCATTACGTCTGAATCATAATTTGTTTTCTCTCTCAAATAAATATTATCACCATCAAAAATAACAATAAAATAATTTACTTTATAAAGGACTAAGACTTGTCGATAACACTATGATAATGCACAATTTTCGTACGCAATGCAAACATTAGTCAGAGCGCCGTGAGCGAAGTGACCTTTCTCTGGAAAGCCTAATTTTTAAATGCGGAGTTTTATAGTACTTTTAAAAAATTCATAGAAAAATAATAAAACTATTTTATTTTTATTTTAAAGGTTAAAAAAGATGTTCTTCTAATATAGTCTTAACATAAGTTGGTGAAAATAATGCCATCAAAAACATAACTTATAAAAAAAACCAAGTCTCGCAACTCCGTTCTTCTGCCGTAAAAAGTTGTGAGATCCGTGTAATACCAAGTCGGTTAATTTATTCAGTCCCTACTTAAGGGTCCTTCTGTCTTAAGTTATTACGTAATTAGCTAACCTAACAATATCTTGTAGACACCATATCAATATTAAAAATATTTTATGTTTTAAATACATAGATTGACTTGGCAATCGCACTGACAGTTTAATTCAATACAATATGTAATACTTGAGATACATTATGTTTTCATGCGTATATTTTACATGGTTAGAATTTTTCATTTTTATGTATATAAAAATTAAAAGTCTAAAACTTTTTAAAAACAAGAATTAACCTGTATCAAAATATTATCTTTTCTAGTAACTATTTTCCTTGGCATTTGTCCAATTGATTGTATTTTTTTTTCTTAAATTTGTCTGCGATCTCAGTTATTTTCGGCTTTGAAATTGACGCTTAAATAGAAATTGAGAAAACCTCTATTTAGGATTCTTAATAGCATCCATAAATCCTGCATTATTATTAAAAAGTCTCTTATATATCCATATATCGTAATTATTTAAGATTTGTGTAAAATAAGTTGTTGAAAGACAATAACAAAGTACTGTTTTAAGCAGCGCTTGGAAAGTGAATACATCCTTAAATAATTATTTTGGAAGCCTCTATTGATAACAATAAAATTAGGCATATATTTTGCAATCAAAGTTAATTCGATTTTTTTGGGGATTCCCAATTTATAGAAGATATATCAAAGTTACCCAATATAGAAAATTTGTCAATATTTTCCGATAACAGGATATTATGCAATGCATCCAAATTTGACTTATAAACATGAAGTGATTTCAACGGTGGTAGAGCCACGCAACAGTTTACGCTGTTGCACGTATGGGCCGGCTCGAGCCGGGTTGGTACCACGACCTCACAGAAAACCGGCGTGAAGTAGAAGCTTTGCTTCTGCGTTTCGTCTGGTGAGTGCAGGTGGCCGGAGGCCCAATTCCCCCCCCCCCCATCAACATGGTAGCGGAATTACACAAAAGACTACACCAGGAGGGTACCAGTACCCCTGGAGAATCTCTCGCTGAGCATCCACGACCATGTTATTCTAATCCTGAGCGTGGGTGCTCAGGCTGCCCCGCGTATTCTGGGGGGGGCGGGGGGGGCGCAAAATTCCGCTCAAAAACATAACTGCTCGGGGCAAACTGAGCAATAATACCAAGGCGACCCCTGCCACGCTATCCGTGAATTTCTGCAACATCAGGGGACTTCACTCTAACCTGAACGCCGTCCACTACCATCTCGAAACGGCAAAGCTGGCCTTGCTCTTCCTGACCGAGACGCAGGTTTCCTCTCCGGCTGAAATTTCGTATCTCTCCTACCCGAGGTACAAATTGGAGCACTCCTTTGTGCCTCGGGCTGGAGTTTGCGTGTATGTCAGAGAGGACATCTATTCTCGACGGCTCGGCAGTCTTGAAGGTTCAGACCTGTCCATCCTTTGGCTACGCGTAGACAGCGACGACCATCCGCGCGTCTACGGGTGCCTCTATAGGTCCCATAGCGGTAATACCGAAACAGACCGACTCATCGACCACGTCCAAATGGCTACAGATTCCTTGCTACAACAGGTCCCATCCGCAGAGATCGTGATCCTTGGCGATTTTAACGCCCACCATGCCGAATGGCTGGGTTCACGTTTAACCGATCATGCGGGGAGAGCTGTTTATGACTTTGCCTTGGCATATGGTCTGACACAACTGGTTACTTCGCCTACGCGGATTCCAGATGTGGAGGATCATACACCTTCCCTGTTGGACTTTCTGCTGACCTCTCATCCGGACGGATATCAGGTTTTCCGTCGATGCCCCTCTCGGCTCTTCGGACCACTATCTAATCCGGAGTGTGGTGTCACTCACGCTCCCTTCGCGGTTGCGTTCTGCAGGTTGCCGCCGTGTTTGGCATTACAGGTCGGCGGATTGGGACGGAATGCGGTCTTTCTTTGCATCCTACCCATGGGGGCGGGTTTGCTTCTCGCCGGATGATCCCAGCGCTGTTGCTGACTCTGTCACTGATGTGGTGCTACAGGGAATGGAACTATTTATTCCATCATCTGTGGTACCCATCGGAGGCAGATCTCAGCCTTGGTTTGGTCGCTCCTGTAAAACTGCATTACGCAGTAAACAGGAGTGTTATCAAGCCTGGGCTGCGGCTTTGGCGACTCGGGATGTAAACACCAGCATACTTAAAAAGAAGTATAACTTCGCCTCCAGGTCCTTCAAAAGAGTTATTGCCAAGGCAAAGTCAGAGCACATAGGCAGAATTGGCGAGAAACTAGTTCGCCTTCCTTCGGGAACCCGTGCATTCTGGTCTCTCACCAAGGCTGTCCAAGGGAATTTCTGTAAGCCATCACTACCATCTTTGCACAGGGAGGACGACTCACTGGCCCATGACGCAAAAGACAAAGCCGACCTTTTAGGCTCCCTTTTTGCGTCCAACTCGACTCTTGATGACGGGGGAAAAAACACCGCCGACCATCCCGCGGTGTGAGTGCTCCATGCCGGATGTGCTGTTCTCACAGCGCTCGGTTCGCAAAGCACTTCTCTCCCTGGACATCCAGAAGTCGAGTGACGGAATCCCCCCAATTGTGCTGAGGACGTGTGCTCCGGTGTTGGCACCGGTCCTAACGCGTCTTTTCCGGTACTCCTACTCCCAAGGCGTAGTCCCGAATTCATGGAAGACAGCTTTTGTCCACCCGATCCCTAAAAAAAGGCGACCGCTCAGACCCGTCCAACTATAGGCCTATCGCGATCACCTCCTTGTTCTCCAAATTAATGGAATCCATTGTTAACTGCCAGCTCATCCGGTACCTTGAGGATCACAAGCTGATTAGTGACCGCCAGTACGGTTTTCGTCGGGGTCGATCAGCTGGTGATCTTCTGGTCTACCTGACCCATAGATGGGCGGAGGCAGTAGAGTCCAAGGGGGAGGCGTTGGCCGTTAGTTTGGACATTGCGAAGGCCTTCGATAGGGTTTGGCACAAAGCGCTTCTTTCGAAGCTCCCTTCCTATGGGCTTCCCGAGAAATTGTGCAATTGGATCACCAGCTTCCTTGCAGATCGGAGCATCAAGGTCGTTGTAGACGGTGCATGTTCTGACTGCAAGCCAATTAACGCTGGTGTTCCACAAGGCTGTGTGCTATCACCAACGCTGTTTCTTCTGCATATCAATGATATGTTGCTAACCGGTAACATTCATTGCTATGCGGATGACAGCACTGGTGATGCTCTATACACCGGCCGTGCTAATATTTCTCGGGAAAACGTCTCCGAGTACCGGAATAAACTTGTGTCTGAAGTCGAGTCTTTGCTGGACAAATTTTCGGACTGGGGGCGACTAAATCTAGTCCAGTTTAATCCTCAGAAGACACAAGTTTGCGCGTTTACCGCTAAAAGGAACCCCTTTGTCGTATCTCTTCAGTTTTAAGGCACTCCCCTAGTTGCCTTAGCCAGTATCGGAATCCTTGGCGTCGACATATCGAGTGACGTGCAGTTTCGTGGTCACTTGGAAGAGAAGGCCAAATTAGCCTCTAAAAAGCTTGGCGTTCTCAGCAGAGCGGGACAGTATTTCATGCCGGCACACCGCCTGCAACTTTACAAGGCGCAGGTTAGGCCTCACATGGAATACTGTTCCCATCTCTGGGCAGGGGCTCCCCAGTGCCAGCTCCTTCCACTTGACCGCATCCAGCGCAGAGCGGCTCGAATCGTCAACGACCGAGCCCTTTCCGATCGGCTCGATTCATTGGCACTGCGAAGAGATGTTGCATCTCTTTGCATTTTCTTTCGCATCTACCATGGGGAGTGCTCTGAGGAATTGTTCGGATTAATCCCAGCCGCCAAATTTCACGAACGCACATCGCGGCAGAAATTCCCGATACCATCCACACCATCTGGATGATTGGCGGTCCACCACTGTGCGATTTAGAAGATGTTTTCTTCCTCGCACGACTTCCTTGTGGAATCGATTACCATCAGCGATTTTTCCGGACCGATACGACTTAGGGACCTTGAAGAAAAGAGCGTACTCCTTTTTAAATGGCCGGCAACGCATCTGCAATTCCCTCCCTGGTGTTGCAGTTGTTCATGGGCGGCGGTAGTCACTTACCATCAGGTGAGCCGCATGCTCGTTTGCCCCCTCTCCTATAAAAAAAAAGAAGC
Organism: Parnassius glacialis; assembly: GCA_033319125.1. Classification (NCBI taxonomy): domain Eukaryota; kingdom Metazoa; phylum Arthropoda; class Insecta; order Lepidoptera; family Papilionidae; genus Parnassius; species Parnassius glacialis. The sequence continues at coordinate 2,345,790 of JAVANC010000027.1, forward strand.
AGCTTTTGCTGAGGTTTTTAGCTAAAATCTCCAAAACATAATAACGAAAGTTGAATTTGTTTAGTTCCGTTAATTATTATTTTTTTACGTGGTAGAGCTATGCTGCAGCTATATTAGTAGTATAGTTGTAGCACGAATGGGTCGACTCGACCGGGGAAGGACCACGCTCTCACAGAATACCAGCGTAAAATACCAGCTTAGCGCTGTTGTGTTTCGTATGGTGAGTGTAGAGAATCGGAGACCCATTTTACTGGCAAAGAGGCATTCCATCTTAGTCCTCACGGGTGACGACGCATCTGCATTTTAATTCTTTATTGAGGAGAAATGTGGATGTCTATGAGTCACAGCAACTACTTGCCATCAGGTGGACTGTGTGCTCGTTTATCGTATCGTAGGTGTGTAAGAGCCAGAACATTCACCATCAGGTAGGTTGTCTTTGTTCTCGTTTATTGCCATTTGTTCCCGTCTTTCGTCTGAAACATTTTAATAATGATATTATACCTACAAAATTATAATATTTTATTTCTTAAATTGATTAAGACTCAGCAAACGCCATTTATATAACAGATATCCTATACAATAATCCGTTTAAGTACTGTTGCTTTGTATTCAGCTAACAAAGTGTGGGAAAATAAAAGATATGATTCTTGCAAAATATTTTCCCCAAAGACTGATACAATAAATATAATACGTCTTAAGTTTATTGTGCCAGAATGATATTATGTTTATTGCTGAAAATAACATTCTCTGTGTTAATCTTATACAATAGTGTGAGACAGAATCCTGTTATTTTAATTTAATGCGACTGTGTGCTAAAGAATAAGATCACGCAGTGTGAAATAAAATTTTAAACTTTATTTATACAGGCCGTGATTATAATCTATGAAGAACGAGCTTAAAGTATCTTGAAGTCTTGCAGTGGTCTACTTGTTTTATTTTTAATAGTTAAAGGATACTGTTCAGATAGTAAAACCCAGCCATCTTCTTTAAAACCACTGCATATTAAAAAATTATGTGTTAATATTTATTTAAATACCTTGTTCTTTATTGTCATTCAATTCTGAATTATATTCAAAATTTTCTCTCAGCAGTCTCGTGCTCATCGGGAAATTAGCTTAAAATCAATTATTAAATTCAAACTGAACAGACACACACGAAAGCCAATTAATAAACACGTGGTAAACTTGCTTTCAATAACAAAATTGTCGCGAATAATCATTGATAGGGATCGGTGTTCTTTTACGAGGATTTGTGGTTCTATGGGGATGTCTGTGTTCAGCAATGGACTTTGATGGGATGTAATAAAGTATAAAATGAATTAAACCAGTGCTTGACTACGTTCCATTGTTGTTAAGTGGTGATGAAGCACTAGATAGCTAATCGCACTGTGTTGCGTAAAAATGCCTATTCATTCTTGCCTTGAAGACGACAGCCCTTGAATGAATCTAGTGTTTACGAATATTATCGCGCTTAATGAACTTAATTATATAACTACGTATGGGTGGTGCTTAGAACTCAAAGAAAAAAAATAAAAAAATTAAACACTATCTGATTAAATTCATTAAAGCGGATTCATTAAATAGATAGTGTTCATATGAATATAAGAAATCATTTTGAAGACACTGATCGAAATCGGGATATTTATTTGTAAGTCATTTTTATAGGATAGGGTGATAAACGGCAATACAGTCCACCTGATGGTAAGTGGTTGCTGTGGCCTATAGACATCTACATTTATCCTCGTTTGCGAATTAAAATGCAGATGCGTTGTCACGCGTGAAGACTAAGATGGAATGCATCTTTTCTAGTAAAAAGGGTCTCCGGTTCTCTACACTCACCATACGAAACTCAGCAGTGTTAAGCTGCTATTTTACGTTGGTATTCTGTTAGAGCGTGGTCCTACCCCGGTCGAGCCGACCCATTCGTGCTACAACTTTACTACTTATATAGCTATATCATGGCTCTACCTCGTTGAAAATTTGTATTCCAAACAGTATTTAAGCAACAATGAAAGTTAAGGGTTGAAAGTTGAACAGACGTGTTTAAAATTGCTAAGTATGTAGAAGATTGAAACCATGTATTTGAACAATATTTCGTTTTCCTTACCGAGCTCTCAAAAGGGAGCAAGAAACATTTGGCATACGTATTAGGTTAAAACTTTCTTTAAATAATGAACCAATAAAAGCAGTCTTGTTGAACTTACACGGAAAATGGATTAAAATATAGTTAATTAAATGTCAAGCTGAAATAGTGTTTCAAATAATTAGTGATATTGTGTTCCTCGTACAAATTTTCTGTGGAATTGTTTACCACCGGCGATTTTTACGGACTGATACGACTTAGGGACCTTCAAGAAAAAAGCTTACACCTTTCTAAAAGGCCAGCAACGCATCTGCGATTCCCCTGGTGTTGCGGTTGTTCATGGGCGGCGGTAGTCACTTACCATCAGGTGAGCCGCATGCTCGTTTGCCCCCTCTTCTATTAAAAAAAAAACATCAATATTTATACACATATATACAATCATTCCCCTCGTAACGCATAGGATAACTTCATGTTATAATAAGTAAATTGGTGATTATTGTAGAGTGAATTATGTACGTACCATCATCTTAATCACCATTGCAGCCTCATAAATTCCTATTCTTTATATATTACTTACTTGTGATAGTTGTTACGCTTACCATGTGGTTTGGCAACCGCAGTTTTTTAGGCCTGAATGCCTCCTACGCTGACGTCGGTTGCGTACGGTCGGTCGCGTACGTCAGCGAGTAATAAAGTACCATAGTGCGATACCGAGATCTATACGGTACAGTCGTCTGCTAATTTGATTTCGGAAAAGAGATCGGCCAGTAAAATAAAATGTTAATAATAATTATTATTAGCATTGTCTTTTACTTATCGATCTCCTTTTTTTTACTCTCGTCCTCATTTTTGTAATCCGGAGATAAAGCCTCGAAAACTTCTACCAAGTATTTTGCTCTCCTATCTTTGTACACATCATTAGGTAAATAAGACGTTATTCTTTTGTAGGATGGAGTGACAAACGAGAACACAGTCCACCTGATGGTAAGTGGTTGCTGTGGCCCATAGACATCTACATCTACCCTCGTTTGTGAATCAAAATGCAGATGCGTTGTCACTCGTGAGGACTAAAATGGAATGCCTCTTATCCAGTAAAAAGGGTCTCCGGTTCTCTACACTCACCATACGAAACACAGCAGTGCTAAGCTGCTATTTTACGCTGGTATTCTGTGAGAGCGTGGTCCTTCCCCGATCGAGCCAACCTATTCGTGCTCAAACTATACTACTAATACAGCTGCAGCATGGCTCTGCCACGTATATAAATCTTCTGTAGTTCTTATAGTTCTGTATCGATATTCATTGCAACTATACGTGCACGCGTGGATCGTCAGTAATAGTGAACACGCTCGCACTACTCCACGCTCGTCCATCGACAGATATACGCGGCGCTGACGAGCGAGACCGACGCGTGCGGTACGCGGCGCGTAGCAAACTACGCGCTGCTGTCGTCAGCTTCGTAATGTGGGGCTATATAGAACACAATGTTCTAATGAACGCGCGACCGACGTACGCGACCGATGTCAGCGTAGGAGGAGTTCAAGCCTAGTTTCCAATGTTTATCAGGAAGACGCAGCTGCCCAAATCCTGGTTGTTTTTTCTCTATCATCTCTCGTGATGAGTGAGTGAGACGGTAGTGTTTCGTTTATATTATTGATTATATGCAGTTTATATATGTAGTATATAGATGTAAAGTGTCGACACGACGACCGCACAGTCGACCTGGTGGACAGGTGGATTCTGTTCTCGATTAAGAATCAAAATGCAAATGAGTTGTCACTCTCGAGGGTTATAGTTGAATGCCTAAAGAGGTATTGCGATATACGAAAAATAGTAGCATTATGCTATTACTTTATGTTGACATTATATGTAAACTGATTTTCCGGGACTTTCACCGACAGATAGCTGATGTTATAAGAAGTAACTGAGGCTAATTTGGATAGATTTTAGAAAACTTAATTAGAGTGCAAAACATTAAAACATATGAAATCCAATCGTCATAAATTCCACGCCGGCAAAGTCGCGGGGAATAGCAAGTCTCCAATATAATTTGAATTTTCCTCTTAATCCAATGCAGGTCAACCCAATATGTGACATCGACGTTTATTAAGGGTCTCTTCGAATACAAAATGAGAGCGGCGCACTCAGGTATCTAATTTAACTTTATTAGTTAATATTCTAAAGGAAGATAATGATATATTAACCCAATTTAAATAAATTTTGAATTTTTAAAAGCGTCTTTATTAGGATTTACATTAGTTCATTCATTAGAGCCCGTCACTAGTCCACAGCAGAAAATATAGGTTGTCTCAAATGGAAGATAATTAATTTCATTAAACATTTCATAACCTACCATCATTAAGGGTGAAAATATTTTCTTCATATATATAGTAAACACACATGAAATATTTTAGAAAAAAATTAACCGGCTTGCTTGCTTAGAGCAACACGGGCCACTGACGAGGGGAGTAGCCATAGGGTTTTTCTCCGATACATAATTGTTTGTCATTTTTGCGCACATTTTTGCAACACAGAAACAATCGTCTGTCACTGCATAACTTACACATAATAATTAAAACAAAAAATTGGTAAATCCAATTGGACATGCCTTAAGCGCATTAAAAAAATTACGTATAACATGATTATACAGAATTTTTTAAAGTAGTTTAAATACATTTCGACAGCACTATCGGCTTCAATACCCTGGAAAACCATGAAAATGACACCCATGATGAAAAAATTGATACCTATTGCAGCCGCCACCTTGGATTTACATTTCGACGGCACTATCGGCTTCAACACCCGCGAAAACCATGAGAATGACACCCAAGATGAAAAAAATTGATATCTATTGCAGCCGCCATCTTGAGTTTACATTTCGACAGCACTATCGGCTTCAGCACCCTCGAAAACCATGAAAATGACACCCATGATGAAAACGTTGATACCTATTGCGGCCGCCATTTTGGATTTACATTTCGACAACCCTATCGGTTTCAACACTCTCGAAAACCATGAAAATTTCACCAATGACAAAAAAGTTAATACTACTTACTTTTAGTACGTACTACTATTATTTAATCTGTGCTTTTAAAATATTGTAATAAAAAATCTCTCATTATTATTATAATCAAGTTTTCAAGAAATTTGGTTATTCAAATATTGTGTATTTGTATAGCGATATTTTTGAGCTGCTGCAAACAACCGGAACCATGTCCACTCACGACGGCGACTGACGCCGAACTGAGTCAGTGGATAAAGTACTATGTAGCTGTAGCTCGAAGTGCGGCTTCCGCCTATTTAGAAAAATAATTTACATACAAGGCTACCAAATCAACAAAAATTTCGCCATTTTAGAGCCGAAAAAAAATAATTATAGCTAAACAAAACAAAATTACACTGCCATTTACATTCAGTGGCTTCCCAGATGACAGATGAAGAGATTAAAAAATAGGTTGAGTTAAACAATTGATATAAAAAGTTAGTGTTTACAAGCCTTGCGGACTTGATAAATCCACACCATAAGACACTAAAACTCCTTTTTTATTTAAAAATAGCAATTAATCCATTTTAAAAAATATTAATAAGTTCAACAATCATTTATCTTTCTAACAATCTGCTTTTTATATCATTTATATGTATAATATGATTGCTAGATACGATTTCATTTGATAAACGTTGAAATCTTAATTTTTAGGCGATAGTAGAGCATACATTCCGCTTTCGCTTAAGGAATGCAATAAAGTTACAAATTCACGCACACATAGACACATTATAATAGTATCGCTTGGTGACATCGTCAACTCGGATACACACTCGGATCAGCCGATCGACCGATCTGCATATTATAGAAGATGACTGGTCTGTGTTAGTAAACAAATCCGACTTGTCAACATGACCGTCATTATTGTTATTTCAAATTTAAAAAGAAGCAAGTTAGTCATGGATTCGACCCCACACAGAGTGATACAAGTACGTGCATAAATACTATTGCTGACTTTGCACCCTGTGTGTGGCCTATATCGTGTCACTTGAGTAAGCAAATGTAATAAAGTCTGCATGAAAGATGTATTAGAAGAAGTTTGCCATTGTTGAAGTACATGAGCTTCTGTACGGACATCTCTTAGTTTTATTTTAGTTTTTAAAAACGCCTCCACCGCTCCCGTTAACTTGACTGGCGCAGCCGGTAGGATCGCCATTTGCTTGCGCCGTCCGCGAAATAAATTCGTATAAAATCGTTTACCGCGTTCGTGCCGCGAGGCGATCCTGCGAACCAATATAAATTTGTCAAGTGGAGAGCAGCTGAAGATGACGAAGGCCGGCTGGTGAGTCCAAATTTTCACCTTCCTTTCCTTGCCATATTATATAGTTTTGTTATTTTGCAATTAGACCTCTTGCGATATAACGTTATCTGGTTTTACATAAAAATCTGTGAAACTTATATTTAAGAATACTTAAACTTAATAACTATATATATCAGCATAAAGAAATACTAGGAATAACTAGATAAGTAAGCGCGTCCATGCAATAACGACGCGATAAGAGCTTGCACTGTGGGAACAAAGCGATTATAACTATTACAAATTATAATTGAAGTGTATGTTCGTTGATTAAATTTCTATTGAGGACTTATTTATTTCATATTTTGTATTTTACATATTAATTATTTTACTTTTATTTTGACTGTGTTTTTGATTGTGAATTTGAATTCTTGTATTAATTATATTATTTTATCGTCGTATTTTATAAAATAAAGTTCTACAAAATGGAAGATCAAGTGCAAATTAAGATGATTCCTAGTGAAATGCTCAAAATTGTACCGATATTCAACGGTGATAAGCACCAATTAAATCTTTTTATTCGCAAATGTGAGTATATATTAAATAAATATAGGGGATCCGATGAACAAAATTTATACGTAATGTACGCGATAACAAGTAGACTCGTAGGCGACGCTGCAGCGCTCTTTAGCGAGCGCGAGGACATTAATTCGTGGGAAGATTTTAGAGAACTGCTAATTCAACATTTTGGAGACCCTAGGAGTGAAGAATGTATTGCTATAGAACTTGAAGGTTTGCGTATCCGAAACAACGAGTCATATTTAGATTTCTGTAATAGGATCCAATCCGTTCGTAGTGTTTTAATATCGAAAGTAAATAGATTAACCGATGCGAATGTAAAGAGTAGCAAAATTATTATATATAATAACACATCTTTAAATGTCTTTTTGTATAATTTGCCAGAAAATATGGTGCGAATTGTTCGCTTAAAAGCGCCCAGTACACTAGAAGAGGCTTTAAGCGTGGTCATGGAGGAAGTCAACTTCCATGAGCAGTATACCTTGCGTAATAAAATGTATAGTAATCCTAGTAATAAATCAACGCCACCCAGTTTACCAAATAATAATCCTACGTTTAAATTCGGTACAAATAATTTTAATTCAATGGCACCGATGGGCTATAAACCCGAATTAACCCCTAACAAATTTAACTTTGGACTTCCGCAGGGGTCACAAGCAAAACTAACTCAATTTAATAATAATCATCAAAATTTTGGATACCGCCCCCAACAATTCGGCTTTCGCCCGCAACAATTTGGTATAAGCCCGCAACAGTTTAATATGCGCCCACAACAATTTAATATGCGTCCCCAACAGTTCGGAATGCAACCACAAACATTTAATAAACCTCAACAATTCGGTATGCGCCCACAACAATTCGGTATGCGCCCACAACAATTTGGAAACCAACAGCAAAACTTTTATAAGCCCCAACAATTTGGTTACAAGCCTCAGTTAAATAAAAATCAATACACTGGGCCCAGTGACGTCACAATGCGAACGGCACCACCACTTAAAACAAATCAACAAGGCTTTCAGTTAAATGAACTCGACCTTGATAATACGTATTACGATGATGCGTGCGGCGATGTGTACCCAATTTCTTATGATAACTGCTGCTATGAGGAGTACTCAAGCAGTGGCCTTAATGTTCCCGAGCTCGATTATTATGAAAATGAATATTCGACAATAATTCCTGAAGTAACACATAGCGTCCCAACCAATATGGACGACAAGGATTTTCAGGTCGAAGCCTCGGAACCTACGAAAAAATAGAGTTAAATTGTAGTACTAATTTGAGATTGCCGTTTATTTATATACCGGAAATCGACTCCAAATTTATGATTGATACAGGTAGTACGCGATCATTCATTAGTCCATCCAAAGCTTATAAGTACTTTCCAGAGTACATAAGTCACGAACCATTCGAAGTCATTAGCACACATGCATCGAGCAGACATGATCAAGTTATTCAAATCCCGTCTTTACCAATTTTCAACTGTAACGATATTCATAAACTATACATTTACAATGTCGACTCTAGGTACGATGGCTTAATTGGGAATGATATACTTTGCAACCTAGAAGCAGTAATAGATTTAAAAAACGAAATTCTTAAAACTAAAACTACCGTAATACCTATAACACATAGTAAATCTTCTTACGTTTTGGAGTTATCTCCCCGTTCTGAGCAAAGAGTCAAACTCCCAACAAATTTATATTCAGGTAATGCTGTAATCGATTATAAAGAATTCTGTAAGGGTGTGCGAATGCCTAGTGCGTTAGTGAGATGTAAGGATGGTTATACGACTACAGTAATCCAGAATACCTTAGATATACCGATAAAATTAACTATTAAAAAACCATTGAATGTAGAAGCATATGAAGAGAGTAAAGCGACTAAATGTGTAGTTAACCATATTACAGATATATCAGATATTGAAGTAGATAAAATATTAGAGCAAAATTTAGAGAAATTACGCTTAGACCACATGTCGGAAGAAGAACAAAAATCGATATACCACTTATGTAGAGAATATAAAGATATTTTTTATAGTGATCAAATACCTTTATCTTTTGCTAATGAAGTGAAACACTATATTAGAACAAAAAACGAAGACCCTATCTATATCAAACCCTATAGACAACCTCCCGCTCAAACTCATGAAATTAAAAACCAGGTACAGAAACTATTAAATGATAATGTGATTCAGGAATCCTTTTCGCCTTGGTCAGCCCCAGTACATTTAGTTCCCAAAAAGAGAGACGCATCTGGTGAAATGAAGTATAGGATGGTTATCGATTACAGACGTCTAAACGACATAACTGTGGACGATAAGTACCCTTTACCCAATATCACTGACATTTTTGACAAACTAGGTAAGAGTACTTACTTTTCAACCTTGGACTTAGCTAGTGGATACCACCAAATTGAGATCAACGAATCAGATAGACAAAAAACGGCATTCAGCACAGAGAATGGTCACTATGAATTCCTTCGAATGCCCTTTGGCCTGAAGACAGCTCCAGCCACCTTCCAAAGAGCCATGGATAACATCCTAAGAGGCTTACAAGGAATTCATTGCCTTGTCTATCTTGATGACATAATTATTTTCTCGAGTAGCCTCCAGGAGCATTTACAAAAATTAAGGACAGTTTTTGACAGATTGAGATCGACCAATTTAAAAATACAACTCAACAAATCAGAATTCTTGAGAAAAGAAGTGTTATACCTAGGGCACGTTATCACTAAAGACGGACTTAAACCAAACGATGACAAGATTCAGGCTGTACTAAGCTACCCTTTACCAAGGACGACTACCGAGATCAAGAGTTTCCTAGGATTGATTGGTTATTACAGACGCTTTATAAAAGACTTCGCCAAAATCACTCAACCCCTTACAGCATGCCTAAAGAAGAGAAATAAAATTGTAATAGATCAAAAATATATTGATGCGTTTCAGAAGTGTAAGGAGCTTCTGACTAATGCACCTTTACTCCAATACCCAGACCCAGACAAACCTTATGTTTTAACTACAGATGCTTCTACTGTTGCTTTAGGTGCGGTCTTATCGCAGGGGGCAATAGGGTCCGATAAGCCCATTGCCTACGCTAGTAGAACTCTCAGCGACACTGAGAGCAGATATAGTACAATAGAGCGTGAACTACTCGCCATAATATGTGCCGTAAAACATTTTAGACCATACCTTTACGGGCGTAAGTTTACCATATATACCGACCATAGACCACTAGTTTGGCTTTATTCCCTCAAAGAACCGAACAGTAAATTGACCCGTTGGCGTTTACGTCTTCAAGAGTACGACTTTGATATTGTATACAAAAACGGAAAACAAAATAGTAATGCTGATGCCCTCTCTCGGATAAAACTAAATGCCATAGACTCTGATGACTCACAATCATTGGAAGTAAACCTGGACCCTAAAGAACAAAAACTGCAAAAATATCTGACTGAATTAACGGACCAAATTATGGACTTAACGACTGGAAATAGGGACGACTCTAGGACAATAACTGTAACTGACACATCCGCCACTATATCCGTCGACCAATTAGAGACTAACACGAAATACCCGTTACCACCTATATCTACTGATAGTAGTACAGTAACCGTACACTCTGGACAAGATCTAGAATCGAATGGTATTCCTATATTAAAGGAGGCCATTGACTCAAAACCTAACCAAATTTTAGTTTATACCTGGCATAAAAATGAAGTACAAGTGAGAAATTTATCCAGGGATAAACAAAAGGTCCTCGAAGTTTTTGCCCCACTTGAGAATGAAGATCTTATAAAAAATTTCTTAAAAGAGTACATTAAGCCCAAGACTAAATATTTTATTTATTTCAAAAACATTCAACATAGAAAAGAATTCTCTAAAATTATTATACAGCTATTTAAAAAGGGAATGGTAGAATTTATTGAATGTACAGAGCGTGTTATATATGTAGAAGACGAGAGAGAACAAAAAGAAATCATACTGCAACATCATGAAGGAAAGACGTGTCACAGAGGAATAAAGGAAACAATGAGTAGAATTAAAAGAAATTATTATTGGCAGAACATGCAAGAGACGATTGCTGCAGTACTTAATGTTTGTGATGCCTGTAGGAAAATGAAATATGAAAGAAAACCCATTAAACCATTACTTCAATTAACTCAAACCCAAAACGCCCCCTTCCAAGAAGTTTTCATGGACCTTTTTTCAATTGAATTCGTTTATTACCTAACTTTGGTTGACGCATTTAGTAAGCTAGGAAAAGCTATCGAAATCCCAAATAGATCCGCACCGGAAATCGTAAGAGCGCTTATTAAATATTTTTCAATATACGGAACACCTAAAAAAATAACTTCTGATCCCGGTAGTGAGTTTAATAATGACCTCATTAGGGAACTTATGACTATGTATAACATACTACTACACATTACTACTCCTAATAACCCGAATTCAACAGGCATAATAGAGAGGTTCCACTCCACAATTAAAGAGATATACAGATTGGCGAAATACGAACGAAAGTGTACAGACGCAGCTACTGTAATGAGTTACTCAATTATGGCTTATAACCACACCATACATAGTACAACCGGCCTTACTCCTTTCGAAATCGTTTTCGGTCATACCGACTCTAATTCAACGTTCGTCGCGAATTTCGAGAAATGTTACACCCAACAACTATTAAAAGATCATGCTAAACGTATTAGATATCTATATAATTATATATCAGAAAAAATGTTAGAGAAAAAGGAAAAGGTAAGGGAACAAAAGGGCGGTGAAACAGATAGAAATTTTAGAATAGGAGATGTTATATACGCCAAGGAATCTAACATAAGAAGAAGTAAAGATAAACCGCGATATAGGAAAGCTGTCGTTAGTGGTAATATAGAAAGAAATATAGTTCCTGTTAGGATTGGTAATAGAAATACTTCAGTGCCAATTAAAAATATTAAACGTCCTCCACAGGTGGTGTATAATAATTCTGACGATGGTTCAGGAAGGATGGACCCTTCAACTTCGAAAACTTGAAAAAAACCCAGGAATCCTGCCTGTCAAACTGGGTCGTGCCTCATTGCAAATAGACAATTGGCTTATTATTAAAACTTTAAACTTAGAAGGTATAGGTAGTGATTTAGATTTTAGTATATTAAAGTATGACGAATTCGTTGCGTTGATAGATGTTAATAAACCATATATTCATGAATTTTTAGCTATTCAAACACATGTAGGATATTTAAGAGATGCAACTATAGAAAAATTTCGGCAACTTGTGCCATCGAAAAGATTTAAAAGAGGCATTATTGACCCGCTTGGGTCTATGATAAAAATAGTAACTGGAAATTTGGATCATGATGATGCCGTCCGATATGACTCATTGATTTCTAAACTAAACGATAATCAGATAATGACGGATAAGAGAATTACATTAGTCTCCAAAATCTTGGATAGTTTCATCAACAGTACAGAGACCTTACATAACAATACTTTAATATTAGATGAACGCTTGAAGAGAATTGAAAGAATTGTTAAATTCCTAATTACAAAAGAAGAAAACTCCATTTATTCTACCTATGTCCTAGGTATGTTTGACATGTTTTTGAGTTATTTTAGAACTATTAACGTAATACTAGGAGAAATCGAAACTGCACTAGCATTCAGTAAGGTATCCGTTCTGCATCAAGCAATTTTTAACTCTACGGAATTGTTAAATTTATTACAATCAATCGCGACAACTGAAAATCTATTATATCCTGTAAATGAAAATAACTTAGTTAAACTAGAAAATTGTATTAAGGTTAAGGCTTTTATAAAAGGAAACCAGATCACGTTTATCTTAGAGGTCCTTTTAGTAGGGAATAAAACATACAGTTATTTCAAAATGTATTCATTGCCAATTGCTATTGCAAACAAAACTATTATAGTTATTCCCAAATACCCATACCTATTGGTGAAAGAAAAGGAATACTTGCCAGTCCCGAGAGCCTGTAAACAAATCACTTTGGATAATCAATTCCTGTGCAATAACGACGATGTGCTGCTGCATACAGAACAAAGATGCGTGGAACAGCTCATGGAGTTTCAATCAAACCTCGATGCCTGCGAACAGCATACCGTGGACATTGAAGATCCCAAAATCCAACGAATAAGCCACGAAAGCTGGATACTGTACGTGAGAAACCATAGGATACTTACCAGAAAGTGCGAAAATGACGTTACTCATGAACTTTTATGTGGTACTTACATAATCACAGTAGACGATTTCTGTGAATGTGAAATTGGAAATATTCATTTTAAATACCACCAATCTTCTTCAGATGACCTAAATTACCGAATTTACCCAATGACTAACTTGCCAGAACTGAAGATTTCGAAGCCTCCCATTGTCAGTGAAGTGAGTTTAAAAGGCATAAATCTAGACGAAACTAAACAATTGCTTCAACTAGTAAAACTTAACAAAATAAATCTCAGTGAAAATGTAAGTGCTATTAACGTTAAAAGTGTGAGTTTAGGAACGATAATTTTATATGTAATTCTACCAATTATTTTCTGTATTGTTCTTATAATTAGATATAAACCGTGTGTAATAAAGCGAAATCATCGGATTCCTGAAAATGCCGATAATTTCGCTCTTGGGGAGGGAAGAGTCATGGATTCGACCCCACACAGAGTGATACAAGTACGTGCATAAATACTATTGCTGACTTTGCACCCTGTGTGTGGCCTATATCGTGTCACTTGAGTAAGCAAATGTAATAAAGTCTGCATGAAAGATGCATTAGAAGAAGTTTGCCATTGTTGAAGTACATGAGCTTCTGTACGGACATCTCTTAGTTTTATTTTAGTTTTTAAAAACGCCTCCACCGCTCCCGTTAACTTGACTAGTTGCAATAATGTGCTTAAAAATTCGATCCAAATAAAAAATTATATTCTATCCATCTTTCTGTAAATTTAATGTGACAGATCTCTTTTTGCAGCAATAAAAACTAAAGAGTTTTGCATTTTTGTAGGACTTTGTGTCAGCCGCGCAATAAAATTTAGTCTAGTAAGCAGTGTGGCTACAACTAGTGTTATTGAACGCACAGGACCGCGAGGATTTATATTTTACAGTGGAGAACACCTGCGTATGGCTACTCCATGCGTATGGTTTACTTATGTCCAAGATATCAATGATCATACCTCGGCTTAGAGTTCGTAAAGGGTATTTGTGCGAAATTACTTTTTGACACTGTTTTACTTATATATTAATTTTCTATCGATCTGTATATTCCATTTTACGAAAGGCGCAAAAATGTCTTTACAACCCACATTATTTGGCACGTTAAACAACGTTTATCGTGAAAATATGGATGAAACTGACACTTAGTTTCTAGAGTGTACTCATTTTGGTAGTAAATTAAACTATAACACAACCATTGGGCGTAAAACACGTATAAATTATCAATTGTCTTATACAATCCTATACTACTAAGAACTAATTTAATCTAAATTGACTACTTACCTTACTTACCTACTTAACTAAAATGAAATTAAATTCTTTATACAAAACTTTTTTTTAATTTCTTGTCTTCATTTTTAAGCTTAGGTATTCATGTCTTATGTTGTATTTCTGTACACAAACTTCCAGCTCCTACCTAATTATAATCTTTTTAAAACTCGTTATAAACTACCTGAAGTCAAATACATTTTCCTAGTAGTAGTGCGGGAGACATTCATTCAGTGCACAGCCCATACCATACCTACTATTAGGTATGGGCTGTGCGCTGAATCACTCAGTTTCTCATGGTACAGCAAAAGGAAGTCGAGAGTAATAATTATTATGAAACACCGCGTTGCATCTCATTGCTAATAGACTTAGCCTTCTCTATGGGCTAGGATGTAAATTACTAGTATTCTAGAGTGTAAATCTACTTCAACACCCAGAAAAATAATAAAAAAAAATCATAGACAAAAGGAAAGCAAGAAAAATAACAATAGGTACCAAAATATCAATTTAAAATTTAAAGATTTAATATTTTGTGTTCAATTCTAATAAAAAGATCTTAATTTGAATCCACAAATGTACGTTTTATTTTAATGGTATGTTATTTCATTATTATTTGTAAAGAATTTACAACAGTATATATAATAATTACATAATTCATTAAATACTTAAGTTTAATTATTAATTTATCATCATAGCGCGTGATCCTTAAGAACCTAAAAACTATTAAAGTTGTCGAGTGTTTCCTAATTTTATTCAGTTTTGTGCAGCAAAGTAGACTTACGCTTTGCGTCTGTCAATGACATAGGATGAAAATTTGAAGGGTGTAGAGAATATTTATTGTTAAAGAATCATGCCCACTTTCCATACATTTAAAAACCTGATAGTGAATGTTGATGTATAATTATAAAGTATAGTAGAAAAACTATATGTAAGCTTAGAAAATAATGTCATATATTCATTTTTATGATTTAAACGCTACGAATCCCAAAAAATACTAATGTCACTTTTTTAGGTTAGGATTTGCCGTAACCAAATATCTAATAAAGGAATAAATGTGCTATAACTTATTATTAACGCTAGAAGTTAAGATAGCAATACTTATCTAGTTATGGTCTAAAACGTCTTTTTTACTTTGGGAATTTCTTGAAACCAATTGTAGGGGCAATCACCACTTACTCTCGAAGATTGTCACCATAAATTGAGTGTCTAGCTCTATCTGCTATTTCTTCAGCACAAATAAATACTTACTAACTACATTTAGTTCATCTCGTATTGTCAAAATGATCACTTATCAACCAAACACATTTCATTGGCCTATGGTACATACTTACATACATACCTGATGAACAAAATGGGATAAACAACAGTGGTAGAGCAACGCGGCAGCTTCTGCTGTCGCACGGATGGGCCGGCTCGAACCGGGGTGGTACCACGACCTCACAGAAAACCAGCGTGAAGTAGAGGTTTACCTCTGCGTTTCGCTCGGTGAGTGCAGGTGGCCGGAGACCCTTTTTACTGGAAATGAGGCATTCTATCTTAGTTCTCACGGGTGACAACGCATCTACATTTTGATTTGTAATAGAGGATAGATGTAGGGGTCTATGGGCCGCAGCAACCACGTACAATTAGGTGGACGGTGTGCTCGTTAGTCACCCTTATCTTATATAAAAAAAAAACAAATAAAACACTATGTTAAAGTGGCATGGTTTATTAATTATCATTATTTTCACTTAAATCTTTCACCACTACGTCATCCAGAAATTCTGCTGGAGCAGAAATATTTTCTTGATACCATATAGGGTTGTATAAAGAAGTAACACAAACAAAATGGCACAGTACACAACGAGACGCAAACCCAACAACGAAGAACTGCGCCGATGCCAATTGCAGAACTGTCAAAAATGTAAAAAAAAAATCCGTTTCATTCGCCCGCACTCGATGACATACTGAATGATTATTTTTTTTATTATTATATTATTTTATATTAATATGTACTATACAAATACAAATAAATAAATACTTACTGATTAAATGAAACATAAAATAATGTATAAAACTCAAAAACAGAGTTAAATAAAGTAAAGTAGCAGTGTATAAAATGGAACGTCCTAGAAAAAGGGTAGTTGAGATGCGTTCAAATATATAATACGTTTACCCTTGACGTAGAATAAGCTTATAGAAATATGTAAAATATTTTTTTCCTACGTTTCTTTTAACATTGTGATAAGCGTAATTAATTTTGCAATTCAATTAGCTGAAGTTTAAGATTTATTTAATTTCTATACACTTTCAGGTGAAAAATGGGCATTGTTCTTTATCTTCGTAGAGGAAATCTATCTCGGTAAATACAACACTAGGGTAAAGTTTTCAATACTGCCTTATAAAATACTATAAATTCTAAGCACTTTCTTCCTAGGTTTCATTTAAATAACTCAAGGAACAAAGATGCTAGAGTAAAAAAAATATTTATTCGTTTTTTTTGCGTCTACTGGAAAGCCTTTTGTCCTTTACGACCTTTGAGCCAGAGGTATCGATACATTAAAAAAATCACGTCGAATTTTAAAAAAGAGAAATTTTAGCCGATATTCGTACAAAAAAAAACACTTTTTGAATTTAGAAACAGAGTACACTGAATGTTCAAATAAAACTATTCAACTGTCTAAACTGTAGCTTAACACGTACATAGAATTATTTCAGTTCAGCAAATTGCTAATATCCACTCTGTGAAAGTGTTATTAGGATAAAATTTCTATAACGCTATGGAACAGTACTGTAAATGCATTTTACTGTCGGAAATAACATTCAGAAAAGAGAGCAGTTTTACCTCAATTATGTAAGTAAAATTTGATATCATCGAAAACAGTTTGCATTCTTGTTTCTTTTATTTATGTTTACTAGAGGATGCAGCTCAGCTGTGCAAGTGACCACTATCAACATTACCTGCAGCATCAGAGGAATTGCAGGTGCTTGCTTTCCGTTTAGAGATGAGGATCTGGATCTCTAGGATGGGTTCTTGTGTCATGTGGTGTTTTGGTGTAAAATAAACCATTACCCCATTTTCATCCCAAGGATGTCGTTAAAAAAACTACAAAATTCTTCGGGGCCTTTGGTAAAAACAAAAATGTTTGCGCGTATAGTTATTGGATTAGACTGGAGATTCAGGCCCATCACCATCATCATCACTATTACAGTTAATATTTTGATATCAATATTATCACCACTAGACATAATATCGTATCTATGTAATTTATTTTCGCCCCTAACAAAAAAAATTCAATAAACCTTCACCGATATTTAAGTGAACTCTCAGCTTCGTAAGTTAGGGTTATCTATCTATTTTTGGTGATTACTGAAATCAAAGTAATCCAGTTTTTGGTATAAGTTACGACGTACAAAGACATTTTTTTATATATATGCAGTTCATTATACATTAATATATTGTTTTGTTGTGTACCTCAATGGTTCACGTCACAATAAAGATTTTGTCCTTCTTTCTTTCTATCTAGTCTGAGCATAAATAATTTTACTATTTAAAAATTACGTGTGTGTTTGTCCATTTCGCTAAACGCTTCAAACTGATGAAAGTTTTCTACCGAAGCTTTACTTGTACGCTAAAACCTTTCCTATTTTCATTCGTAATTTTTTTATTTGGGAATAATATATGCAAATACAGTGCGCAAACAATCCGGGTTCGATCCGCGTCATTGCAATTAAATTTGTTAATTTTGCAGTTTTATATGCTTATATACCACGTTTTGGTGATAAAGGTATACATCGTGAGGAATCCTGTATTCTTTAAAACATAAAGGTGAAACGAGCAAACAGTCCACCTGATCGTAAGTGGTTGCTGCGGCCCAGAGACATCTATATCTGTCCTCGATAAAAAATCAAAATCCAGATGCGTTTTGCAAATGCATGGTCATCTCAGAGGACTTTCATAGAATAGAATAGAATAGAATAGAATAATTTTTATTCAATATACATTACATGTGTAATTCTTATTGAAAGCCATTTTTCACTTTACCACTGGTTCGAAAAAATACCCTCTGTCCTGGGAAGAACCAGCAAGAAACCCAGCGGGACATTTTTTTAAAATAAATTTTACAATATAAATGATTACAAACTATTTACAAAATTTATTTTAGAAACTGCTTGAAGCGACCACCTCATTCCCAGGGGTTATTATCAACCATGTATTCATTTATACTATAATAACCCTTTTTATACAGTTTCAGCTTAATAAAACATTTAAACTTCGTAATAGAGAGAACCTGTACACTTTCCGGGACCTTGTTGTAATAGCGTATACATTGCCCCAAGAATGAATTACTGACTCTGTGGAATCGAGAAACTGGCATCACTAGCTTGTGTTTGTTCCTAGTGTTTACAGAATGTTTATTACTTTTTTTACTAAAACTTTCTTTGTTTTTGTGAACATACATTAAATTTTCGTAAATATACTGAGAGGCCAAAGTTAATATATTAATTTCTTTAAATTTATCTCTAAGAGACTCTCTCGGTTTTAGATTGTAAATAGCTCTAATGGCCCTCTTCTGTAAAACAAAAATAGTTTCTAAATCAGCCGCATTTCCCCATAGCAAAATCCCATAAGACATTATGCTATGGAAATAACTAAAATAAACTAATCTAGCTGTCTCGACACTAGTGAGACCTCTAATCTTTTTTACAGCATAAGCTTCAGAACTTAGTCTGCTTGCTAATTTGGATACATGGGGGCCCCACTGAAGCTTTGCGTCAAGAGTGATGCCAAGAAAAACAGTGGATACAACAGGGCTCAATTCCTCCCCATTTAAAAACACATTGGTATTCAGATTTTTAACATTCGTTGTTGTACATTTAACACAATTAGTTTTATTTCCGTTCAAATGCAGATTATTAACGTTAAACCAATGCACTAATTTTGATATAGCATTATTTTTTTTTGATATAGCATGATTATAGAATGCGTCGTTAGTATTCAAAATGATTTTCGTTCGTTTTTCTCTACACTTACCCTTATTCTATAAAAAATATGTATAAACTTAAAAAGAAACGGAATAGAAAACTTTGTAAGACACAGTGTATATTTGTCATTGTGTTGACTTTTGAGTATTTAACAGTGGTAGAGCCACGCGGCAATTTTTGCTGTCGCACGGATGGGCCGGCTGGAACCGGGGTGGTAACACGACCTCACAGAATACCAGCGTGAAGTAGAGGTTTACCTCTGCGTTTCGCTTGGTGAGTGCAGGTGGCCGGAGGCCCTTTTTACTGGAAATGAGGCATTCCATCTTAGTCCTCACGGGTGACAACGCATCCACATTTTGATTTGTAATGGAGGATAGATGTAGATGTCTATGGGCCTATCCTCTTTGGTAACGTTCGTTCACTAGTACGTAGACACTTCACTAATCAACACGTTCAGCTTTGGAAAAACCTAGTAGACTGTAGACAAGCTAGGGAGGCCCTGCCTGAAATAAACAGTCGCTTAACCAAAGTTTTAATGAGACTGAACAAGCCACAGATTAGGATAGTAACAAGTGCTATCACAGGACACGGCACCTTTAACAAACATTTATTTATATAGGTGTTACAGATAGTCCCCTGTGCAGGGCATGTATGGGGGAGGAAGAAACGGCGGCCCACGTGCTACTGAAATGTCCGGAGGTCGCTACATACAGGGCTAAACATCTCGGCACGCCGGGATCACTCCCCGAAGTTTCATGCAACATCAAGGGCCTGTTGAGCTTCTTCGGAGAGATCTCATGGCTCGAATAATCACATTATTCCTGCCCACACGCAAAATACGCGCATAGACGTGGAGTTGCGGAAAACAGCCCATCGTAAACTAAACTAAACTAAACTACGTCACGCCTTTAATCCCCGAGACCGAGTCCAAAGAGCAGTGATACACTCGGACCAAGTTTAGCTAAATATATAGGTATTAATAGAAAATTGTGAAAGAAGTGTTATTTAAAAGAAACAGGCGTTTCTTTGCGACATACTCTTCAGTCACAGCGATCAGCCATCACAGTCTATTTCTTCTGATGATGCGTCTAAACACGTGTCATATTATTATCGACGGTGGTGTGTCTTTCCTAGTGCACTGGTGTTAGTTATAGTGGTGCTTGAATTAGCGGTAATAGTGAAAGTGCATGCAATTGAATGATCAATTGTTCTCCCAATTGATCATGCAATTTTCATGTAAATTAATGTAAATTTCACAGTATACAAGCAACCTGGGTTTTATTAAACATTAAAATTATTAATCATTGCTAATATTAGATGAATATTAGATAGATGCTAATTTACCGCGTAGATCTGTTTTACTGGAAAAGTGGCATTCCATTTTAGTCCACACGGGTGACAACGCATCTGTATTTTGATTCGCACACGATGATAGATGTAGATGTCTATGGACCACAGCATCCACTCACCATCAGGTGAACTGTGTGCTCGTTTGTCACCCTATCCTATAAAAAATAATTTACCACGTGCTCAACGGTCAAGGAAAACATCGTGAGAATTGCATGTCTATGAAATCAAAAAAAAATATTTGAAGATATGAGAAGTCCACCAAAATGCAGTGCGGTGGACACTTTTTTTAATAAAGTAAGGGTCATAAACGTAATTGGATAACTTGGTCCATAGATATCTTGGTCCATAGTACCTATATCTTCTGTTAAGAATATTAATAAAGGTGCTTGTTTACCCCTGTGGACTAACGTAGATTGCCCAATTTTCAATAAAAAATCTCTCTGGTTCTCTGTGAGAGCATGGTTTTTTTCCCAGTCGAGCCGAACCATTCGTGCCATAACCATAATATTGCTGCAGTGTGGCTCTAACCACGTATAAAAGTTTGGTAAAAGCAAAATTATCATTTCCCAAAAATGTCACTATACGTTACTTTACGAAAATCAGTAGTAATAAACTGCTATTTTACGTTGGTACACGTATTCTGTAAGAGCATGGTTTTACCCGGCAAAGCGTACCCATTCGTACTTCAAACATAACACAGCTTCAGCAGTTCAATAAACTTTTAATTAAATTTATTAAAAAAGTCATTTGCGGAAACAAGATAAGTAGCATTGAGAACCCTCAGGCAATTATTTTTACAACTGAAAAGATTCCAAGGAAGGAATTTTATTCCGAGTACTTATTACGTAGTCAATATAATTTTTAATACGTGTTAGAGCCATATTGCAGCTATATTACTAGCATAGTTGTAGCACGAATGGGTCGGCTCGACCGGGGAAGGACCACGCTCTTACAGAATACCAGCGTAAAGTAGCAGCTTAACACTGCTGTGTTTCGTATGGTGAGTGTAGAGAACCATAGACACTTTCTACTGAAAAGAGGCATTCCAAGTTTTTTTTTTATAGGATAAGGGTGAAAAACGAGAACACAGTCCACCTGATGGTAAGTGGTTGCTGCGGCCCATAGACATCTACATCTATCCTCTGTTACAGATCAAAATGCAGATGCGTTTTCACCCGTGAGGACTAGGATGGAATGCCTCATTTCCAGTAAAAAGTGTAAAAGTGGTAGAGCCACGCGGCAGCTTTTGCTGTCGCACGGATGGGCCGGCTCGAACCGGGGTGGTACCACGACCTCACAGAAAACCAGCGTGAAGTAGTGAGTGCAGGTGGTCGGAGGCCCTTTTTACTGGAAATGAGGCATTCCATCTTAGTCCGCACGGGTGACAACGCATCTACATTTTGATTTGTAATAGAGGATAGACGTAGATGTCTATGGGCCGCAGCAACCACTTACCATCAGGTGGACTGTGTGCTCGTTTGTCACCCTTATTCTATAAAAAGAAAGAAAAAAAAGATATCTATGGGTCACAGCAACCACTTACCATGAGGTGGACTGTGGGCTTGTTTGTCACCTTATTCTATAAAAATAATAATCTTAAATAAAACTTCTCTTTCATTATATCTATATCTATAACACAACTACATTTAGGCAACGTTTTTGCTTCTAATCGCTCCTAAAATTACCTAATTCGATTGTGAACAATAGCTATAATAAATCTGTTCGCAAATGCACAGCGAGTAGGTTTTTTTTATAGGATAAGGGTGACAAACGAGCACACAGACCACCTGATGGTAAGAGGTTGCTGCGGCCCATAGACATCTACATCTATACTCGTTTGCGAATCAAAATGCAGATTCGTTGTCACCCGTGAGGACTAAGATGGAATGCCTCATTTCCAGTAAAAAGGTTAGCGAGACTCGCAAAAAGTATGAACGATTTGTTAACTATTTCTATTTTAATATTGTCGTATGTCGTGCTTGTTGATTTACCTAAATATTGGCACAAAATTTAGAAACAAATAAAATAAAAACATAAATTTTTTGGCCAAAAGTATTAAAGAAATTAAAGGAAAATTCTTTTACAAATTTAACCGTATGTACATATCTAAATTCACTTGAAATATTTTAGTCTCATAAGAAATGATTACTGCAACCCATTGGCGCTTGAAAACAACTTTTAAAAATAAGGCTACAGATACGATTATACTGGCTAGACCTAGACGAAACTTATTACTCGTATTCTGGCTCTATCATATACTGTTCAGCCCAGAACACTGCAGTTAAGACACTGCTGTTAGAAATCTGTAAAATTTTACAATTGTATAGATACAATACAGTGACCACGTGACCTAGTTGACCTTTTCATTTTGTAATTGTCCATCCTCCCGTGTATACCGTTCATGGTGATAATGAAAAATGTCTGAAATATTAATAGCTATAGAGGCTTAGAAATAAGGATATCTGCAGTAGAAACAGAGTGACTGACATAACCCAATGGTTTAGTAAGCAGAAGGGGCAATGGGCCGGCCGTATAGCTCGATGAATTGACGACCGATGGGGAAAAAATGTTATCGAGTGACAGCCTCGTACCGGTAGGCCAAGTGTAGGCGATTCCCGACCAGATGCAGGACTCCCATAAGACATCCTGGACTGGACTTCCCCAGGAGGGTACCAGCAACCCTGGAGAATCCCTCGCTGAGCATCCAAGATCAAACAACTTCACTCCTGAGTGTGGGTGCTCAGGCCCCGCGTATTCTGGAGAGGGGGGGGGGGGCGGCAAAGTTCCGCTCGCGACTAATGCTGCTCGGGGATAGCTGAGCAATACAACCAAGGCGACCCCTGTCATGCTATCCGTGAATTTTTGCAACATCAGGGGACTTCATACCAACCTTAACGCTGTCCGTTACCATCTAGAGATACTTCATATCTCTCCTACCCGGGGTACAAATTGGAACACTACTTTGTGCCCCGGGCTGGAGTTTGCGTAAACGTCAGAGAGGACATCTGTTTTCGTTGCCTCGGCAGTCTTGAAGGTACCGACCTGTCCATCCTATGGCTGCGCGTAGACAGCGACGACCATCCCCGCGTCTACGGGTGCCTCTATAGGTCTCATAGCGGTAACGCCGACACAGATTGACTTATCGACCACGTTCAAATGGCTGCAGACTCCGTGCTACAACAGGTCCCATCCGTAGAGATCGTGATACTCGGTGATTTCAACGCCCACCACGCTGAATGGCTTGTTTCTCGTTTAACCGATCATGTGGGTAGATCTGTCTATAACTTTGCTTTGGGATATGGTCTAACACAACTGGTTACATCGCCTACGCGGATCCCAGATGTGGAAGACCATGTACCTTCCCTGTTGGACCATATGCTGACCTCTCATCCGGACGGATATCAGGTCTCCGTCCGATGCCCCTCTGGGCTCTTCGGACCATTGTCTGATCCGGAGTACGGTGCCACTCACGCTCCAATCGCAGTTGCGATCTGCAGCTTGCCGCCGTGTTTGGCACTATAGGTCAGATGATTGGGACGGTATGCGGTCTTTTTTTCCATCCTACCCTTGGGAGCGGGTTTGCTTCTCGCCGGAAGATCCCAGCGTTGTTGCCGATTCTGTTGTTGATGTGGTACTTCAGGGTATCGAACTTTTTATTCCATCCTCTGTTGTGCCCATCAGAGGCAGATCCTAGCCATGGTTTGGTCGCTCCTGTATAATAGCATCACGCAATAAGCAGGAGTATTACCGGGCCTGGGCTGACGCATCAACGTCCCGGGATGTAAACACCAGCGCTTTTAAAAATAAGTATAATTCCGCCTCCAGGTCCTTCAAAAGCGCCATTGCCAAGGCAAGGTCTGAGCACATCGGCAGAATTGGTGAGAAGCTAGTTCGCCTTCCTTTGGGAACCCGTGCATTCTGGTCTCTCACCAAGGCTGTCCAAGGAAACTTCTGTCAGCCATCTCTTCCACCTCTGCACAGAGAGGACGACTCACTGGCCCATGCCGCAAAGCCGATTAGTTGAGCTCTCTTTTTGCGTTCAACTCTACTCTAGATGACGGGGGGAACACACCGCCAACCATCCCGCGATGTGAGTGCTCCATGCCGGATGTGCGATTTACACAGCGCTCGGTTCGCAAAGCACTCTTCTCCCTGGGCGTCAGCAAGTCGAGTGGGCCCGATGGAGTCCCTCCCATTGTGCTGAAGACGTGTGCTCCGAAGTTGGCACCGGTTTTAACCCGTCTTTTTCGATACTCCTACTCCCAAGGCGTAGTCCCGAATTCATGAAAGACAGCTTTGGTCCACCCAATCCCTAAAAAGGCGACCGCTCAGACCCGTCCAACTACAGGCCTATCGCCATCACCTCCTTGTTCTCCAAAATAATGGAATCCATTACAAACTGCAAGCTCATGAGGTACCTTGAAGATCACCAGCTGATTAGTGCCAGTACGGTTTTCGTCGGGTCGATCAGCTGGTGATCTTCTAGTCTATCTAACTCATAGATGGGCGGAGGCAGTAGAGTCCAAGGGGAGGCATTGGCCGTTAGTTTAGACATAGCGAAGGCTTTCGATCGAGTCTGGCACAAAGCGCTTCTTTCGAAGCTTCCTTTAAATGAGCTTCCCGTGAAATTGTGCAAACGGATCACCAGTTGCCTTGCTGATCGGTCATTCTTGCATCAAGGTCGTAGTACACAGTGCATGCTCTGATTTCAAGCCTATCAACGCTGGTGTTCCACAAGGCTGCGTGCTATCACCAACGCTGTTTCTCCTACATATCAATGATATGTTGCTAACTGGTAGCATTCATTGCCATGCAGACGACACTGCACTGGCGGCACCGGTGATGCCTTATATACCGGCCGTGCAATATTTCTCGGGAAAACGTCGCCGAATACCGGGACAAACTTGTGTCTAAAGTCGAGTCTTCGCTTAACAAAGTCTCGGATTGGGGCCGACTAAATCTAGTCCAGTTCAATCCCCAGAAGACACAAGTTTGGGGGCTTACCGCTAAAAAGAACCCCTTTGTCGTATCTCCTCAGTTTCAAGGCACTCCCTTTACTGCCTCAGCCAGTATCGGAATCTTTGGCGTCGACATATCGAATAGTGTGCAGTTTCGTGGTCACTTGGAAGGGAGGGCCAAATTGGCCTCTAAATAGCTTGGTGTGCTCAGCAGAGCGAGACAGTATTTCATGCCGGCACATCGCTTGCAACTTTACAAAGCGCAAGTTCGGCCCTACATGGAATACTGTTCTCATCTCTGGGCCGGGGCACCCCAGTGCCAGCTCCTTCCACTTGACCGCATCCAGCGCAGAGCGGTTCGAATCGTCGAAGACCGAGTTCTTTCTGATCGGCTCGATACACTGGGACTGCGTAGAGATGTTGCATCTCTTCACGTATTTTATCGCGTCTATCACGGGGAGTGCTCTGAGGAATTGTTCGGAGTAATTCCAGCCGCTCAATTTCACCATCGCACATCGAGAGAAAATTTGCGTTACCATCCATACCATCTGGATGATTGGCGGTCCACCACTGTGCGATTTAGAAGTTTTCTCCCTCGCACAACTTCCTTGTGGAATCAATTACCACCAGTGAATTTTCCGGACCGATACGACTTAGGAACCTTCAAGAAAAGAGCTTGCACCTTTCTAAAAGGCCGGTAACGCATCTGCAATTCTTCTGGTGTTGCGGTTGTTCATGGGCGGCAGTAGTCACTTACCATCAGGTGAGCCGCATGCTATTTGAACAAACCCATCATGCTGAATTAAACTGTGTTCCCTTATCCATATGTTCAAATAAGTATGTAGCATAAACAAGCAGATCGTTTTTTAACAAATCCGTGTTTTCTGGGTATAATGATGTTGCGAAAGGCGAGGGTAAAAAATATTATGTTCTAGTCTTTGTAATACCTTTGACAATACGAAAAGTAATAAGATAGGACGTTAATTCTGTACCTCGTTCTTGGCCCTCTCTTTTTGAATAGTCATGACATTGGCCGCGTTCTGCAGGAAAGACACCATCTTGAATGCACTTATCTTAAAGAATCATCAGAGGAACAGAGATTGTAGCAACAGTACACTTAAGGGATAAATGTGGAATGCTATCCGGTTCAGATTTCTTGCACACGTCTGAATTTATAAGTTCTTATTTTAACATATCAGCAGTAAAATTTATCGTAAAAATAAGATTATTGCTTGAATAGCTTGTTTCTGATAAAGAATCACTATCAGGTGTAAACTTATCTGTTCTAAGTTAGATGGTTGCAATACGCAATTGAAGAAACTTGAAAACAGATAGCATGCTTCATCTGGTAGGTTAGTTATTTCTGGAATACGCTCTATTTACGCCTATGAATATATTGTTATGTATGAATATGTTTTATGTATGAAATGATGTTAGGAAATTTTGGCAATAAGGCTGATTAATAATTATATATGATGAATAAAGGAAAAAGGCTGATTTAAAAATAAGTCGCACAACTTTTTAAAAACAAGAATTAACCTGTATCAAAATATTATCTTTTCTAGTAACTATTTTCCTTGGCAGTTGTCCAATTGATTGTATTTTTTTTTTCTTAAATTTGTCTGCGATCTCAGTTATTTTCGGCTTTGAAATTGACGCTTAAATAGAAATTGAGAAAACCTCTATTTAGGATTCTTAATAGCATCCATAAATCATGCATTATTATTAAAAAATCTCTTATATATCCATATATCGTAATTATTTAAGATTTGTGTAAAATAAGTTGTTGAAAGACAATAACAAAGTACTGTTTTAAGCAGCGCTTGGAAAGTGAATACATCCTTAAATAATTATTTTGGAAGCCTCTATTGATAATAATAAAATTAGGCATATATTTTGCAATCAAAGTTAATTCGATTTTATTAGGGGATGCCCAATTTATAGTAGATATATCAAAGTTACACAATATAGAAAATTTGTCAATATTTTCCGATAACAGGATATTATGCAATGCATCCAAATTTGACTTATAAACATGAAGCAGCTGTTGCTGAGGTTTTTAGCTAAAATCTCCAAAACATAATAACGAAAGTTGAATTTGTTTAGTTCCGTTAATTATATTTTTTTTACGTGGTAGAGCTATGCTGCAGCTATATTAGTAGTATAGTTGTAGCACGAATGGGTCGACTCGACCGGGGAAGGACCACGCTCTCACAGAATACCAGCGTAAAATACCAGCTTAGCGCTGTTGTGTTTCGTATGGTGAGTGTAGAGAATCGGAGACCCATTTTACTGGCAAAGAGGCATTCCATCTTAGTCCTCACGGGTGACGACGCATCTGCATTTTAATTCTTTATTGAGGAGAAATGTGGATGTCTATGAGTCACAGCAACTACTTGCCATCAGGTGGACTGTGTGCTCGTTTATCACTCCATCCTATAAAAAAAATAAGTATAGCTGTAGGCGTGTAAGAGCCAGAACATTCACCATCAGGTAGGTCGACTTTGTTCTCGTTTATTGCCATTTGTTCCCGTCTTTCGTCTGAAACTTTTTAATAATGATATACCTACAAAATTATAATATTTTATTTCTTAAATTGATTAAGAATAAGCAAACGCCATTTATATAACAGATATCCTTTACATAACATAAACATAAACACTCACGCCTGTCACCCAGAGGGGTAGGCAGAGACTATGGACTTCCATTTGGCACGATCCTGACAGACCTCTCTCGCTTCCTCCACATCCATATACCTACGCATACACGCTCGTCGGTTAAAGGTACTCTTGATTTGGCCCATTTTCAATATATCGCCAATTTGGTCGATAAACTTTCGCCTAGGGCGACCCTTCCCGATTTTGCCGTTCACCTCTGCAACATAAATTTGCTTTGTCACTCTTTCCTCATTCATTCTTTCTACATGACCAAACCACCGAAGCATTCCTTTCTTAATCCTGGTCACAACATCATCTTGCAAACCACACTCTTCTCTTATTAAACAATTTCTCACTCTGTCATTCAGATTCATCCCTAACATACTCCTTTATGACCGCATTTCTACAGCATTTATTCTACTCTCGTGCGTCTTCTGCCACACCCAACTTTCACTACCATACATTAAAGTAGGCACTAACACAGCATTGTGAATTGCCATACGTGCCTTTTTGGACGCATTCTGACTTTTCACAATAGAGTGTAGAGCCCCATTCATTCTATTTCCTGCATTCACTCGTCGTTCTATATCCTTATCATATCTACCATCCTTGCTAAACACACATCCCAAATACACAAACTCATCTACTTGTTCTACCAACTCCCCTTCTATTCTTATTTCACATATCGTTTTACTTTCTTCTCTTTCAAAAACCATAACTTTCGTCTTACTTGCGTTCACTTTCATTCCCTTTTCTTTTAATGTCCTGTTCATTAATGTAACCATCATTTGCAACTCGGCCGCCGAAGAGTATGACTTGATCATCGGCGTATAAAAGGCATTTGACGGTTAACTCATCCATTCTTAACCCGCATTCTTCTACTTTCAAATTTTCCAAAGAACTGTCCATAAATAGGTTGAACAGCCACGGGGATGCCACACAGCCCTGTCTGACACCTTTATGGATGCCAAACTAGTCCGAGTAAGCCCCGTTGATCCTGACACAGGCACTAGAGTCCCTATACAGAGACTTCAATGCCTGTATCAGACCAGCGCTCAACCCAAATGAGGTCAGTGTTTGCCATAACACGTTCCTGTCCACTCTGTCATAAGCCTTTTCCAAGTCCATGAACGCACAAAAAACTTTCTGGTTTTTCGCCAAAAATTTCTCCGCAATCATGCGCATGGAAAAGACTTGATCCGTACACCCCATCCCCTTTCTAAATCCAGCTTGCACATCCCAAATTTTTCCATCAGTTTCTTCCATAACTCTTTCAATTAACACCTTAGCATACAGTTTACCCACAATGCTAAGCAAGCTGATACCACGGTAGTATTTACAGTCCTGCTGCGACCCCTTTCCCTTATAAATTGGGACTATAACGGCTTTGCACCAGTCTTCCGGTACTCGCTTCAGTTCCCAACATAAATTAAACAATGTGTACAGCAGGCCTGCAACCACACCCTCTCCAGCCCTTAGCATTTCGAGTGATACTCTATCATATCCGGCTGCCTTACCTGCTTTCATGCTTTTCATTGCTTTCACTATTTCATCTACACTTATTTCTCTACCTCTCTCCACTTCTTCCGGAATTTCTATTTCACTTACTTCAGACGACTCTTCACTCTTAAACACGCTTTCAAAGTATTCCTTCCATCTCTTTAAATTCGAAAATTCATCATTCAGCATGCAGCCATTCTCATCTTTTATAGCATTCATTCTAGGCTGTTTTGAATTGCCCCTGGCAGTTCTTACGATCTTCCAGGACATTTTAATATTTGCCTGGAAGTTATCAGATATTCTTCTATCATTCTTATCTGTCCTTTCTTGCTTTTTCCTTTCAACAACTTCTTTTACTCTCTTATTTATACGTCTAAAGTCTGCCTTTTTTCTTTCAATCTCATCATTCATACCGCCAGAATTACCAGCTTTGGTTGCTAGTAAATCTAGCCATGCTTTCTTCTTTGCTTCAACTTCCATCCGTACCTCATCATCCCACCACAACGTATTACTTTTCCTTTCATTCGTTCTCTTACTTACACCACATACTTCGGTGGCTGTATCCACCAAAACTTTTTTAACATTATTCCTTACATTCTTCAAGTCTAAATCATTCATACTAAATTCATTCAACACACTTATATTTTCCCTCAGTCTGCATTTATACTTCTCTTTCACACCTTCGTCTTGTAGCCTCTCTATTCTTATACGCTGTAACGTATCCTTATCGTATATCCTTTACAATAATCCGTTTAAGTACTGTTGCTTTGTATTCAGCTAAAAAAGTGTGGGAAAATAAAAGATATGATTCTTTCAAAATATTTTTCCCCAAAGACTGATACAATAAATATAATACGTCTTAAGTTTATTGTGCCAGAATGATATTATGTTTATTGCTGAAAAAAACATTCTCTGTGTTAATCTTATACAATAGTGTGAGACAGAATCCTGTTATTTTAATTTAATGCGACTGTGTGCTAAAGAATAAGATCACGCAGTGTGAAATAAAATTTTAAACTTTATTTATACAGGCCGTGATTATAATCTATGAAGAACGAGCTTAAAGTATCTTGAAGTCTTGCAGTGGTCTACTTGAGCTTGGATTTATTTTTAATTGTTAAAGGATACTGTTCAGATAGTAAAACCCAGCCATCTTCTTTAAAACCACTGCATATTAAAAATTATGTGATAATATTTATTTAAATACCTTGTTCTTTATTGTCATCCAATTCTGAATTATATTCAAAATTTTCTCTCAGCAGTCTCGTGCTCATCGGGAAATTAGTTTAAAATCAATTATTAAATTCGACGTGAACAGACATATACGAAAGCCAATTAATAAACTCGTGGTAAACTTGCTTTCAATAACAAAATTGTCGCGAATCATCATTGATAGGGATCGGTGTTCTTTTACGAGGATTTGTGGTTCTATGGGGATGTCTGTGTTCAGCAATGGACTTTGATGGGATGTAATAAAGTATAAAATGAATTAAACCAGTGCTTGACTACTTTCCATTGTTGGTAAGTGGTGATGAAGCACTAGATTGCTAATCGCACTGTGTTGCGTATAAAATGCCTATTCATTATTGCCTTGAAGAGAGCCCTTGAATGAATCTAGTGTTTACGAATATTATCGCGCTTAATGAACTTAATTATATAACTACGTATGGGTGGTGCTTAGAACTCAGAGAAAAAAAAATTAAACACTATCTGAATAAATTCATCAAAGCGGTTTCATTAAATGGATAGTGTTCATATGAATATAAGAAATCATTTTGAAGACACTGATCGAAATCAGAAAATTTATTTGTAAGTCATTTTTATAGGATAGGGTGATAAACGAGCACACAGTCCACCTGATGGTAAGTGGTTGCTGTGGCCTATAGACATCATCTACATTTATCCTCGTTTGCGAATCAAAATGAAGATGCGTTGTCACGCGTGAGGACTAAGATGGAATGCCTCTTTTCCAGTTAAAAGGGTCTCCG
Organism: Parnassius glacialis; assembly: GCA_033319125.1. NCBI lineage: Eukaryota > Metazoa > Arthropoda > Insecta > Lepidoptera > Papilionidae > Parnassius > Parnassius glacialis. The sequence continues at coordinate 2,377,627 of JAVANC010000027.1, forward strand.
GTTCTCTACACTTACCATATGAAACACAGCAGTGTTAAGCTGCTACTTTACGCTGGTATTCTGTGAGAGAATGGTCCTACCCCGGTCGAACCGACCCATTCGTGCTACAACTTTACTACTCATATAGCTATATCATGGCTCTACCTCGTTGAAAATTTGTATTCCAAACAGTATTTAAACAACAATGAAAGTTAAGGGTTAAAGGTTAAACAGACGTGTTTAAAATTGCTAAGTATATAGAAGATTGAAACCATGTATTTGAACAATATTTCGTATTCCTTACCGAACTCTCAAAAGGGAGCAAGAAACATTTGGCATACGTATTAGGTTAAAACTTTTTTTAAATAATGAACCAATAAAAGCAGTCTTGTTGAACTTACACGGAAAATGGATTAAAATATAGTTAATTAAATGTCACGCTGAAATAGTGTTTCAAATAATTTGTGATATTGTGGTCCTCGTACAATTTCTCTGTGGAATTGTTTACCACCGGCGATTTTCCGGACCAATACGACTGCGGGACCTTCAAGAAAAAAGTTTACACCTTTCTAAAAGGCCGGCAACGCATCTGCGATTCCCCTGGTGTTGCGGTTGTTCATGGGCGGCGGTAGTCACTTACCATCAAGTGAGCTGCATGCTCGTTTGCCCCCTCTTCTATTAAAAAAAAACGTCAATATTAATACACATGTATACAAAAATTCCCCACAAAACGCATAGGATAACTTCATGTTATAACAAGTAAATTGGTGATTATTTAAAAGTGACTTATGTACGTACCATCATCATAATCATCATTGCAGCCTATTAAATTCCTATGCTTTATATATTACTTCCTCATAAAGGGGATACTTGTGATAGTTGCCACGCTTACCATGTGGTTTGGCAACCGCAGTTTTTTAGGCCTGAATGCCTCCTACGCTGACGTCGGTTGCGTACGGTCGGTCGCGTACGTCAGCGAGTAATAAAGTACCATAGTGCGATACCGAGATCTATACGGTACAGTCGTCTGCTAATTTGATTTCGGAAAAGAGATCGGCCAGTAAAATAAAATGTTAATAATAATTATTATTAGCATTGTCTTTTACTTATCGATCTCCTTTTTTTTACTCTCGTCCTCATTTTTGTAATCCGGAGATAAAGCCTCGAAAACTTCTACCAAGTATTTTGCTCTCCTATCTTTGTACACATCATTAGGTAAATAAGACGATATTTTTTTGTAGGATGGAGTGACAAACGAGAACACAGTCCACCTGATGGTAAGTGGTTGCTGTGGCCCATAGACATCTACATCTACCCTCGTTTGTGAATCAAAATGCAGATGCGTTGTCACTCGTGAGGACTAAAATGGAATGCCTCTTATCCAGTAAAAAGGGTCTCCGGTTCTCTACACTCACCATACGAAACACAGCAGTGCTAAGCTGCTATTTTACGCTGGTATTCTGTGAGAGCGTGGTCCTTACCCGATCGAGCCACAACCTATTCGTGCTCAAACTATACTACTAATACAGCTGCAGCATGGCTCTGCCACGTATATAAATCTTCTGTAGTTCTTATAGTTCTGTATCGATATTCATTGCAACTATACGTGCACGCGTGGATCGTCAGTAATAGTGAACACGCTCGCACTACTCCACGCTCGTCCATCGACAGATATACGCGGCGCTGACGAGCGAAACCGACGCGTGCGGTACGCGGCGCGTAGCAAACTACGCGCTGCTGTCGTCAGCTTCGTAATGTGGGGCTACATAGAACACAATGTTCTAATGAACGCGCGACCGACGTACGCGACCGATGTCAGCGTAGGAGGAGTTCAAGCCTAGTTTCCAATGTTTATCAGGAAGACGCAGCTGCCCAACTCCTGGTTGTTTTTGCTCTATCATCTCTCGTGATGAGTGAGTAAAACGGTAGTGTTTCTTTTATATTGTTGATTATATGCAGTTTATATATGTAGTATATAGATGTAAAGTGTCGACACGACGACCGCACAGTCGACCTGGTGGACAGGTGGATTCTGTTCTCGATTAAGAATCAAAATGCAAATGAGTTGTCACTCTCGAGGGTAATAGTTGAATGCCTAAAGAGGTATTGCGATATACGAAAAATAGTAGCATTATGCTATTACTTTATGTTGACATTATATGTAAACTGATTTTCCGGGACTTTCACTGACAGATAGCTGATGTTATAAGAAGTAACTGAGGCTAATTTGGAAAGATTTTAGAAAAATTAATTAGAGTGCAAAACATTAAAACATATGAAATCCAATCGTCATAAATTCCACGCCGGCAAAGTCGCGGGGAATAGCAAGTCTCCAATATAATTTGAATTTTCCTCTTAATCCAATGCAGGTCAACCCAATATGTGACATCGACGTTTATTAAGGGTCTCTTCGAATACAAAATGAGAGCGGCGCACTCAGGTATCTAATTTAACTTTATTAGTTAATATTCTAAAGGAAGATAATGATATACTAACCCAATTTAAATAAATTTTGAATTTTTAAAAGCGTCTTTATTAGGATTTACATTAGTTCATTCATTAGAGCCCATCACTAGTCCACAGCAGAAAATATAGGTTGTCTCAAATGGAAGATAATTAATTACATTAAACATTTCATAACCTACCATCATTAAGGGTGAAAATATTTTCTTCATATATATAGTAAACACACATGAAATATTTTAGAAAAAAATTAACCGGCTTGCTTGCTTAGAGCAACACGGGCCACTGACGAGGGGAGTAGCCATAGGGTTTTTCTCCGATACATAATTGTTTGTCATTTTTGCGCACATTTTTGCAACACAGAAACAATCGTCTGTCACTGCATAACTTACACATAATAATTAAAACAAAAAATTGGTAAATCCAATTGGACATGCCTTAAGCGCATTAAAAAAATTACGTATAACATGATTATACGGAATTTTTTAAAGTAGTTTAAATACATTTCGACAGCACTATCGGCTTCAATACCCTGGAAAACCATGAAAATGACACCCATGATGAAAAAATTGATACCTATTGCAGCCGCCACCTTGGATTTACATTTCGACGGCACTATCGGCTTCAACACCCGCGAAAACCATGAGAATGACACCCAAGATGAAAAAAATTGATATCTATTGCAGCCGCCATCTTGAGTTTACATTTCGACAGCACTATCGGCCTCAACACCCTCGAAAACCATGAAAATGACACTCATGATGAAAAAATGTATACATATTGCAGCCGCCACCTTTGATTTACATTTCGACAGCACTATCGGCTTCAGCACCCTCGAAAACCATGAAAATGACACCCATGATGAAAACGTTGATACCTATTGCGGCCGCCATTTTGGATTTACATTTCGACAACCCTATCGGTTTCAACACTCTCGAAAACCATGAAAATTTCACCAATGACAAAAAATTTAATACTACTTAATTTAGTACGTACTACTATTATTTAATCTGTGCTTTTAAAATATTGTAATAAAAAATCTCTCATTATTATTATAATCAAGTTTTCAAGAAATTTGGTTATTCAAATATTGTGTATTTGTATAGCGATATTTTTGAGCTGCTGCAAACAACCGAAACCATGTCCACTCACGACAGCGACTGACGCCGAACTGAGTCAGTGGATAAAGTACTATGTAGCTGTAGCTCGAAGTGCGGCTTCCGCCTATTTAGAAAAATAATTTACATACAAGGCTACCAAATCAACAAAAATTTCGCCATTTTAGAGCTGAAAAAAATTAATTATAGCTAAACAAAACAAAATTACACTGCCATTTACATTCAGTGGCTTCCCAGATGACAGATGAAGAGATTAAAAAATAGGTTGATTTAAACAATTGATATAAAAAGTTAGTGTTTACAAGCCTTGCGGACTTGATAAATCCACACCATAAGACACTAAAACTCCTTTTTTATTTAAAAACAGCAATTAATCCATTTAAAAAAATATTAATAAGTTCAACAATCATTTATCTTTCTAACAATGTGCTTTTTATATCATTTATATGTATAATATGATTGCTATATACGATTTCATTTGATAAACGTTGAAATCTTAATTTTTAGGCGATAGTAGAGCATACATTCCGTTTTCGCTCAAGGAATGCAATAAAGTTACAAATTCACGCACACATAGACACATTATAATAGTATCGCTTGGTGACATCGTCAACTCGGATACACACTCGGATCAGCCGATCGACCGATCTGCATATTATAGAAGATGACTGGTCTGTGTTAGTAAACAAATCCGACTTGTCAACATGACCGTCATTATTGTTATTTCAAATTTAAAAAGAAGCAAGTTGCAATAATGTGCTTAAAAATTAGATCCAAATAAAAAATTATATTCTATCCATCTTTCTGTAAATTTAACGTGACAGATCTCTTTTTACAGCAATGAAACTAAAAAGTTTTGCATTTTTGTAGGACTTCGATTCCGCCGCGCAATAAGACTTAGTCTAGTAAGCAGTGTGTCTACAACTAGTGTTTTTGTACGCACAGGACCGCGAGGATTTATATTTTACAGTGGTGAACACCTGCGTATGGCTACTTCATGCGTATGGTTTACTTATGTCCAAGATATCAGTGATCATACCTCGGCTCAGAGTTCGTAAAGGATATTTGGGCGAAATTACTTTTTGACACTGTTTTACTTATAGTTTAATTTTCTATCGATCTGTATATTCCGTTTTACAAAAGGCGTAAAAATGTCTTTACAACCCACATTATTTGGCACGTTAAACATCGTTTATCGTGAAAATATGGATGAAACTGAAACTTAGTTTCTAGAGTGTACTCATTTTGGTAGTAAAGAAAACTGTAACACAACCACTGGGCGTAAAACACGTATAAATTATCATTTGTCTTATACAATCCTATACTACTAAGAACTAATTTCATCTAAATTGACTACTTACCTAACTAAAATTAAATTAAATCCTTTATACAAAACTTTTTATTAATTTTTTGTCTTCATTTTTAAGCTTAGGTATTCATGTCTTATGTTGTATTTCTGTACACAAACTTCCAGCCCCTACCTAATTATAATCTTTTTAAAACTCGTTATAAACTACCTAAAGTCAAATACATTTTCCTAGTAGTAGTGCGGGGGACATTCATTCCGTGCACAGCCCATACCATACCTACATACCTACATAGTAGGTATAGGCTGTGCGCTGAATCACTCAGTTTCTCATGGTAAGGCAAAAGAAAGTCGAGAGTAATAATTACTATGAAACACCGCGTTGCATCACATTGCTAATAGACTTGGCCTTCTCTATGGGCTAGGATGTAAATTACTAGTATTTTAGAGTGTAAATAAGACACTTAAATATAATCTCCTTCAAAACCCAGAAAAATAATTAAAAAAATTAATAGATAAAAGGAAATCAAGAAAAATAACAATAGGTACCAAAATACGAGTATCAATTTATAATTTAAAGATTTAATATTTTGTGTTCAATTCTAATAAAAAGATCTTTATTTGATTCCACAAATGTACATTTTATTTTAATGACATGTTATTTCATTATTATTTGTAAAGAATTTACAACAGTATATATAATAATTACATAATTCATTAAATACTTAAGTTTAATTTTTAATTTATCCTTACAGAATATCATAGCGGCTGATTCTTATGAACCTAAAAATTATTAAAGTTGTCGATTGTTTCCTAATTTTATTCAGTTTTGTGGGGCAAAGTAGACTTACGCTTTGCGTCTGACAATGACACAGGATTAAAATTTGAAGGGTGTAAAGAATATTTATTTTTAAATTTATGTTCGTAGAGGAAATCTATCTCGGTAAATACAACACTAGGGTAAAGTTTTCAACACTGCCTTATAACATACTACAAATTCTAAGCATTTTCTTCCTAGGTTTCATTTAAATAACTCAAGGAACAAAGATGCTAGAGTAAAAAAAATATTTTTTCGATTTTTGCTTCTACTGGAAAGCCTTTTGTCCTTTACGACCTTTGAGCCCAGAGGTATCGATACATTAAAAAAAATCACGTCGAATATTAAAAAAGAGAAATTTTAGCCGATATTCGTACAAAAACAAAAAACTTTTTGAATTTAGAAACAGAGTACACTGAATGTTCAAATAAAACTATTCAACTGTCTAAACTGTAGCTTAACACGTACATAGAATTATTTCAGTTCAGCAAATTGCTAATATCCACTCTGTGAAAGTGTTATTAGGATAAAATTTCTAGAACGCTATGGAACAGTACTGTAAATGCATTTTACTGTCGGCAATAACATTCAGAAAAAAGAGCAGTTTTACCTCAATTATGTAAGTAAAATTTGATATCATCGAAAACATTTAGTTTGCATTCTTGTTTCGTTTATTTAAGTTTATAGAGGATGCAGCTCAGCTGTGCAAGTGACCACCATCAACATTACCTGCAGCATCAGAGGAATTGCAGGTGCTTGCTTTTCGTTTAGAGATGAGGATCTGGATCTCTAGGGTGGGTTCTTGTGCCATGTGTTGTGTTAGTGTAAAATAAACTATTACCCAATTTTCATCCCAAGGATGTCGTAAAAAAACTAAAAAATTATTCGGGGCCTTTGGTAAAAACAAAAATGTTTGCGCGTATAGTTACTGTATAAGACTGGAGATTCAAGCCCATCACCATCATCATCACTATTACAGTTAATATTATCGATATCAATATTATCACCACTAGACATAATATCGTATCTATGTAATTTATTTTCGCCCCTAACAAAAAAATTGCAATAAACATTCACCGATATTTAAGTGACCTCTCAGCTTCGTAAGTTAGGGTTATCTATCTATTTTTGGTGATTACTGAAATCAAAGTAATCCAGTATTTGGCATAACTTACGACGTACAAAGAATTTTTTTTTATATATATGCAGTTCATTTTACATTAATATATTGTTTTGTTGTGTACCTCAATGGTTCACGTCAAAATAAAGATTTTGTCCTTCTTTCTTTCTATCTAGACTGACCATAAATAATTTTACTATTTAAAATTACGTGTGTGTTTGTATATTTCGCTAGAGGCTTCAAACTGATGAAAGTTTTCTACCGAAGCTTTACTTGTACGCTAAAACTTATCTATTTTCATTCGTAATTTTTTTTATTCGGGAATAATATATGCTAATACAGTGCGCAAACAATCCGGGTTCGATCCGCGTCATTGCAATAAAATTTGTTAATTTTGCAGTTTTATATGCTTATATACCACGTTTTGGTGATAAAGGTAAACATCGTGAGGAATCCTGTATTCTTTAAAACATAAAGGTGAAACGATCAAACAGTCCACCTGATCGTAAGTGGTTGCTGCGGCCCATAGACATCTATATCTGTCCTCGATAAAAAATCAAAATCCAGATGCGTTTTGCAAATGCACTGTCACCTCAGAGGACTTTCATAGAATGCGTCGTTGGTATTGAAAATGATTTTCGTTCGTTTTTCTCTACACTTACCATACCAAACTCTTGCTGGTAATGAGAGCGTTATCCTTACCCTATTGGGTGAACCCATTTGTGTCGTAAGCACAATATAGCTGCAACGTAGCTCTTCTACGATGTACACCGTTCTGCATGTCTTATAACAAAAAATTAAAACATGTGAAATCAGTCAACACGCATAGGGGCATCGTTACGGACACTACCTGGCCCTAAAACCATTTCATTCGGTCAGACGGACTTACACACGCTGTATCTATATTTTAACTTTGTTTTACAAGCTTAGTTATACAATTTAAATATCATTTAATACATTCGCCATGAGTCTTACAAAGAAAATTCATTACTACAAAACTAAATGGCAAATGGTGTTATATTGCAAAATTTAACTTTGAGATTCAACAAGCCTCGCAGTAACTTTGAACATTGATTAAACAAGCATTTTAGGGTTTCAACTGACGTTCGATTCTACTAGGTTCGGGTTTCAATTTGGTAGGAGTTTTCTTTTTATACAACCAAAAATTTTACGTGGTAAAGCTATGCTGCAGCTATATTAGTAGTATAGTTGTAGCACGAATGGTTCGGCTCAACCGGGGAAGGACCACGCTCTCACAGAATACCAGCGTAAAATAGCAGATTAACGCTGCTGTGTTTCGTATAGTGAGTGTAGAGAACCGGAAAAACTTTTTACTGGAAAAGGCATCCCATCTTAGTCGTCACGGGTGACAACGCATCTGCATTTTGATTCTTATTTGATGATAGATGTAGATATCTATGGGTCGCAGCAGCCACTTACCATCAAGTGGACAGTGTGCTCGTTTGTCACCCTTATTCTATAAAAAAATATGTATAAACTTAAAAAGAAACGGAATAGAAAACTTTGTAAGACACAGTGTATATTTGTCATTGTGTTGACTTTTGAGTATTTAACAGTGGTAGAGCCACGCGGCAGCTTTTGCTGTCGCACGGATGGGCCGGCTGGAACCGGGGTGGTAACACGACCTCACAGAATACCAGCGTGAAGTAGAGGTTTACCTCTGCGTTTCGCTTGGTGAGTGCAGGTGGCCGGAGGCCCTTTTTACTGGAAATGAGGCATTCCATCTTAGTCCTCACGGGTGACAACGCATCCACATTTTGATTTGTAATGGAGGATAGATGTAGATGTCTATGGGCCGCAGGTGGACTGTGTGCTCGTTTGTCACCCTTATCCTATAAAAAAATAAAAAACCACTTACCATCAGGTGGACTGTGTGCTCGTTTGTCACCCTTTTCCTATAAAAAAATAAAAAACCACTTACCATCAGGTGGACTGTGTGCTCGTTTGTCATCCTTATCATATAAAAAAAATTGTTAAATAATTTTGTAGTTATATTTAAACGAACGATGTTTAGTAGTAGACAAATGATGGGCTATTATGGTAATGCTAACATATAATTTACACTTGCGACTGTTGCCACTTGGTGAAACTGCAGCTTTATTTTTGTGATTTTGATGGACACTTTTAATTGTTTCACCATATTTATTTTAAATTATTAATTTAATAACTATAAAAAGCGACCGGTTTCCTTTGTTGCTCTATAACACTGTCGCATTTCGGTGTGTTTTACTACAAAATATTTTTAATTAAACTGGAAGAAAAGCCTACGTTTTTTTAAATGATCGGCAATGTATTTGCTTTCCTCTAGTGTTGCAGGTGTAAAATATTTATTTATGTCAGTGTGACACACGAGCGCACACCTGACGATAATTGAATGCTGTGGCCCAAAGTCACCTACATATATTCTTGATTTAGAATCAAAATGTAAATGCATGATCACCCCTGAAGACTGCCAGTCACTAGTGTCTCTGGTTCACGACACCCACCATACGAATATACCCGCATTTAGCTGCTATTTTACGCTGGTAATATGTGAGTATCCTTCCCAGGTCTAGCCAACTCATTCATATTGCAACGCGAACATACGTAATTTGATGTTAGTAATGTTTATAGAATGGAACTGGAATAATTTTCCGGCCTCTGTCTTTCCACCATGGTCATGTAGAAACAATGAGCGAGGATAGAGTGACAAAGCAAATCTATGTTGCAGAAGTGAACGGCAGAGTCGGGAAGGGACGCCCTAGACGAAGGTTTATCAACCAAACTGGCGATATATTCGAAATGGGCCAGATAAGGAGTACCCTTAACCGACGAGTGTGTATGCGAAGATATATGGATGTAAAGGAGGCGAGATAGGTGTATCAGGATCGTGCTAAATGGAAGTCCGTAGTCTCTGCCTACCCCTCTGGGTGACAGGCGTGAGTGTTTGTGTTTGTGTGTGTGTCTTTCCAACAGATTACAATGATGATATCTTCAAGCAAGAGTGACTAGTTTTTGTTATCCTAAGACAACATAATTTATCATCATGGCATCATCACCGCTAATCACCAGATAAGATTTTAGTTAAGTACTGGCTTATAATAAGTAAAAAAAGTTTACTAAAACTAAGTTTCTACCGCCGTTTCTCTTCTAGTTAGAGGGAACATAAAACAAACTAAATAAAAATAATTAAACCTTTTCTTCCTTTAACTAAGCCGTTGTTGTCCTAAAAAAAATATTACTTTCTTTTGTATACTTGGACAAACAACATTAAGTTGGTAATTTTAGGGACCGGAAAAAACATGTTGTAAATTCTATTTGTTAGGGATAGTTAGCATTTCAGGGCGAGGTATTATAGGTTAAAACAGGGATAAAAGCCGCACATAATTTATTTCATTATAAAACACATTTAAAAATACCATAAGTTTGGCCAAACAGTTTTATTTTATTATTTTATTTTTATTTTTATTTGCATGGAAAACTTACAGCTAATTTACAAAAATAATATAATTATAACAAAAATGAAGGCCATTTACAAGTTTTCACTTATATAATACTTTATATGACAAAAGCGTGTCAGAAGAGATATAGTAACAGTATACTTAAATATAAATTACATTATCAAAAAGAAAAGAAGTTGTTAGAAAGTGAACGCCTAAGTTGGATAACGCTGGAATGAAATAAATCAATATCCACATTATGAGTATGTGCTGTAGCATTAAAAGATCTGCATGATCGAATAATAAAAGAGTTTTTCCTGTAATTACTTTTCACGTATGGTACATATAAAAGTGTAGGTTTCCGCAAACCAGATGATGAGGTATGTAAACCTATTTTACTTAGTAGTTCAGGACAATCAACATTACCATTCATAATTTTAAAGAGGAAAATGAGATCTGCAATATTTCTACGCTCATATAAAGGTAATATGTGATTTTTTTTACATCGAAGAGTATAGCTGGGTATAAACTTTTTTGATTTAAATTGAAGAAAACGCAAAAATCTTTTTTGTATGCGCTCTATCCTATCCACATATTCATTATATTTTGGATTCCAAATTTCAGAACCATATTCCAAATGGCTGCGTACAAAAGCGCAATATAGAATTTTGAAGGTTTTTATGTTTTTAAAATCTGCCGATAATCTTAATATGAAACCCAGCGCTTTGTTAGCCTTTGTAACGATGTTATCAACGTGATTGTCAAACAGCAATTTAGAGTCAAAAGTAACACCGAGATCTTTGATAGTGCTGGTTCTACTTATAGAAATATGGTGTAATTTATAATTATAAATTATAGGATTAGGTTTACGAGTAAATGAGCAGATAAAACATTTGGAAACATTCAGATCAAGTTTATTGTTAGAACAGTACGCTTCTAAATTGAAGAGATCCTTTTGAAGGCTAGAACAACTTTCCAAACTTGTAATAGGACATAAGATTTTCATATCGTCAGCGTAAAGAATAATCTTGGAATTTTCAAAACACGTATCGATATCATTGATAAAAATTAAGAAAAGCAAGGGCCCCAATAGGGATCCTTGTGGTACGCCAGACGATATATGGATTGGAGACGAACGATATCCACCAAGGACGACAGATTGACTTCGATTTCTGATGTATGACGTAAACCATCTGAATAAGTCACCCCTGATACCCATTGCAAGGAGTTTACGTAAAAGAATTAAATGATCGATTCTGTCGAATGCTTTGCAGTAGTCTGTATAGACTACATCTACTTGTGCTGGTTTAGACATAAAGCTAGTTAGATAGTCGGAACAAATAACAAGGTTTGACACGGTGGATCTGTTTTTTAAGAAACCATGTTGATTTTCACAAAATGAGTGGCGAAGGGAAGAATACACCTGGTTGTAAATTATTTTTTCAAGTACTTTAGCGAATAAACAGAGCTTGGAAATGGGACGATAATTTTGTACCTCATCCTTAGGTCCTTTTTTATAAAGTATTTTAGTGCTAGTATTGTTAAAAAATTGATTTAAAAAACTCCCATTTTTCCCCGACTGAGGTGGACGGTGTTGCGACTGATAAAAAAGATTGTATTTTGTTTGTATGTCCTTTTTATTAAGTCCGCACGTAACTTTTAGTCCTGTCACCGGATTTTGGCAAATAATATGTCATCCTCATCATTACAGCCCTTCACAAGTCCACTGCTGAACATAGGCCTCCCCCAAGGAAGCTACAAAGCACGTTCCTGAGCCACTTGTATCCATCGACTTCTTGCATGTCTCACCAGGTCGTCACTCCATCTAGTGGGGGGCCGCCCTACACTTTGACTACCGGTACGAGGCTGCCACTCGAGAACCTTTCTTCCCCATCGGTTGTCGGTTCTTCGAGCTATATGGCCGGCCCACTGCCACTTCAGCTTACTAATCCGTTGGGCTATGTCGGTTACTCTGGTTCTACCGCGGATATCCTCATTTCTAAGTTTATCACGCAGAGAAACCCCAAGTATAGCCCTCTCCATAGCTCGTTGAGCGACCTTGAGCTTCCTCATACGGCCAGCAGTGAAGGATCACGTCTCAGATCCGTAAGTCATCACTGGCAACACGCACTGGTTGTACAATTTTATTTTCAGGTTTTAAGGTATGTCTAACGAGAAGATGTTTCGTAGTTTCCCGAACGCTGCCCAGCCGAGTTGTATCCGCCGAATCAAAGTCCGTGAATATGTATATCAATCGAATTATCATGATTACGAGGGCAACATAAGTGAATTTAAAGTCGGCGTAAAATGTACTATCAAATTAATTTGCAATCTAAAAGAATAATTTTAGTTGCGTGAAAAAATCTATCATCCAAATTTATGAAGCTTTGGGAAATACAACATTAGTTGAACAGCGGTATCTTCCTGATAACAACTTAAAATAATAATACAAATATGTAGTTACCAATTGAATATCCCCTTTATAAGGTAGCCTGTTGAGGAGTCCAAATTTAGTTTTAGGATTTAAGATAAAAACCTGTGAAAAAATGATTTTGTCTTTTTTAAATTTTAAGCCGGGTAATATTTAGACAAATCTAAAATCCGCCAACACAGATTGGGGCTGTGCGGCGGACATTGTCTTACCCTAAGGTGGTAACTACATTTATTCAGCTCCGTTCGCGTTTCGCTTTTTGATTTTGGTTACATTTATGCAGTTCCGCTTCTATCAGCCGCGTACAGCATCGTGATATTGTAAAAGGCCGTCATAGCGTGCTATCTCCGCTGAAAAGCTTCTATCTACCGCATGTAGCTTTGAATGACAGACAAGCGATTATATGCTCATGGTAAACGACTTTCATTTAGTATTTTGCATTCAACATAGACAGAGGCCCATGTGCTATATTATTTAAAAACTGTAACGTTATATACGCAAGCCAAACGGCAGTGACAAAACAATATTAAATTGAACGAGCATTTTCGGATGAATATTCAAAAATTTTACGAAATTGTAAAGTTATCATGTCCAGGGTTATAATAGCAAAATACAAAATAATATCTGTGTACACGTTCTATCGATGATTGTATGTGAAATGATTGCATTGCGAATCAAATGTATCAACTTATCATCCAGCCCCCGTACAGTGCTTAATGCGGCGAAATAGCGCTGAAAATGACAGAACAGCCCTGAACGCGACAGAACAGCGCTAAATGCGATGGAACAGCTCTGAACTCTGGCGTTAACGTGGGTATGATAGAAACACACTTGTACTTAGTTTATGCTTGTTTGCCGCGGAAATCTGAATACACGCAGAAAGCTGAACAAATGTGTACGCATCTCTGTACAAAACTGGTATTTTCTATGGACTAAAGCTGAATTGAGCTGACTAAGTGTGGTTTGTCCCTTCATCCCTCTAAAAAATAAGTTTTTTTTTCCTATAGGAGAAGGGGCAAACGAGCATGCGGCTCACCTAATGGTAAGTGACTACCGCCGCCCATGAACAACTGCAACACCAGGGCAACCAGGGGAATTGCAGATGCGTTGCCGGCCTTTTAAAAAGGAGTAGGCTCTTTTCTTTTTTCTTCTTCCTCCTGTATCGTAGTATTTGAACAATTATTTGTAGGCTATACAAATACTTGTTCCGTGCGGGATTCGAACCCGCGATCCCAAGCGTTGCAACTCATTGCTAAGCCACTACGCCACGGAGCCAGCATTATATACATTATGTATATTAATAAACGCGTTATAATAAAAAAGTAACAAGTTAACATAAAATGTATACTACAGACGTGATTATGATTTAAAGCGCTCAAAGAGTATTGATACTGTTTTCAAGATAATACTTGTACGGTACTTTAAAATGATGTGGTGAACTAGCATTACGAAGAGATGGCAAAAGATTTTTCCAGCTTTTCGTTGCCAAAAATCGTAGCGTAGTAGTAAGCAGCGTTAAATCGCCCTTATTACTTGGTGCAGCTTATCGATCGATTTTATTTTGTTGCTGGCTCTTTTTGACTTGCTGCTCCATTACTGACTAGCAACAAAATATGTGCCGTATTTTTAGGGTTCCTTAGTTACACTTACTTAGTTACTTAGTTTTGCATACAAATAAATGAAGGATGATTCTTTTTACCCATCTTGATAGGTCTATCAAAAACACTGGGGGTATGGAACAACATATTTTCCAATCAGGGTTCTGTTTGCGAAATATTTGGCTTTAAAACGGTATTTTTCATTAGAGTCATGTGTCCCCTCCCCCCTCTACCAATTTTTTTTTATAGGAGACGGGGCAAACGAGCATGCGGCTCACATGATGGTAAGTGACTACCGCCGCCCATGAACAACTGCAACACCAGGGAGGGAATTGCAGATGCGTTGCCGGCCTTTTAAAAAGGAGTACGCTCTTTTCTTGAAGGTCTCGAAGTCTTATCGGTCCGGAAAAATCGCTGATGGT
>JAVANC010000027.1:2399820-2557304 GCA_033319125.1 Parnassius glacialis
GACACGCGGACACGCGGACACGCGGTCACGCCGACACGCAGGCACGCAGGCACGCAGGCACGCAGGCACAAACGCACGCAGGCACGCAGGCACGCAGGCACGCAGGCACGCAGGCACGCAGACACGCAGACACGCAGACACGCAGACACGCTGACACGCAGACACGCAGACACGCAGGCACGCAGGCACGCAGGCACGCAGACACGCAGACACGCAGACACGCAGACACGCAGACACGCAGACACGCAGACACGCAGACACGCAGACACGCAGACACGCAGACACGCAGGCACGCAGGCACGCAGGCACGCAGACACGCAGACACGCAGACACGCAGACACGCAGACACGCAGACACGCAGACACGCAGACACGCAGTCACGCAGTCACGCAGACACGCAGACACGCAGACAGGCAGACGCGCAGACACGCAGACACGCAGACACGCAGACACGCAGACACGCAGACACGCAGACACACAGACACGCAGACACGCAGACACGCAGAAACGCAGACACGCAGACACACAGACACTCATACACTCAGGCACACAGACACACAGACACACAGACACATAGACACACAGACACAGACATACAGACACACAGACACACAGACACATAGCCACACAGAAACACAGACACACACACAGACACACATACACACAGACACACATACACACAGACAAACAGACACACAGACACACAGACACACAGACACACATACAAACAGATACACAGACACAGAGACACACAGATACACAGATACATAGACACACAGACACACAGACATACATACACATATACAAACAGACACACAGACACACAGACTCACAGACACACAGACACACAGAAACACAGATACACAGACACACATACACATAGACACCCAGACACACAGACACACACACACAGACATACACACACACACACACACACGCATGCACGCATGCACACACACACGCACACACACACAGACACACACACAGACACAGATACAGACACAGACACAGATGCAGACGCAGACGCAGACGCAGACGCAGACGCAAACGCAAACGCAGACGCAGACGCAGACGCAGACGCACACGCAGAAACACACACAGACACACACAAATACACACAGACGCACACACAGACAGACAGAGAGAGAGAGAGAGATAGAGAGTGAGACACACACACACACACACACACAGAGAGACACTCACAGAGACACACACACAGACTCAGACACAGACGCAGACGCAGACGAAGACGCAGACGCAGACGAAGACGCAGACGAAGACGCAGACGAAGACGTTAACGCTGACGCAGACGCAGACGCAGACACAGACGCAGACGCAGACGAAGACGCAGACGAAGACGCAGACGCAGACGCAGACGCAGACACACACACAGACTCACACACACACAGAGACACACACACAGACACACACACACACACACACACACACACACACACACACAGACACACACACAAACACACACATACAGACACACACAGACACACACACGCAGACACACACACACACAAACACACACAGACACAAACACAGACCCACACACACAGAGACACACACACACATACATACACACACACACACACACACACACACACACACACACACACACACACACACAGTCACACACACAAACACACACATACAGACACACACACACAGACACACACACAGACACACACACACAAACACACACAGACACAAACACAGACCCACACACACACAGACACACACACAGACGCAGACACAGACGCAGACACAGACGCAGACGCAGACGCAGACAAAGACGCAGACGAAGACGCTGACGCAGACGTCGACGCAGATGCAGACGCAGACGCAGACGCAGACGCTGACGCAGACGCAGACGTAGACGCAGACGCAGACGCAGACGCAGACGCAGACGCAGACGCAGACGCAGACGCAGACAAAGACGCAGACGCAGACTCAGACGCAGACGCAGACGCAGACGCAGACACAGACGCAGACAAAGACGCAGACGCAGACGCAGACACAGACAAAGACGCAGACGCAGACGCAGACGCTGATGCAGACGCAGACGCACACCCAGACGCAGACGCAGATGCAGACGCAGACACACACACAGACACGCACACACGCACACACACCAAAAGCTCGCTCTGAAATACGGTCTCGTGGATCGGATACTGCCTAATTATAAGTTCATGCCAGAAGCCGTGCTCGAAAATGACCGCGCCAATCTCTACTGGGACCGAGCTATCATCACAGATGACATTCTTCCAAATAAGCCTGATATTGTATTTTATATATATTTTTAGGTTAAGGTATATATTGCTATGGGCCAATGTTCTTAATTTTTAAGTCCTTGATGCCTGAAATAAAGTTATTGTATTGTATTGTATTGTATATTGTGGATAGGGCACAGTCAAGCATATTTTTGGTCGACATTACCATTCCGTATGATGAGAAACTCGTGAAAGCCGAAACAGATAAGCGAACAAATTATCTGGACCTGGCACACGAGGTGACCGACATATGGGGTGGACTGCCGGCCGAAATTATACCTGTAGTCGTTTCTGCGAACGGATTAATCGGACCGCTCCAAGCTCAAATGCAGAAGGCGGTGGTGCTCGATACCGCCTGCATTGTCAGCCTGTTTCTATATCTTTCCCCCTTACCCTGGCCGTTGGGTCTACCCTGCCGAAGGCTTCCATTCGGTTGGGTTTTCTTTTTTATATGTAATTATTTTATTTTATAATTATTATTATATTTTTAATATTTTTTTTGAATTATATATTTACATTTACAATTATATATTTACACAGCCTAACCAGATGAGACACACAAACACAGACAAGCAGACACGCAGACACGCATACACGCAGATACGCAGACAGGCAGACACGCAGACACGCAGACACGCAGACACGTAGACATGCATACACGCAGACACCCAGACACCCAGACACGCAGACACTCGGACACGCGGACACGCGGACACGCGGACACGCGGACACGCAAACACGCGGTCACGCAGACACGTAAGCACGCAGACACGCAGACACTCGTAAACGTGGACACGCGGACACGCAGACACGCGGACACGTGGACACGCGGACACGCGGACACGCGGACACGCGGACACGCGGACACGCGGACACGCGGACACGCGGACACGCGGTCACGCCGACACGCAGGCACGCAGGCACAAACGCACGCAGGCACGCAGGCACGCAGACACGCAGACACGCAGACACGCAGACACGCAGACACGCAGGCACGCAGGCACGCAGGCACGCAGGCACGCAGGCACAAACGCACGCAGGCACGCAGGCACGCAGGCACAAACGCACGCAGGCACGCAGGCACGCAGACACGCAGACACGCAGACACGCAGACACGCAGACACGCAGGCACGCAGGCACGCAGGCACGCAGACACGCAGACACGCAGACACGCAGACACGCAGACACGCAGACACGCAGACACGCAGACACGCAGACACGCAGACACGCAGACACGCAGACACGCAGACACGCAGACACGCAGACACGCAGGCACGCAGGCACGCAGGCACGCAGACACGCAGACACGCAGACACGCAGACACGCAGACACGCAGACACGCAGACACGCAGACACGCAGACACGCAGTCACGCAGTCACGCAGACACGCAGACACGCAGACAGGCAGACGCGCAGACACGCAGACACGCAGACACGCAGACACGCAGACACGCAGACACGCAGACACGCAGACACGCAGACACGCAGACACGCAGAAACGCAGACACGCAGACACACAGACACTCATACACTCAGGCACACAGACACACAGACACACAGACACACAGACACATAGACACACAGACACACAGACATACAGACACACAGACACACAGACACATAGCCACACAGAAACACAGACACACACACAGACACACATACACACAGACACACATACACACAGACAAACAGACACACAGACACACAGACACACATACAAACAGACACACAGATACAGAGACACACAGATACACAGATACATAGACACACAGACACACAGACATACATACACATATACACACAGACACACAGACACACAGACTCACAGACACACAGACACACAGACACACAGATACACAGACACACATACACATAGACACCCAGACACACAGACACACACACAGACATACACACACACACACACACGCATGCACGCATGCACACACACACGCACACACACACACAGACACACACACAGACACAGATACAGACACAGACACAGATGCAGACGCAGACGCAGACGCAGACGCAGACGCAAACGCAAACGCAGACGCAGACGCAGACGCAGACGCAGACGCAGACGCACACGCAGAAACACACACAGACACACACAAATACACACAGACGCACACACAGACAGACAGAGAGAGAGAGAGAGAGAGATAGAGAGTGAGACACACACACACACACACACACACACACACACACAGAGAGAGACACTCACAGAGACACACACACAGACTCAGACACAGACGCAGACACTGACGTAGACGCAGACGCAGATGCAGACGAATACGCAGACGCAGACGAAGACGCAGACGAAGACGCAGACGAAGACGTTAACGCTGACGCAGACGCAGACGCAGACACAGACGCAGACGCAGACGAAGACGCAGACGAAGACGCAGACGCAGACGCAGACGCAGACACACACACAGACTCACACACACACAGAGACACACACACACAGACACACACACACACACACACACACACACACACACAGAGACACACACAAACACACACATACAGACACACACAGACACACACACACAGACACACACACACACAAACACACACACAAACACACACAGACACAAACACAGACCCACACACACACAGACACACACACACACACACACACACACACACACACACACAGTCACACACACAAACACACACATACAGACACACACACAGACACACACACACACAAACACACACAGACACAAACACAGACCCACACACACACAGACACACACACAGACGCAGACTCAGACGCAGACACAGACGCAGACACAGACGCAGACAAAGACGCAGACGAAGACGCTGACGCAGACGTCGACGCAGATGCAGACGCAGACGCAGACGCAGACGCTGACGCAGACGCAGACGTAGACGCAGACGCAGACGCAGACGCAGACGCAGACGCAGACGCAGACGCAGACGCAGACAAAGACGCAGACGCAGACTCAGACGAAGACGCAGACGCAGACGCAGACGCAGACGCAGACGCAGACGCAGACAAAGACGCAGACGCAGACGCAGACACAGACAAAGACGCAGACGCAGACGCAGACGCTGATGCAGACGCAGACGCACACCCAGACGCAGACGCAGATGCAGACGCAGACACACACACAGACACGCACACACGCACACACACCAAAAGCTCGCTCTGAAATACGGTCTCGTGGATCGGATACTGCCTTATTATAAGTTCATGCCAGAAGCCGTGCTCGAAAATGACCGCGCCAATCTCTACTGGGACCGGGCTATCATCACAGATGACATTCTTGCAAATAAGCCTGATATTGTATTTTATATATATTTTTAGGTTAAGGTATATATTGCTATGGGCCAATGTTCTTAATTTTTAAGTCCTTGATGCCTGAAATAAAGTTATTGTATTGTATTGTATTGTATATTGTGGATAGGGCACAGTCAAGCATATTTTTGGTCGACATTACCATTCCGTATGATGAGAAACTCGTGAAAGCCGAAACAGATAAGCGAACAAATTATCTGGACCTGGCACACGAGGTGACCGACATATGGGGTGGACTGCCGGCCGAAATTATACCTGTAGTCGTTTCTGCGAACGGATTAATCGGACCGCTCCAAGCTCAAATGCAGAAGGCAGTGCTGCTCGATACCGCCTGCATTGTCAGCCTGTTTCTTTATCTTTCCCCCTTACCCTGGCCGTTGGGTCTACCCTGCCGAAGGCTTCCATTCGGTTGGGTTTTCTTTTTTTTATGTATTTATTTTATTATATAAATATTTTTATATGTTTGTTATTTTTTTTACAATTATATATTTACATTTACAATTATATATTTACACAGCCTAACCAGATGAGAAATCTGTATAGATACCCCACATAATAATAATGCATCAGTATCAAATATAAGAAACGTTTTTTATCGTTATTCTGCATGCACATCTCAACGTGTAGAGTCCCATGTCCTGCAGTGGACTTTTACGGGCCCCAAAAGAAGCAATTGTTTTAATATCTTTAAATTTTTATGATTAAAAAAAATAATAGCTGAGGGCCTAATTACACATTTTCCATAAACAGAAGCCGTGTAGTGGCGGTGTATATATAGAAATTGTGAAAATGTAATATAGAATATTCAATACTCCATATCATCCCGTAAGTTTCGTAAGAGGAGACAGAGCTAAGCTAAACTAGGATATGGGCATTAGCATCTTCCTTGTTACAGCTAAATAAAAAACTACCGCTACCCAACCCGCTTCAAAAGTGTGGCAACTAAGGCAAAACCCCCCTTTGATACAATCGATGGGTGTGACTAATGTTCAACAGTGAACTTTTTTTGCATGCGGCTCACCTGACGGTAAGTGACTACCGCCGCCTATGAACAACTGCAACACAAAGGTGGGAATTGCAGAAGCGTTGCCGGCCTTTTAAAAAGGAGTACACTCTTTTCTTGAAGGTCCCTAAGTCGTATCGATCCGGAAAAATCGCTGATGGTAATCGATTCCACAAGGAGGTCGCGCGAGGAAGAAAACATCTTCTAAATCGTTTCGCTCTACGCTGGATGCGGTCAAGTCGAAGGAGCTGGCACTGGGGAGCCCCAGCCCAGAGATGGGAACAGTATTCTATGTGTGGCCGAACCTGCGCCTTGTAAAGTTGCAGGCGGTGTGCCGGCATGAAATATTGTCCCGCTCTGCTGAGCACGCCAAGGTTTTTAGAGGCCAATTTGGCCTTCTCTTCCAAGTGACCACGAAACTGCACGTCACTCAATATGTCCGACTCTCTCCGAGGATATCGATACTGGCTGAGGCAAGAAGGGGAGTGCCTTGAAACTGAGGAGATACGACAATGGGGTTCTTTTTAGCGGTAAACGCGCAAAATTGTGTCTTCTAAAGGGTTAAACTGGACTAGATTTAATCGCCCCCAATCCGAGACTTTGTTCAGCAAAGACTCAATTTCAGACATAAGATTGTTTCGGTACTCGGCGACGTTTTCCCGAGAAATATTGGCATGGCCGGTGTATAGAGCATCACCAGTGCTGTCATCCTCATAGCAATGTTACTAGTTAGCAACATATCATTGATATGCAGAAGAAACAGCGTTGGTGATAGCACACAGCCTTGTGGAACAGCAGCGGTAATAGGCTTATAGTCATGCAGTAGTCGTTGTAGTAGAGCATGCACCGTCTACAACGACCTTGATGCTCCGATCTGCAAGAAAGCTGGTGGTTTCTCGGGAAGCCCATAGGAAGGGAGCTTCGAAAGAAACGCTTTGTGCCAAACCCGATCGAAGGCCATCGGAATGTCCAAACTAACGGCCAACGCCTCCCCCTTGGACTCTATTCGCCTCCGCCCATCTATGGGTCAGGTAGACTAGAAGATCACCAGCTGATCGACCCCGACAAAAACCGTATTTGCGGTCACTAATCAGCTGGTGATCCTCAAGGTACCGCATGAGCTGGCAGTTAATAATGGATTCCATTATTTTGGAGAACAAGGATGTGACCGCGATAGGCCTATACTTGGACGGGTCAGAGCGGTCGCCTTTTTTAGGGACGGGTGGACAAAAGTTGTCTTCCATGAATTCGGGACTACGCCTTGGGAGTAGGAGTATCGGAAAAGACGCGTTAGGACCGGTTCCAAATCTGGATCACACGTCCTCAGCACAATTGGGGGGAATCCGTCAGGCCCACTCGACTTCTGGATGTCCAGGGAGAGGAGTGTTTTGCGAACCGAGCGTTGTGAGAACAGCACATCCCGCATGGAGCACTCACACCGCGGGATGGTCGGCGGTATTTTCCCCTCGTCATCAAGAGTCGAGTTGAACGCAAAAAGGGAACCTAAAAGGTGGGCTTTGTCTTTTGCGTCTTGGGCTAGTGAGTCGTCCTCCCTGTGCAGAGACGGTAGTGATGGCTTACAGAAATTCCCTGGGACAGCCTTGGCAAGAGACCAGAATGCACGGGTTCCCGAAGGAAGGCGAACTAGTTTCTTGCCTATTTTGCCTATGTGCTCTGACTTTGCCTTGGCAATAACCCTTTTGAAGGAGGTGGAGGTGAAGTTATACTTCTTCTTAAGTGTGCTGGTGTTTACATCCTGAGTCGCCGAAGCCGCAGCCCAGGCTTGATAACACTCCTGCTTAGTGCGTAATGCAGTCTTAAAGGAGCGACCAAACCATGGATCAGATCTGCCTGTGATGGGTACCACAAATGATGAAATAAATAGTTCCATTATTTGTAGCACCACATCAGTGACAGAGTCAGCAACAGCGCTGGGATCATCCGGCGAGAAGCAAACTCGCCCCCATAGGTAGGATCGAAGAAAGAATGCATCCCATCCCAATCAGCTGACCTATAGTGCCAAACACGGCAGCAACCTGCAGAACGCAACCGCGAGGGGAGCGTGAGTGGTAACACACTCCGGATCAGACAATGGTCCGAAGAGCCGAGAGGGGCATCGACGGAAACCTGATATCCGTCCGGATGAGAGGTCAGCAGAAAGTCCAACAGGGAAGGTGTATGATCCTCCACATCTGAAATCCGCGTAGGCGTAGTAACCAGTTGTATCAGACCATATGCCAAACCAAAGTCATAAACAGATCTCATCGCATGATCGGTTAAACGTGAACCGAGCCATTTGGCGTGGTGGGCGTTAAAATCGCCAAGGATCACGATCTCTGCGGATGGAACTTGTTGTAGCAAGGAATCTGTAGCCATTTGGACGTAGTCGATGGGTCGGTCTGTTTCGGCATTACCGCTATGGGACCTACAGAGGTATCCGTAGGCGCATGGATGATTGTCGCTGTCTACGCGTAGCCAAAGGATGGACATGTCCGAACCTTCAAGACTGCCGAGGCGTCGAGAACAGATGGCCTCTCTGACATACACGCAAACTCCAGCTCAAGGCACAATGGAGTGCTCCAATTTGTACCCTGGGTAGGAGAGATACGAAATATCAGCCGGAGAGGAAACCTGCCTCTCGGTCAGAAAGAGCAAGGCCGGCTTCGCCGTCTCGAGATGGTAGTGACCGGCGTTTAGGTTCAAGTGTAATCCCCCGATGTTGCAGAAATTCACGGATAGCGTGGCAGGGGTCGCCTTAGTATTGTTGCTCAGTTTGCCCTAAGCAGTTATATTTTTGAGCGGAATTTTGACCCCCCCCCCAGAATACGCGGGGCAGCCTGAGCATCTACGCTCGGGAGTGGAATAACATAGTCGTGGATGCTCAGCGAGCGTTTCTCCAGGTGTACTGGTACCCTCCTGGGGTAGTCATTCGAGTAATTCTGCTACCATGTTGATGGGGAGGGGGGGGGGGGGAATTGGGCCTCCAGCCACCTGCACTCACCAGACGAAACGCAGAAGCAGAGCTTCTACTTCACGCCGGTATTCTGTGAGGTCGTGGTACCAACCCGGCTCGAGCCGGCCCATACGTGCAACACAGCAAATACTGCTGCGTGGCTCTACCACCGTTGAACTTTTGATAATTTGTAATGGTAATATATTACTTTACATATTTTTATTTCATATATGTATGTATTGCTATTTTTTAAATATAATGGCTTCTAAAATATACCTTTTACAGCAATTAATATAAGAAATCTTTCAAACAAATTCAATTTACCTTTCTCTAACTTCGTTAATATATCGGTCACTTTTATGTGGGTTTTTAATATCTATAAATTCAGAAAGAAATGTTTCTATCATCATTTAAAATTCTGAATTGGTTTAAGTATAAATCCATATACAATAATTATTTGAAAGTTTTTAATTAATATTTTTTAATTAAAGATTTTTTTAAATCATGTTTCATTAAACATAATATTTACATGTCAAATTTCAAATGAAATTTAACTTATTGCTCTTATTCTCAATATTGACTATTTGCGCAAGCTTATATCTTCTCTCTATTTTTCCTACTCTAAAAGGTAGGATGGCAATCTGACACGACTGTTTAATATCAAACAGGACCATCAGTTTGACGTGTTTTCTCGGAAACCAGCATCACAGACTACTTCATGATTCTAGGCTTCTAACTAAGAATTTATTGATAGAAAGCAACTATTATTAATTAAGACCGACCCGGGATTGGAATCGAGCACCTCGTAATCAGCAGACGCGCATACGATCACTAACAAGGTTATCAAAATCAGTACAAGTTGATATATAACGTGTAAAGTCTGGAAGTTTTTTTTATGAAACCGTCAAACTTGAAAGGAGAATTGGTGATTTTGTTAATGGAAGTAATGGTAACTAATATGCACACAGTCCACCTGAGAATGATAGACATCTACATTTTATTCGCGATTAAGAATTCAAATTCATATGACTTGTTATCACACTTTTAAAGGCTAATATGCTTTGATTGTTACATTTTTTCATTTAGGATCAAAAAGAGGTTCTACTTTTCAAACTGAGCAACAAGACCAAGTCGACCCCAGCTACGCTATCCATGAATATCTGCAATATCAGGGGACTTCACTCGAACCTAAACGCCATACACTACCATCTCGAGACGGTAAAGCCGGCCTTGCTCTTTCTGATCGAGACGCAAGTGTCCTCTCCGGCTGATATTTCGTATCTCTCCTACCCGGGGTACAAATTGGAGCACTCCATTGTGCCTTGAGCTGGAGTTTGCGTGTATGTCAGAGAGGCCATCTGTTCTCGACGCCTCGGCAGTCTTGAAGGTTCGGACTTGTCCATTCTTTGGCTATGCGTAGACAGCGAATACCATCCCCGCGTATATAGTTGCCTCTATTGGTCCCATAGCGGTAATGTCGAAAACGACCGGCTCATCGAACATGTCCAAATAGCTACAAATACCTTGCTACATAAAGTCTCATTCGCAGAATCATGATGCTTGGCGATTTTAACTCGCTTGGTTCACGTTTAGTGGATCGTGCGGGTAGATCTTTTCATGATTTTGCCTTGACATATGGTCTTACACAACTGTTTACTTCGCCTTCGCGGATTCCAGATGTGGAGGATCACGTACCTTCCCTGTTGGAGCGTCTGCTGATATCTCCTCCGGACAGATATCAGGTCTCCGACGACGCTCATCTTGACTCTTCGGACTATTGTCTAGTCCAGAATGTGGTACCACTCACGCTGAAATTGCGGTTGCTTTCTGCATGGGATGCAGTCTTTCTTTGTATCCTACACTTGAGGGGCGGTTTTGTTTCTCGCGGGCCGATCCCAAAGTTTTTACAATTTTTTTTGCTGATGTGGTATTTCAGGGTATGCAACTTTTATTCATGCCTCTGTAGTGGCCATCGGAGGCAGATCTCAGCTATGATTCAGTCGCTCCTGTAAATAGCACCATGCTACAAGCACATCCTGGGCAGACTCATCAACGTACCTTGATGAAAACACCAGCTCTCTTAAAAAGAAGTATAATTCTGCCTCCAGGTTCTTCAAAAGAGGCATTTCTAAGGCAAAGTCGGAGCACGAAGGTAGAATTGGTGAGCGATTCTAGTCTCTTGCCAAGGCTGTCCAAGGGAACTTCAGGCAGCCATCTCTTTCATCTCTTCACAGGGAAGACGACTCACTGACCCATGCCGCAAAGTAAAAAGCCCATTCTGCTAGGCTCTTTCTTTGCAAACAACTCGACCCTCGATGACGGGGGGAACACACCGCGGACCATACCCCGGTGTGAGTGCTCCATGACTGATGTGTGGTTCGCAAAGCACGCCTCTCCTTAGGCATACATAACTCGAGTGGGTCTGACGGAATCCCCACAATTGTGGTTAAGACGTGCTGATTCGGAGTTGGCACCAGTTCTAACGCGACTTTTCCGGTAATCCTAGGCGAAGTACCGAAATCATGGATGACGCCTTTTGTCCACCCGATCCCTAAAAAGGCGACCGCTCAGACTCGTCCAACTACAGGCCTATCGCCATCATCTCCTTGTTCTCCAAAATAATGGCATTCATTATAAACTGCTAGCTCACGCGATACCCTGAGGATAAAAAGCTAATTAGTGACCACCAATACGGTTTTCGTCGGGGTTGATCAGCTGGTGATATTCTGGTCTACCTGACTCATGGGCGGCCAGATGCGCGGAGGCATTAGAGTCCAAAGTAGGCATTGGCCATTAGTTTTGACATTGCGAAGGCGTTCAATCGGGTTTCGCACAAAGCGCTTCTTTCGAAGCTCCCTTACTATGAGCTTCTGAGAAATTGTGCAAATGGATCCCCAGCTGTCGTTGTAGATGGTGCATGCTCTGACTACAAGCCTATTAATGCTGGTGTTCCACAAGGCTGCGTGTTATCACCAACATTATTTCTCCGCATATCAATGATATGTTGCGAAGCGGTAACATTCATTGCAATGCGAACGACAATACTGGTGATGCTCTATACACCAGCCGTGCCAATATTTTGCGGGAATACGTCGCCGAATACCGAAACAAACTTGTGTCTGAAGTCGAGTTTATGTTGAACAAAGTTTTGGATTGGGGGTGACTAAATCTTGTCTAGTTTAAGATAATTGATAGCATCAGGCGTTACTTTGTGGGAATCCATAATAATGAGGTTGTTACAAATTAATTTGCTTAATTCCGCGTAAAGAAAGAAAATGATGTGTCCTGCCCAGTTTTAAGGGGGCCTCCCTACCTCCCTAAATCGCCCGCATTATACCCGTCGCCGTCAATCCCAGCACCACCATTCCCAGTACCACCATACTAGGCACGGCACACCACTCTCGAAGATACGACACGTGTTTCGCCTCTACACGAGGCAACCTCAGGTGGAGTAGAGTCTGCGGACGCTGGCTGCTAAGTGAGCGGCGAGCCGAAACAGTATAAATAGCAGTAGATTTATATTCTTTCTTTACGCGAAATCAAGTTAATTAATTTATAACAACCTCACTAGTCCAGTTTAATCCTCAGAAGACACAAGTTTGCGCGTTTTCCGCTGAAAAAAGCCCCTTTGTCGTATCTCTTGAGTTTTCAGGTACTCCCTTTGTTGCCTTAGCCAAAATCGGAATTCTCATATCGACATATCGAGTGATGTGCAGTTTCGTGGTCACTTGGAAGACAGGGCCAAACTGGCCTCTTAAAAACTGGGCGTGCTCAGCAGAGCGGGCATGCAGAGCATGGAATATTGTTCCCATCTCTGAGTTAGGGTTCCTCAGTGGCAGCTCTTTTCACTTTACTGCGTCCAGCGCAGAGCAGCTCGAATCTTCGGCGACCGAGGCCTTACCGATCGGCTCGATACGCTGGCTCTTTTTTTTATAGGATAAGGGTGACAAACGAGCACACAGTCCACCTGATGGTAAGTGGTTGCTGCGGCCCATAGACATCTACATCTATCCTCTATTACAAATCAAAATGCAAATGCGTTGTCACCCGTGAGGACTAAGATGGAATGCCTCATTTCCAGTAAAAAGGGCCTCCGGCTACCTGCACTCACCAAGCGAAACGCAGAGATAAGCCTATACTTCACGCTGGTATTCTGTGAGGTCGTGGTACCACCCCGGTTCGAGCCGGCCCATCCGTGCGACAGCAAAAGCCGCCGCCTGGCTCTACCACTGTTGAAGAGATTTTGCATCCTTTTGCATTTTCTTTCGCATTTAACACGGGGAGTGCTCTGAGGAATTGTTTGGATTAATCCCAGCTGCCAAATTTCACTAACGCGCTAACAATTTACCATCGGCGATATTTCCGCAGTGATACGACTTAGGGACCTTAAAAAAAGAGCTTAATTCTTTTTAAAATACTGGCAACGCACCTGCAATTCCCTTAGTGTTGCAGTTGTTCATGAGCGGCGGTAGTCACTTACCATTACGTGAGCCATATGCTCGTATGCCACACTCAGTAAAATTTTTATAAATTTACTTATTTTTTCATGGAAATTATTTTGATGATCAAAAGGATTTCAAAATAAACTCTACAGTTTTAAAAGGATATCTGTGTGTGTATGTGTGTAAGTGTGTGTGTGTGTGTGTGTGTGTGTGTGTGTGTGTGTGTGTGTGTGTGTGTGTGTGTGTGTGTGTGTGTGTGTTTGTGTGTGCACACGCATACATGAATGCATTTTAGCACACATGCACGCATTGTAGCACGAATGAGCTGGCTCGACTGGAGAAGAACCACGCTGTCACAGAATACCAGATTAAAATAGCACTGATGTTTTGTATGGTAATTTTATAGTACCGAAGATCCTTTATTAAGATTCCTTTTGTTCTCAGGGGTAGCAGCGCATTTGAATTTGGATTCTTAGTCGAGGATAGACGTAGATGTTTATGGACCACAGCATTCACTTATCATCAGATGGACTGTGTGCTTGTTTATCACGATTATTCTATAAAAAAAACTATTTTTTATGGTATATAGGTTAAGACTCTGTTAATTGAAGTGGTAATGAGCTGCCCATAAAGCTTTAACAACCAACAACTAATGGAGAAGAAAGGATCTTGTAAGGTAGTCTTGTAACGGCAAACTGAGTGTAGAGCGGTCCTCCACGTTACATATAGAAATAGTAGGTTGATGCAAGCCCAGGTCTATTTTCATCATCGCAGAGACAACTTCATTTGGCAGTTACCACCGCACCACCGACTAGCGTTCTAGTAGTCTACTTCATTTGAGGATGCCTCGTGTAATGCCAAAACATTTGTGGTATTGTTGACGGTGGTGTGTCTTTCCTAGTGTAGTGGTGTTGGGAGTAATGGTGCTGGCATTTTTCGTGACGGAGATAGTGCATTTTTAAAGGATAAGGGAGACAAAGGAGCACACAGTCCACCTGATGGTAAGTGGTTGCTGTGGCCCATAAACAGCTACATATATCCTTAGTTACAGATCAAACTGCAGATACGTTGTCACTCGTGAGAACTAAGATGAAATGCCTCGATTCCAGTAAAAGGTGTCTCCGGTTCTCTGCACTCACCATATGAATCATAGCAGCGTTAAGCTGCTATTTTACGATTAAATTCAATGGCAGGTTGGTGGTTCTACGGCGGATATCCTCATTTCTAAGTTTATTATGCAGAGAAACCTCGAGCATTGCCCTCTCCATAGCTCGGTGAGGGACCTTGAAGTTCCTCGTACGGCCAACAGTAAAGGACCACTCCTTAAATCCACGCTGGCAACACGCACTGATTGTACAATCTCATTTTCAAGTTTTGAGGTATACCTGACAAGAAAATGTGCTGTAATTTCTCTAAAGCTGCACAGCCGAGTTGTATCCATCTATTGACTTCTCGGTCGGAGTGGGTCGTATAATATACCTATGCAAAATGAACACTTAAATAAAACAATTAACAATTAATAAAATTGACAACATAAAGTATCAAAATGTAGTCGTCTTTGACAACTGGAGTTAGCGTTTGTAAAAGAGATAAATTAGATTTGCTGACATTTTCGCTTGTGTCAGGAATCTTTGCTAACAAAAGGGCCTTTAAGATGTAATGGATAAAAACAAATCTATTACCAGGTTCTCAATAATTCCAAAAAGATTTATAGCATGTTAATTAAGTGTAAGCATTTATTTAATTACATGTATATAATTGAAGAACTCAATTCAAAAATCGGTCTCAACATTACACGCATATTTTTATTTATGAATTATTTAAATGCTGTAACCTGGTAAGACATACAGGAAGTCAATGGATGCAGGTAGCTCAGGACCGTGTTTTTTGGCATTTCTTGTTCAGCAGTAGACTTGTGAAGGGCTGTAATGATGATGATGACGTATATTTCATGTGTTGATAACATAATCTACATTTATCCTCAATTAAGAATAAAATTGCAGATGCGTTGTCACCCCTGAGCACAAAGATGGAATGCCTCGTTTCTAGTAAGTTTCGCTACCAGTTCTCTACACGCACCACGTACGAAACAACAACAATAAGGTCCCGGTTTTGAGCCCTGGGTTGGAACAAAATTAGTGCAAATAAAACCGTTGGTCCTGCGCCACATTTCTCTCCTGTCGTGTTATATAACCGTCTCATTGGACTATGAGAATGAGGGAACAGAGAGAACACTTATTCTTGCGCATACGCTCGGGCTATTAATCCTGTCCAATGGAGATGACTTAGTCTTCGTTGAAACTAACCGGCATGATCGTAATTCGGAGGACATTATTTAACATGAATATCATCAGAATACTTTAAAAAAGAAGGATATAGACACGTTGTTACCATTAAAGATCAAAATAGTATCACAAACATCCTGTTAATAGACTAGCTCTTCATACCTTTCAGAAAGTATAGGTGTAAGACAGAAACAGGTTATTTTATGAAGATCAGTTTGACAACCTAACACACGAAACACAGCAGCATGCTATGCTATTTTGTATACGCTCGTTTCTAGGTGGTAGATTTCCTTTTATGTTTAGATGTACGTCTAGTTAGGTACCACTTTCTGTTGCCAAATATCCGCATTGTTGCGTTTCGGTCTACAGGGTTATGCCAGCCAGTATAATTACATGCGTCAAGCATTCTATTTGAGTCATCAGAGGTGACGTCGCCACCTTTATTGGAATTATGTTGCAGGTGTCTCTTTGGTTTAATAGCCACTTAACATCGGGTAACACGGGTATGTTAAAAAAAATCGATTGTCTCTTCAATTTCATAAAGAAATAACAATTATTTTAATACGCATCTCTGACATAGGTTAGTTAATAGTATAAGTAAACAATTGCTCACATTCCGACACGACCACTATCGGTATCACGATCAGTATCTACAAGCTAAATATGCCTATCTACTATCTGCTAAGTGTGAGCAGATAGTTCAGATATTTTGTTACCCAATTTCGGTTTTCCTTTTCAGTTAACGACTTTAGCCATTGGCAGCTTGTCTAACTTTTCGTGAAGTTGTTTGTGGAGACGCAACACGCATATAAAGTTTAGCGTAACATATAAGACATACATTAAATTAAGTAAATGCACATTTTGAACTAAATTAGTTTTGTACGGATATTATCGAGTTTCGTTAAATTAATTTAATGTTCTCGATGTTTCGAGTAATTTGAACATGGTTGGGGAAACGTACAGTAGCTAATTACATGCGATAGAAGCACTCTACGACCTCTTTATTATAAGATAAGAGTGACAAATGAACATACTGTCCACCTAAAGGTAAGTGGACGCTACGATCCTTAGACCTCTACATCCATGATTAAGAATCAAAATGCAGATGCGTTGTCGCCCCTGAGAACTAAGATGGAATGCCTTATTTCCCGTTATAAGGGTCTCCAGATCACTACCCCCAACCTGTAAAACACAGACGCATTAAGTTGCTATTTTACGCTGGTGTTCTGTGAGAGCGTGGTACTTTTCCGGTCGAGCCAACCCATTCGTCCTAAAATCATAATGTAGCTGCGGATGTAACATGTGAAGTAATTAAGAATTTTTAGTGGCATATTATTCGCGATTATATTTAAAATTTAATAAATTAAATAGATTTAAGTCTAGAATAGATTAAAATTTTATTTCTAATTTGGAAATATTTTTTTAATTACTCGTTTATTATTTTATTTTATTTTTCGAATACTCCTTTAACCATATATGTAAGTCGGTTCACAACAGTTAAGTTGGATTTGAACATCATCATTATCATCATCATCAAAGCCCTTTACAAGTTCACTACTGAACATAAGCTTCCCACAAGGAATGCCACAAAGCACGTTCCCGAGCCACCTGCATCTATTTAATTTCTGCATGTCTTACCATGTCGTTACTCCATCTAGTGGGGGGAAGCCCTACATTTTGCCTGCCAGTACGAGAGTGCCACTCGAGAACCTTTCATCCCCATCGAATGTCGATTCTTCGAGCTATATAGCCCCTCGTCACTTCAGCTTACTAATCCTTTGAGCTTTTTCGGTTACTCTGGTTCTACTACATATAGCCCTGTCCATAGTTCGCTGAGCGACTTTGAGCTTCCTCATACGGCCAGCAGTGAAACCACGTCTTAGATCCATAGATCATTACTGGCAATAAGCACTGGTTGTACAATCTAGTTTTGGGGTTTTCAGGTGTGCCTAACAAGAAGATGTGTCGTAATTTCCCGAACGCCACATGATGAATCATAGGCGTTCTCATAGTCCACATACACAAGACAAAGTGGCAAAATGTACTCTCCGGTCTTCTGTACAATATGCCGAAGGTTAAGTATGTTGATATGGCTGGATTTGAACAAAAAACTATAATACAAAAGTTTGCAGGACGCTTCCTTAACCATACCATAGCTTTCCTGTCGTTGTTCGAATAGAAAAATCCAATTAATGTTTTAACTT
The DNA here is from genome assembly GCA_033319125.1 of Parnassius glacialis. Lineage (NCBI taxonomy): Eukaryota > Metazoa > Arthropoda > Insecta > Lepidoptera > Papilionidae > Parnassius > Parnassius glacialis. The sequence goes on from JAVANC010000027.1 coordinate 2,418,315, forward strand.
ATTCAGCAGTAAATACAGTAGTGTTATTGCTAAAAAAAATGAAAACTTCACCTCTAAAATACGGCGTATATTTTGCAAAGTGCTTTGTATATTGACTTAATAAACTGAACAATATTAATCTTTAAAATAAGTAAAACCGAATTCAAAGAACTAGTAAAGAATAAATAATTTACTTATTATTATACAACATCAGTAGTCGGTGCATCAAATAATCAAAATTCTGACGTAAATTTATTCTTTCTGACCCTTTAGTGTACTTATCAATACCACAAAAGTAACATTAAGAATTCTGTAAAATAATTATATTTAAATTTCACCTCATATTAATCTTTGGAGATTGAACTTTTCATTTAAATTTAAATGGCACTACCTTCGAAGTATATATTGTTAAAATTTAATAAAAATAATTAAAAAAATCAAATATTTTAAATTAAATTAGCATTTACAAGATATCTTTATTACATCAACCCCGCAATCACGTTTAATACACCTATAATAATTATAATTACAGCTTATCAAAGGTCACTGCTGAAGATAGGCCTTAAATTGTGGAATCTATGGAGATTACCTCGTAGGTTTTATTTAACTTTGAATTATTATCATGAAGATACTGCTGCCTGTCCTGATTCTTTTCTTCTTTTATAGGAGAGGGGCAAACGAGCATGCTGCTGACCTGATGGTAAGTGATTACCATCGCCCATGAACAACTGCAACACCAGGGGAATCAGGGGAATTGCAGATGCGTTGCAAGCCTTTTAAAAAGAATTAGGCTCTTTTCTTGAAGGTCCCTAAGTCGTATCAGTCCGGAAAAAACGCTGATGGTAATCGATTCCACAAGGAAGTCGTGCGAGGAAGAAAACATCTTCTAAATCGCACAGTGGTGGACCGCCAATCATCCAGATGGTGTGGATAATATGAGGAGTTCTGCCGCGATCTCCGTTCGTGAAATTTGGCGGCTGGGATTAATCCGAACAATTCCTCAGAGCACTCCCCGTGGTAGATGCAAAAGAAAATGCAAAGGGATGCAACATCTCTTCGCAGTGCCAATGAATCGAGCCGATCGGAAAGGACTCGGTCGTCGACGATTAGAGCCGCTCTGCGCTCGATGCGGTCAAGTGGAAGGAGCTGGCACTGGGGAGCCCCTGCACAGAGATGGGAACAGTATTCCATGTGAGGCCTAACCCGCGCCTTGTAGTAGTTGCACGCGGTGTACCGCCATGAAATACTGTCCCGCTCTGTTGAGCACGCCAAGCTTTTTAGAAACCAATTTCGCCTTATCTTCCAAGTGACCACAAAACTGCACGTTACTCGATATGTCGACTCAGAGGATACCGATACTGGCTAAGGCAAGAAGGGGAGTGCCTTGAAACTGAGGAGATACTACAATGGGGTTCTTTTTAGCGGTAAACGCGCAAAATTGTGTCTTCTAAAGGGTTAAACTGTACTAGATTTTATCGCCCCCAATCCTCGAAGTCTCGACTTTGTTTAGCAAAGTCTACTTGATGGTAAGTGGTTGCTGCGGCCCATAGACATCTACATCTATCCTCTATTACAAATCAAAATTTAGATGCGTTGTCACCCGTGAGGACTAAGATGGAATTCCTCATTTCCAGTAAAAAGGGCCTCCGGCCACCTGCAATCACCAAGCGAAACGCAGAGGTAAACCTCTACTTCACGCTGGTATTCTGTGAGGTCGTGGTACCACCCCGTTTTGAGCCGGCCCATCCGTGTGAAAGCAAAAGCTGCCGTGTGACTCTACCACTGTTAAAATATACGACAAAGGGGTTCTTTTTAGCGGTAAAACTTGTGTCTTCTGAGGATTAAACTGGACTAGATTTAGTTGGCTCCAATCCGAGATTTTGTTAAGCAAATACTCGACTTCAGACACAAGTTTGTTCTGGTACTCGGCGACGTTTTCCCGAGAAATATTGGCTCTGCCGGTGTATAGAGAATCACCAGTGCTGTTATCCGCATAGCAACGAATGTTACCAGTTAGCAATATATCATTGATATGCAGAAGAAACAGCGTTGGTGATAGCACACAGCCTTGTGGAACACCAGTGTTAATAGGCTTGTAGTCGGAGCAGTCTGTATGTCTGTCAGTGTAGTCTACAACGATCTGGATGCTTGTCGTGAAGCGACAATTAAAAGAGAAAGAACCTAACCTAAGAACAGCAAAACAACAAAAGTAGACCAAGAAAATAATATATTTAAGTTTTTTTAAAAAGAGTATTTACAATTTTATAAAAAAAATGAAATATGAAGATGATGGATGAAATGAGATTACAATTAGGTTTTAAAAAAAGTAAAGATAGGACAATAGGACAATATAGTTTTATAGTGGATCCTGGAGCCTCGCTGCTTTTGTAGAAATAGGCACACGCAGAGCTTGAGGTTTCTCAGCGGCGACGGCACGCAGCGCCTGGACTGGGCACACGCAGCGTACGGAGCCGGCGCACGTAGCGCCTGGGGTAGGTGCGCTCCGTACTTGGAGAAGTAGTCGCCGCGCCCAGAGGTAGCGCGGGCAATAGGTGCACTCGGCGACTGGAGCAAGCAGTCGTAGCGTGCTCGAAGGTAGCGCGGGCAGTAGGTGCACTCGGCGCCTGGAGCAAGCAGTCGTAGCGCGCCCGAAGGTAGTGTGGCCCCGCGCTTGAAGCAGGCTGCCGACGACTTCACGTGTAGATGGAGGTTTGCAGGATCCCGGGGCAAAGCGGCCCCGGGATAAGGCCTTTAGTAGATGTTTCTCGTTTGAGAACTGAAGCGAGACTGTCCTGTATTCTCCAATTGTTCGGCTTTTATACCTTTTTAGAGAGAACGAGAAATTATTTTAATTAAAACGAAATTTATGTAAATGACCTACAGCCAAAGAGTATTTATGTAGAAAGAACATCATACCAGAGACAAATTTGAATAAAAGTTACCATAACAACGATATAAATAATAGTTGTCATATTAAGCAATTTTTGGTTTTTGGACTATTATTAAGAAACTATTACATTTTAGTAAGTGTACTTGTAATAGAGTTGTTTTTTGATTGGGGTTTAAATAGAGTAATGAAATACGTCCTCTCTTGAATGCGTTTTATTTGCAACTGTCTATAATAATGTGCACAAATGATAATATGGGTATAACATCCTAAGACATTCACTTCTAAGACATGCGTACGCTAAATTGAATTCTATGCCACAGACATACCGCCCACCAAAGGACGACTGTCCTTTATAAAGAAGTAATAAACATTAAATTTACAAGTAAAATTGTTAATACTATATTACAAATTTCAGAGGCTAACAAAGGTTATGGACTTAACATAGCACCAAAATATAATACCATTATCATTAAACAATATAGAAGGACTTATCACTGTATTAAAAATAAAAAATTAAACGTATTGTAAACAATAAAGTATGACTTATCACTATCTTATAAAAAATTTAAACATAATGTAAACAATAAAGTGTGTCTTATCACTATTCACTATCTTATGAATAAAATTAAACATGATGAGAGCAATAAAGTATGACTTATAAATCGAAAAATACATAGAACTTAAGATTACCTCTTTTATTTATTTTTTTTTTTTTACATTTGAGATATTAATTGCTAATTGCGATATACATTTATTTAGATTCAATGGGCAAAGCACACAATTTGGAAATTAAGCGTTTTAATATATTCGTGCCACATTTAACACCATATACTCGGGTTATACCATCCAGTCTTGGGTACTTCTCCATAATCCGACCGAGTAGCCACTTCCCTGGTGGCAAGTTGTCATCTTTGAGGAGAACTATATCACCTATTTCATACTCTGACTCACGTTTTATCCATTTTGTCCTTTCTTGGAGTCGTGACAAATATTCTGTATGCCAACGTTGCCAGAAATCTCTTACTATTTTCTGAGTAAATTGCCATCGTGTGAGTTTACTTGCGTTGATGTAACGTAAGTCTGGACTTGGTGGCAATATGGGAGCTTCACCAATTTAAAAGTGACCCGGTGTTAATGGGTCTATGACGTCTACGTCTTCAGTGTCGATGGGTACCAAGGGGCGGGAGTTAAGGCATGCCTCTATCTGACATAACACTGTCGTCATTTCTTCTTGTGTTAAGTTTTTCGTCATAATTCTTCTAAGGTGGTATTTCGTAGATTTTACGCCAGCTTCCCACAAGCCACCGAAGTTGGGGCTATGAGGAGGTATGAAATGCCACTGAGTTCCGTCGAGAGCTAATGTGTCTATCAGATAGCCAGGGATTTCTAAACGTGCCTGCTTCCAGGCGTCTGCTAAGTCTTGATTTGCTCCTACGAAATTCCTTCCCTGATCACTCCATATATGCGAACATTTGCCTCTTCTAGCAACAAATCTATGAAAGGCTCCTATGAAAGATTCAGCGGTGAGGTCTCCGACTAATTCTAAATGTATGGCTTTAGTGGCCATGCATACAAAAATGGCGATGTATGCTTTGCTTGTCTTGGCGCCTCTCCCCTTAGAAAGCAAAATTTGCAATGGACCAGCAAAGTCCACTCCGCTGTGGAGAAACGGTCGGGCTGGAGTCACTCGTGCCTTTGGAAGTTCACCCATGATTTGAGTCCTTATGGCAGCCCTTTGTCTTGCACATACTATACATTTTCGTATATAAAATTTAATTGCATTCTTAGCTCGAATGATCCAGAATCTATTTCTAAGATAGCAGAGCATGAGTTGAATAACACCGTGTAGGGTTTTCTTGTGTGCATCTGCTATTAACAAAGAAGTCAAATGATTGCTTGAGCTCAGTATGATTGGATGTTTTTGCTCTTGTGTTAATTCCGATCTTTGGAGTCTTCCGCCCACCCTAAGTATATTTTGAGTATCAAGAAAAGGGTTTAATGATTTCAAACTACTTCCTTTTTTTACTCTTCCTTTCATTCGTATATTTTTTATATCTTCTTCGTATTCTCTTTTCTGAACAATTCTTACACATTTTAATAAAGCATTTTCATATTCTTCAGTTGTAATATTCTTTCTTATTTCGTCAGGTTTTTTCTTACTATTAATAAATCTTGAACAATAAACTATAACTTTTAAGAGTTCTTGTAGTGAATCAAAATTTTCTAATTTAATTCTCTGTTTTTTTGTTTCTATTTTTAAATTCACCTGAATATTTTTTTTTCTTTCTATATCAGTCGGTATCAAATTTGGTCTTGAGTATTCTATGTTTTTCTCCTTCAGCCAAGCAGGTCCTTCCCACCACTGTTTACATTGAATAAGTTGTTGTAAATTCATTCCTCTTGATCCAATATCTGCTGGATTATCATTCGTTTTTACATGAAACCATTGAGTATTGCAAAGATTGTCTAATATTTCAACTACTCTGTTACTAACGAACGGTTTCCAACGGTTCGGATCTCCGAACAACCATGAGAGTACAACCGACGAATCCGTCCAAGCAAACACTTTGGTAGCTGATAATCTCATAGCTTCTCTGATGTGTGTTAACAACCTTGCCAAAATAACTGCCCCACAAAGCTCAAGCCTAGGTAATGAAAGTGGTTTTACAGGGGCGACTCGTGTTCTCGAGGCAATAATATTCGTTTTAATTTCTCCTTTATTATTTTCAATTCTGCAATATACTACTGCGCAATAGGCTTTATTTGAAGCATCACAAAAACCATGAAGGGTTACGTTTTTGCTGTCTTCACATTCTGTGTCTATCCATCTGGGAATTTCCACGTTTTTTATTTGCTTAAAACTTTTTCTCAATATTAACCACTCTTTCTCTAAATCTTCATCTACCTTATCATCCCAATCAAGGTTTTTTAGCCATAGTTTTTTTATTAAAATTTTAGCTGGAATTATGCTTGCACCAAGCCAACCCAACGGATCAAAAAGGCGTTGAATGTCTGCTAAGATATTCCTTTTGGTTATTTCTTTTGGTATCGGCGGCAAATTGAGCTGATAATGAAAAGTGTCCATACTCATGTTCCATGCTAGACCGAGTGCTTTAATGGTGCTGTCGCTTTTTATATTAATACTGGCCTTAGAACTTCTCAATTGCGAATTGATTTGATTTAAGAAGTTTTTGTTATTAGATGCGAATATATGTAATTTAAATCCTCCTTTTTTGAGTATAGCTTGAAGCTGCTGACCAAGTTTAATGCAATCCTGTTCTGTCATCGCACCGCTCATACAATCGTCTACATAAAAATCTTCTCTTATTACTTTAGCTGCTTCTGGATAATTTTTTTCTTCATCTTTTGAGAGCTGCACAAGCGTCCTAACCGCAAGATAAGGCGCAGATGAAGTCCCAAATGTTACTCTTTTTAAACGATATATTTTTAGTTCTTCTTTGTTACTTTTTCTCCAAAATATTCTTTGACAATCGGTATCTTCTTTCGTCACTAGGATTTGTAAATACATTTTTTGGATATCGGCTATAAAACATACTGGCTTCATACGCCATCTGATTATCAAACTTCTTAAATCTTCTTGTAATTGTGGACCAACGAGTAATTCATCATTCAGTGATTTATTGTTCGCTCCTTTGCAAGATGCGTCAAATACTACTCTGCATTGTGTTGTTTCTTTGTCTTCTCTTATCACTGCATGATGTGAAAGGTATATTGATGGATTATTTCTTTCCTTATGTGGTATTTCTTCTATATATCCTAACTTAATGTATTCTTCAATTACTCTTACATAATCTTGTTTTAGCGTCTTGTTTAGATTTAGCCTTCTTTCTAGTAAATAAAATCTTTTAAGTGCAATTTCTTTTGTTTCTCCTATCTCTTCTAAGTAATTAACATTTTTAAATGGTAGTTTAACCATATATCGACCATCTGTTGTTCTTGAATGTGTTGCAGCGTAAATGTTTTCACATAATCTTTCTTCCGCTGTGAAATTTCTTTTTTCTGTAGTCTCTATATCCCACATATTTCTTAACATGTTATCTACGTCAACATGATGATGCATTACTATGATGTCTTCAGAAGATGAAGTATTTGATATTTCTCCAAATAGTATCCATCCGAAGCTGGTTTCTTGTGCACTTGGAGTACCTGGTGGACCCTTGATAACACTGCCTTTTAATATTTCTGTGTATACTTCAACTCCTAACAGCGCATCGATTCTTCCTGGTGTGGCAAAATGAGGATCAGCTAAAGTAAGTTCTTTTAAATGTGTCCAATTTTTCATCGGTTCTATTGTCTTACAAGGTAGCTTTGTAGTCAATGGTGTAGACAAAACGTACGCTTTAACATTGAGTTTAAATTGTTTTTCGTAGTTTGATAATACTTCAAAACACACCACATGACTTATTGATGTTTTGGTAGAACCAACTCCATAAATAGTGCCATGTACCCTTTTTCTTTTGAGTTGCAAAAGTTGTATTGCTCTCTCACTAATGAAAGACGCCTGCGAACCTGGATCAATTAGTACTCTCAACATAGTGACATATCCTGTGTCACTTTTAATCAGTATTAAAGCGGTAGCCAGTAAAACATTTTTAGTATTGGACGTAAAGTGTGAAGCTATTGATACATCCGATTCTTCCTTCTCAGTTTCTTCTACATTTGTGTGTAAAGAGTTTAACCCTGGTGAATGTTTATTTTCTTCTTTATCAAAGGTCACCTCTTTTTTCTTGTAAGAATGTAGAAGTGAATGGTGACGTTTACCACATACACGACATGATGTTTTTTGCTTGCAGTAATATCCTGGATGACCAGTTGACAAGCAGTTGTAACACAAACGCTTTTCTTTTACATACTCACTTCTTTTTTCAGGATCTAATTTGCCAAATTTTTTGCAGTGACATAAGAAATGGTTTTCATTGCATAGAACACATTGAACAGTAGTAGCAGCGGCGCTGATGTGATACGACCTTTGAACCTTCTCCCTTGACGTGGATGTTAATTCAAGTGTATGAATTCTATTTTCCAAAAAACTTACGAAATTATCAAATGTTGGCATATCCTTTGGATGTCCACTGCTTACATAAGTTTCCCAATCTCTGTGTGACTCTTGATCTAGTTTTAGGATTGATATATATATTAATAACGGATCCCAGGAATCTGTCTTAATATCTAAATTATTCAAGCTGTTAATAGATTCTTTTGTATGATCAATTAAAACTTTTAAATGAGCTGGTGATTGCGTATTTATTTTCTTCAAAGAAAATAATTTCTTTAATATTGCATTTACTATTAGTCGCTTATGACTATATCTATTATTTAAGGCTTTCCACGCTGGTTCGTAATTTTTATCCGTCACTTGAAAATGGTTTATAGTATTTTTAGCTTCGCCTGCTACACACGACTTCAAATAATGTAATTTCTGTACGTCACTAAGGCTATTATTTCTGTCTATTAATGATATAAATGTGTCCTCAAATGATTGCCATTCTTCATATGCACCGAAAAAGGTAGGTTTTTTTTTATAGGATAAGGGTGACAAACGAGCACACAGTCCACCTGATGGTAAGTGGTTGCTGCGGCCCATAGACATCTACATCTATCCTCAATTACAAGTCAAAATGTAGATGCGTTGTCACCCGTGAGGACTAAGATGGAATGCCTCATTTCCAGTAAAAAGGGCCTCCGGCCACCTGCACTCACCAAGCGAAACGCAGAGGTAAACCTCTACTTCACGCTGGTTTTCTGTGAGGTCGTGGTACCACCCCGGTTCGAGCCGGCCCATCCGTGTGACAGCAAGAGCTGCCGCCTGGCTCTACCACTGTTAAAAAAAAAAGTAGGTAGATTTATTCGGGGCAGCTTTACGTCAACAACTGGTTTTTCACACATCGGCGAAGTTGAAGGGTTTGTATTATTCCCAGTATTGTTTTTGATATCATTTAACATGTCCACCATATCCCCTTTCAAACAAGTAAACACTTCTTCACACTTGTCATACTCGCTATTTACAAAATGAGATTTTTTTTGTCTATCGTTCTTCGATGTTAGTTTCAATAAGTTTTGATGCGCTGCACGATATGATACCCAATACTCTTCAATGCATTGAATCTTTACTTCTAAATATCCTTGTGTTATTCTTGTTTTAGGACATTTTTTAAGATTAATCTGAGTTTTGTTAATTTGATTATAATATTCTTCTAATTGTTCGATTATTTCTTCCACTTTTGACATTATAAATTACTCATAAAAGATATAATTAAGCTTTACAAATATCACTGCAATGTTCGTTGTTATTCACTTTTATATTACTTGTTGTTTTTCTAGCGCAGGTAAGCGTCCGAGACTCGGGACGATGAACAAAAGCTGTTTACGACGATGTTAGCTCCTTACTTATCTGGCTCGATTGTGACCACTATGTACTTGTAATAGAGTTGTTTTTTGATTGGGGTTTAAATAGAGTAATGAAATACGTCCTCTCTTGAATGCGTTTTATTTGCAACTGTCTATAATAATGTGCACAAATGATAATATGGGTATAACATCCTAAGACATTCACTTCTAAGACATGCGTACGCTAAATTGAATTCTATGCCACAGACAGTAAGAAATGAGATATTTTTCACATAGGAAAAACTAATGCACGGCAGCGTGCACGAAGCCTGAAATTGTAGAGTTACAGAGAATTCAATAAAAGACCAAAAAATGTAAGACTCCATTGACAGCTATTTTAAAAGTACTAAATAGTGTGAAAATACGCAGTAAAATGATATGTTATTGTGTAAAAACGTTACAGGATCCTATATAAATAAAGGTGATGCAAAATATAAATGCAGAAAATCAAAAACAGAATGAAAAAAATAGTATAAAGTGATGCAAAACATGAATGCAGAATATTAAAACAGAATGGAGAATTAGTGTACAATGAAATGTAAGTAGCATAACACTACATGCTTCGATCTGCAAGGAAGCTGGTGATCTAATTGTACAATTTCTCAAGAAGCTCATAGGAAGGGAGCTTCGCAAGAAACGCTTTGTACCTAACCCGATCGAAGGCCTTCGCAATATCCAAACTAACGGCCAACGCTACCCCCTTGGACTCTACTGCCTCCGTCCATCTATGAGTCAGGTAGACCAGAAGATCACCAGCTGATCGACCTTGACAAAAACCGTATTAGCGGTCACTAATCAGCTGGTGATCCTTAAGGTACCATATGAGCTGGAAGTTTATAATAGATTCTATTATTTTGGAGAAAAAGGAGATGATGGTGATGGGCCTGTAGTTGGACGGGTCTGAGCGGTCGTCTTTTTTAGGGTTCGGGTGGACCAATGCTGTCATCCATGAATTCGGGATCGAGGGAGAGGAGTGCTTTGCGAACCGAGCGCTGTGAGAACAGCACATCCGGCATGGAGCACTAACATCGTGGGATGGTCGGCAGTGTTTTCCCCCCGTCATCGAGAGTCGAGTTGGACGCAAAAAGGGAGCCTAAAAGGTAAGCTTTGTCTTTTGCCGCTTGGGCCAGTGAACAGGCCAGTGGCAATAACTCTTTTGAAGGACCTAGAGGTGAAGTTATACTTCTTTTTAAGTTTGCTGGTGTATACATCCCGAGTCGCTGAAGCCGCAGCCCAGGATTGATAACACTCCTGCTTCCTGCGTAATACAGTCTTACATGAGCGACCAAACCAAGGCTGAGATCTGCCTCCGATGGACACCAAAGATGATGGAATAAATAGTGCAATTCCCTGTAGCACCACATCAGTGACAGAGTCAGCAACAGCGCTAGGATCATCCGGCGAGAAGCAAACCCGCCCTCATGGGTAGGATGCAAATAAAGAACGCATTCCGTCCCAATCTGCCTACCTGTAATGCCAAACACAGCGGCAACCTGTAGAACGCTACCGCGAGGGGAGCGTGAGTGACTCCACACTCCGGATCAGACAGTGGTCCCAAGACCCGAGAGGGGTATTGACGGAAACCTGATAACCGTCCGGATGAGAGGTCAGGAGAAGGTCCAACAGGGGAGGTGTATGATCCTCCACATCTGAAATCCGCGTAGGCAAAGTAACTCAGATCTCCCCGCATGATCGGTTAAACGTGAACCGAGCCATTTGGCGTGGTGTGCGTTATAATCGCCAAGGATTACGATGTCTGCGGATGGAACCTGTTTTAGCAAGGAATCTGTATCCATTTGGACGTGGTCGATGAGTCGGTCTGTTTCGGCATTACCGCTATGGGACCTATAGAGGCACCCGTAGACACGCGAATGGTCGTTGCTGTCTACGCGTAGCCAAAGGATGGACAGGTCCGAATCTTTAAGACTGCCGAGGCGTTGAGAACAGATGTCCTCTCTGACATACACGCAAACTCCAGCCCAAGGCACAAAGGAGTGCTCCAATTTGTACCCCGGGTAGGAGAGATACGAAGTATCAGCCGGATAGGAAATGTGCGTCTTGGTCAGAAAGAGCAAGGCCGGCTTCGCCATCTCGAGATGGTAGTGGACGGCGTTTAGGTTCGATTGAAGTCCCCTCATGTTGCAGAAATTAACGGATAGCGTGCCAGGGGTCGCCTTGGTATTATTGCTCAGTTTGCCCCGAGCAGTTATGTTTATGAGCGCAATTTCGCCCACTCTCCCCTAGAATACGCGGGGCAGCTTAAGCACCCACTCTCAGGAGTGGAATTACATGGTCGTGGATGCTCTGAGAGGGATTCTCCAGGGGCGTTGGTACCCTCCTGGGGTAGTCTTTGGTGTAATTCCGTTACTATGTTGATGGGGGTGGGAGAATAGGGCTTTCGGCCACCTACACTCACCAGACGAAACACAGAAGCTGAGCTTCTACTTCACCGGCCCATACGTGCAACAGCAAAACTGCCGCGTCGCTCTACCACCGTTCAAATTCTTTAAGTTTCTTTTACCACTGTAGCCTTTGGCGACACCCACGGGATGATATGGGATAGTGGAATTCTCGAATGCTACCACTATACGGTACAACTGTATCACATTTCACCTATTATCATTATTAAAGTACGTTTTACAAGTAATGTAATTACTTTTATTAGATTTTTATTTTTATTAGATTTCACAGTCAAGCCATAATTTTATTTATAAATACTATATTTAAAATCATATTTATTTTAACATTTTTTACTTGTTTTAGTTTATTCTATTTAAGAATAACTCAATATTTTTCATAAGTAAATTACACTCCCGTATTCTATTGTACCTATATAAAAAAGAATGTGATAAAAAGTGGCTAAATTGTAGCTTTAGAAACAAAAACATTGACAAAAGTCAGATATTATTTAATGACTTAATCTGTCAAGAAAAGCCACCTCCTTGGAGTAAAATTCCTGAATACTATACATTTATATCTACTTTCACAGCGCTATGTTACGTAAGTTTCTTTGATAAATTATTCCTAATAAAGTAGGCGCCTAGGGTTTTGAAGTAAATAGCGTAAGTATCAAATGGCCCCGCTTCCCATATTCAAGCAATGTTTCATCCTTCGTAATGATCTATTTTATTTTATTATAGATGCATATAAATTAGTTTTTTACAAATTAACTCTTAATGCTCAATAAGATGACAATATTGCAAAAACTGTAAGCGGTTTATAAATTATTGAGCAGGGATCTGATATAAAAAAAGCATTTTCATGCACTTAATGTATTAGAAAACAGCTGGTAAAGGAAAACCAAGCGTTTATTATATACAGAAATCGGACATAAATCGTGTTTTATTTTTATTAATTTAATAACTCTCTCCTCTTTATGTGATCAGACACCAGTTCCAATATTCCACGCATTCAAGCCAAACAATTTGCTTAGTCCTTCGTAATACCGCAAAGGAGTGGAATAATTTGGCAAATATTATCCAAGGTTTTCGATTGTGTTCACCATGAACATTAATTAGAAAACTTCAACACTACGGTGTAACAAGTGATACTATTAATTATTTCATATTAAAGTAAGAGAATACAAAAAGTTCTCATTAACAGTATAAGCTCTTCCGGGTCAATGGTACAAATGGGCGTGCATCAAGGCTCAATTCTCGGCCCTTTCTGTTTCTTGAACACATTAATGACTTCCCTTACATGGTAGGGTATAACCATGATATAGTATTATTTGCAGATGACACTTCTTTACTAATTAATTTACTAATTACTAAAACATGACGAAGTAAATAATGCTATATCTAAATTAGTGAATTAGTTCAATGTTAATAATTTGCATTAAAGTGGCACTATAACAAAATGAATGAGATTCATCACTCCAATTGTCAAACAATTAAATGCTAATGTTATTTTTAATGGGGAAAAACTGAGTCTTGTAGATACCAACATATTTCTTGGAATCACACTATACGCGAAGCTTCAATTGAGCCCCCATATATCAAAACTAGCAAGCAGACTTAGTTCTTGCAGCATATGCTGTAATAAAAGATAAAAATCTAACCAGTGTTGAAACAGCTAGACTAGTTTACTTTAGCTGTTTTCATAGCATAATGTCGCATGGTATTTTCGGGACAAGCAGTTGACCCTAAAATATATTTGTTGTAGAGAAGAGGGCCATAAGAGCAATTTATGATTTAAAGCCTAAAGAGTCGCTGTGACAAAAATTTCAAGAAATTTATATATTAAACTAGCTATACCCCGCGACTTCGCCCGCGCGTGGTTTATTATGATTGGATTCACGGGTTTTAATTTTTTGCGCGGAACCCTAATTATTTTTCTAAAATAAAAGTAGACTTAGTTACTTCTTATAATATCAGCTATCTGCCAGTGAAAGTCAGGTGAAAATCAATCCAGCCGATCCGGAGATTAGCCGGAACAAATAGAAAGACAGACAGAAAGACAGACAGACAAAAATTTTAAAAATCGTGGTTTTGTTTTAAGTACCGTATATACTTTTATATGCATATAGTAAAAAGCTGTTATTTCGACATTACAAACAGACATTTAAATTTCATTTATTTATATAGATTTGGCCTCTTAAAACATTTATGAAAATGTAATAGTACGTACACAAAAATAAAAGTAGTTTTACAAAAATACATGATATTCATTCTGTAAATAATAGGAACAGTCACAAGCTCGTAGTAACAGTTATTCGACTCCATCGAGTAAGTAATTCAGTCTAGGGGCGATGAATACGATTTTACAACAAAATTCCATAAAATATACAAAATTCGACCTGCTCAAATTTCTAAAACTTTATTAAACTAAGTTTGTATAAGTTAAGTGTAAGAGTTATTATAATATTGAAGAATTTATGGATGATAATTATCCCTGGAAATGAGATGATCGCTACCAGGCTATTTCTAATTTTTTGTGTTATTAATTTGTGTAACATACACGATTGTAAGCTGTTATTTAAAAAAAGTCCCGCTGAGTTTCTTGCTGGTTCTTCCCAGGACAGAGGTTTTGTTTTCGAACCAGTGGTAATTAAACAAAAGAGTGACTTTCAATAAGTATTATTTATAATCTATATTGAATAAAAAAGTTTCTGTTTCTGTTTTTATTTCTGCTGTCGTCAGTCTTACCATCGATCGATTACCATCTGGGCGTCTTCAAAGCAAGAGTTGATAGCTTTTGCTATGAAGACAGAGTGATTTATCTAGGGCATCTAGGGTTTCATCACCGCTTACGATACCAGATGGAATTTTATGGCATGGTATGGGCTATTTTAAAAGCTTGATAACATCCGAATATTTTTGAACCTAACAAGCGCATGTCAAACACAAAGACACTTCTTTTTCTTTTATAGCGGAATTGATTTTTATAGATTTATAGCTGACCCGGCAAGCGTTGTTTTGCCATATGCATTATTTCTAGGAAATATTTTTTAGTTTTAAAAATCGCGTTAAAAAACAGGCGTTGATTGTAGAAGTGTGAAAATTTGAAGTTTTTATTTCAGTGCTGAATCATAATAAAATAAAATATACAAAATTTTTGTCAGTAAATAAAAAATAAATATTTAGTAGTGGGTCACCCTTATAATTTAGGGGTTTGAAAAATAGCTGTTGGCCGATTCTCAGACCTACCCGATAAGCACATAAAATTTCATACAAATCGGTTCAGCCGTTTCGGAGGAGTTTGGTAACAAACATCGCGACACGAGAATTTTATATATTAGATGGTGACAAGTCAGTACAGAGTTCAACTGATGGTAAGTGGATGCTGTGACCCATAGACATATACATCTATCGTTGGTTGGCCACGCGGCAGCTTTTGCTGTCGCACGGATGGGCCGGCTTGAACCGGAGTGGTACCACGACCTCACAGAAAATCAGCGTGAAGTAGAGGTTTACCTCTGCGTTTCGCTTGGTGAGTGCAGGTGGCCGGAGGCCCTTTTTACTGGAAATGAGGCATTCCATCTTAGTCCTCACGGGTGACAACGCATCTACATTTTAATTTGTAATAGAGGATTGATATAGATGTCTATGGGCCGCAGCAACCACTTACCATCAGGTGGACTGTGTGCTCGTTTGTCACCCTTATCCTATAAAAAAATCTTAATGGTGAATCGGTGGTAATGAGATGATCCTTTAAAACTAAGATAACATGCCTCGTTTTCATTAAAAAGTGTCTCTGGTTCTCAACACTCACCATACGAAATACAGCAGTATAAAACTGATATTTCACGCCAATATTCTGTGAAAAGGTAGTCAAACCCATTCGTGCGACATCCATAATATAGCTACATCGCGGTTCTATTACGAGTAAAAATAAACTAATAAACCTTTCTGGCATTTCTAAGTTTCCTCTTACAAAACCCATAGAAAGAAATAGTGTGATGTCATTGATATTTATTATAAGTTGACAACATTGAAGTAACAAGCAAACTTAAGATCTACATTTTTTTATAGAATAAAGGTGACAAACGAGCACACAGTCCACCTTATGGCAAGTGGATTCTGTGGTCCATTGCCATCTACGTTTGTTCTCGATTTAGATTTTCAAAATGTAGATGCGTTGTTACCCCTGAGTACTAAGATGGAATGCCTCATTTCAAGCTCCGGTACTCCACACTCACCATATGAAACACAGCAGTCTTTAACTGTTATTTTACGCTGGTATTCTATGAGAGCGTGGTCCCACCCAGGTCGAGACAAACCATTCTTGCTACAACCATAATATAATTGCAGCGTGGCTCTACTACGTCTGATTTCCTTTTTATTTGAAACACTACCAGATAGTAAGAGCTTCTTCAGCCCGTGAACATTTGCAACCAACTTCAAATTAAGAAGACTATATATTTGTTGTCACCTATAAAGACTAAGATGGAATATCTAACAGCCTGTTACTCTATTTGCTTGTGCCCTTCGAACTGGAACACAACAGCACACACATTTCTATCTACCTACACATACGATCTTCTAGACCGAAAAGAAGTAATTTAATATTAACGAAATTAAAGCATTTACTGTGGAATAGTAACGACTACTTATTTATCTTTCGAAACAAAAACAAATAATTCAGTAAAATTAGTAACCTAATTTCTAACTAAATTCCAGACAAACATTAATTCTTTAGATATGAACATCTGTTGGCTTCATTTATTTACACCAGACAGAATATTCAGACGTTTGTATCATCGCAAAATAATTCAGTAAAATTAGTAACCTTATTTCTAACTTAATTCCACAGACAAACATTAATTCTTACGATATGAACATCTGTTGGCGTCATTTATTTACACCAAAAAGAATATTCAGACGTTTATATCATCGCACATAGCACGATTTCTTCAAGAATAAAAATATGAGAATAGTTTAATGGGAATTATTCCTCTTTAGATTTCAGTCTATGAATATTTTATATTTGATTTCCAAGATAATTTTACTCTCGCTTACTTGCTACGGTAATAAGAATAATTTAGTATGATAGAAAAATTATAAGATATGCATATTAAATGTAACTAATTTTTACGTCTTTTTTCGCGTTTATTTTAACTTTTTAATTCCCGACATTTCGGGTGCTTTATAGCAACCATGATCAGGGGGGGGGGGGGGGTTGAGGTGTTCGACGGCCCGACGTCATAGTTAGCCCGGCTATCTTCAGTTTTTGAATATTAATTTTTGGTCGGATCTACCCAGAACGAGCTTACAGTATCTTGAACATAGAAAACAGAAAAAACTTGTCTTATTCCGTGTTCTGTGATCTTGAAGTATTACAGTGGTACGAGTATACTTGGGTCTGGATTTAATTTTATCAATTATAGGATCCCAAGCAGATGGCAGCACCTATCCATCTTCTGGCTTGAAATTAGGATGTTTTTTTCTTTTGCGAGGATTTATGGTATATCAAATCTATACAATAATTATATATTTTATTTGATTTTAAGAAAATAATCTTATTTAATGGATGAGACGAACTTTAACATGTTCACAAACTGCAGAACTGTTTTGTTTAGCTATAATTATTTTTTCGACTGAGAAATCCCGCAATTTTCGGTGTATTGAGCAGCCTTGTAATAACTTATTTTACTAAATAGACTGCCTCAATCACTCACTACGGCGGCTGAGCGTGAAGTGAGTGATTGAGGCAGTCTATTTAGTATTTAGTTCGTCCTAAGCAGACGAAAACGACTCCTGCCCCCCACGCTAGGCCTACCCTAGACCTAGACTAGCCTAGGCTTAGCCTAGGGTAAAACGAGAGTCCTCCAGGTAAATCTTCACCATGCTGTTGCTGCTTATGCCATGGTGGAGGTATGCTTCGCAGAGGACAACATCGACCTCGCCCTCATACAAGAGCCTTTGGTGGCCAACGGTCAAGTTCTGGGATTGTCGGTGGATACTGTATCGGTTGTTTGCAGCACCTCGTGCTCAAAAAGATCGCTGGAAAAATACAAAATATTTTAAAACCAAATTTGATACATACTTGATTATTATTATAATTACATAATTTTATTACAATATTTTAAAACCACATAATAAATTATATTACAACGTACTAAAAGTAAGTATAATTTATTTATAACTATACTTAAAAAACGTCTTGCAGTTTATGGAGTGACCTGAATGATGATATGATGATCACATGAGCATGATGAGTCGTGCACTTTTGAATGTTCCAAACTTTTTTTTATTTGAAGCTAACATAAATTATCGGAAAATTGGAAGTATAGTAATAATGTTATTAGTGAAAACTTGTGTGTATTTCAACTACTGTGAATAAAATACGTATAATCATGTTATAACTAATTTAGTTCATGCGCTTAAGGCATGCACAATGGGGTTTACCAATAGTTTATTTTGAAATATTGCCAAAAAAATATAATTACTGCGTACATTTGTGCGACGCAAACGGAGACGGACGGACGGACGGACGGAAGGACTTGGCGAAACTATAAGGGTTCCTCGTTGTTTAACTTCGGAACCCTAAAACGAAATAATATCCTTGGGATACTACATGACCCCGATTTTTTTTATTTTTGGACAGGTCTTAATTTCCTTACGATGTTTACTTTTACTGCCGGTATTGTATTATTAATGCAAACAAAAAATATAAAATTAGACTGTATAATACAACTCTCCATACATTAACACGTATCTTTTATTTTCTCTAAACAATTGCTTAGAACATGAATGTATTTGTAGCAACATTAATATATTGTAAGGTTTTAAATATTCTTTTAAATCAATGTAATATTTGAAGCACCAGAAAAATTGCTAATATTTATGAGAAACACACTTTCTTAGTCTTGTACTTATTATAAAAGAAATCCTTTTTATACAGCAATCTTACTACTGAGATTAAAACATGGGTCGTATTTGACTATAAACTGATTTGCCTCGTCTATGTTCACCAAATTTAAAATTCATTTTAATCTTTCACACTAGAATATTAATTGTATCATTTATAATATTTTTTGGTATTTTTATATTATTTATTATGCATATATAATATAATTTCACATTTTCTGTAAAATTGTACGATTACTGTTGTGTCTCTGACAAACAATGCAAATTTAAAAGCAACATTAGCCTAATGGGTTGGACTAATGGACGATTCGAATCGTCCATTCGATGACTAGGGAGAGACACTTCTCAAACAAGCATTTCAAGCTTCAGTGACTACTGATAATGTTAATAGGGTTAGTAATATTCCTTTAAAAACATTTCGCTGTCCTAGTACTTGTAAACGCGACTACTGATCATGTGGGCTCGTGTTCGAATCCCAGGTCGGACTAAAAAATCAGCTATTAAATATTTCTTTAAGGAAGGTGGCGAAGTTTCCGTTCGTGCTTCGGAAACCACGTAAAGTCGTTGATTTTGGTCTTTCCACTTCTTGGGTATTTTACTTCTAGTATAAAAAATAAATAAAAAATGCCTCTCTGGTACTGATAATTTGCTGCTATTAAAAGATTTTAGGTATGATAAAAGTAGGGTTGGGTATATAAACCAAATCAAGTTATCGAAACCAGTCAACTACAGTTAGAGATATGATAAAATAGCGCAGAATTCACAAGATATCAAAAACTACATCTAAATGCATTACTAAAATCTAGCAACCTAAGAATACTAAGATTTTGTTTCTCCATACCATACCGAATATCCTCAGTGATTCGTAAAAGTGCAGTAGCCGTACTATGACCATGTCCTACTTATGTAGACGCTTTGTAATTCCATCAACATTTTTTTCGCCATTGTTCATTTTTGTTGGTAGCGTGGTTTAGACATCGGCGCGTTTCACATGTGGCGCGACGACAGCCCAACTACAAGGAAAATCTTTCCTACAACGGGAGAGGCCCATTTTCAGCAGTGGACTTTCACAGGCCGAAAAAGAACAGGACGAAGAAACAATTGTTTCTTTTTACTAATTCATGTCTTTAAATTGTTAGTAATGAAAATATTGGTAAATCCAATTGGGCATACCTTAAGCGCATTAAAAAAATTACGTATAACATGATTATACGGAATTATTAAAGTAGTTTAAATACATTTCGACAGCACTATCGGCTTCAACACCCTCGAAAACCATGAAAATGACACCCATGATGAAAAAATTGATACCCATTGCAGCCGCCACCTTGGATTGACTTTCGACAACCCTATCGGCTTCAACTCTCTCGAAACCATGAAAATGACACCCATGATGAAAAAATTGATACCTATTGCGGCCGCCATCTTGAATTTACATTTCGACAGCACTATCGGTTTCCACACCCTCGAAAACCATGAAAATGACACCCAAGATGAAAAAATTGATATATTTTGCAGCCGCCATCTTGGATTTACATTTTGACAGCAATATCGGCTTCAACACCCTTGAAAACCATGAAAATGACACCCATGATGAATAAATTGGTACTTAATTCAGCCGCCATCTTGGATTTACATTTCGACAGCACTATCAGCTTCAACACCCTCGAAAACCATGACACCTATGATGAAAAATTTTATACCTATTGCAGCCTCCACCTTGGATTTACATTTCGACAACACTATCGGCTTCAACACCCTCGAAAACCATGAAAATGACACCCATGATGAAAAAATTGATACCTATTGCGGCCGCCATCTTGGATTTACATTTCGACAACCCTATCGGTTTCGACACCCTCGAAAAGCATGAAAATGTCACCCATGACAAAAAAAATTATACTACTTACTTTTAGTACGTACTACTATTGTTTATTCTGTGCTTTTAAATATTGTTATAAAAAAATCTCTTATTATTATTATAATCAAGTTTTTAAGAAATTTGGTTATTCGAATATTGTGTTTTTGTACAGCGATCTTTTTGAGCCGCTGCAAACAACCGAAACAATGTCCACTCACGACGGCGACTGAAGCCGAACTAAACTTAATACAAAGGTACTCTGTGAACTAAACTACTCTGTGGCTGTAGATCCCCATTTACAGAAACAATTTATATACGAGGCAACCAAATCAACGAAAATTTCGCCATTTTGAAGCCGAAAAAAATTAATTATAGCTAAACAAAACAAAATTACACTGCCATTTACATTCAGTGGCTTCCCACGTGATAGATGAAGAGATTAAAAAATAGATTGAGTTAAACAATTGATATTTTTAAAAGTTATAGTGTTTACAAGCCACAGGGACATGATAAATCCACACCATAAGCCACTAAAACCCTTTTTTTATTTAAAAATAGGAATTAATCGATTTAAAAAAAATATTAATAAGTTCAACAATCATTTATCTTTCTAACAATGTGCTTTTTATATCATTTATATGTATAATATGATTGCTAGATACGATTTTATTCGATAAAATGTTGGAATTTTAATTTTTAGGCGATAGTAGAACATTACCTTGCGCTTTCGCTTAAGGCGCGGGTTGAGCAAAATGTCGCGCTAGTCGTTATTTGTGCGGTTTTTAGGAGCTATCTTCTTTTTATTTAAAAGCTATATCAACAAATAAAAAACACATTATATTTCTACATAATCTTGATTTCATAAGAGCTGTATCCAATTTTTTTTAAAGGAATAAATATTAATATAATCTCCTTACAACGAAACCACATAAATGTGAAATTATTATTGATAACATGCATCTCCTCGTAAAGTAAGTATTATTTTATTTTGCGATTTACACCAATGGATAGGCAATTTATTAATGAACATTTCTATAGTAAAATTTTTTTCAAAAGACCAAAATTTGATTTTATTAAGAAATTATTTTAAAATCTGGGCGTATTCACTGCCCACGGGCTTGCTGGATCATTGAGCGTTGAGCTCTCGAACGTGGAGCTCGTGTCGTTCGTTAGAGCATCGGCCTGCGCACACGCTCACGATCTTATCAGTCGATAATATTATTACTTATTAGGTTATTTTATAGGTAGTATTATTTGTTTGTTTTGGGTATAATTTTTCGTATTAGTTATACATATATTTGTTGTGTTTTTACTGCGCGATGAAGCTTTTTGCGTGTATTTTCTTTGAAGTAAATGCAAATAAAAAAATGAAGCACCATTAGCATGTAAGGTTCGAATCCATAATTAACATTTCGACAAATATTATAATTTACACTATAAAAGGCTAATTCAATATTATCAGTATAGTATACAGTTAAAAATAATCGTAGTAACCAACTACAATATCTTCTCAGGTGTAGTACTGCCTCGTTGGTCTAGTGGTTGTAGTAGTGCGACTGCTGATCATGAGGTCCCGGGTTCGAATCCTGGGTCGGTTATGAGTTTTTCATTTATGTTCTAAGTTATAATTATAATTAGTATTACTAAGTTATAGTTTTTTGCTAAAATATAGTATATTATTCATTGCTTGTTTTTTCTTCTTTTTCAAAAAAATAATTGAGTACATAAGGTGTTCTATACTTATAATTCGGTAAAAAGTATGTAAGTAGGTACTAATATACCTACTTTTTACTATAAACTAAAAATTTTTAAAACTAAATTTAACTAAAAAGACTAAGCTGACCATTTATTTTTTAACTCAAAACAGGACATGGGTTTATTTATACTCTAAAAACTATAACTTTATACAATAAATTAAAAATAATGTTGCATTTAAAAATAGGTAATTATTAAATGCAACATTTTTTTTAATTATGAATTACATTTGTCAGAGGATTAAATTTGCTTTAATAAAGTTGGTGATGATTTTAAATAAGAATAAAATTCTGCTCATTTTTTTTTATTGTTATCTTTCAACATCGCCTTTAGAACTGGAACCGTAAGTGTTTCTTTCAGACGTCCACAATTTATTCAAAATAAAAAAAATACTCTTTCTATTGGAGCATTTGTACCAGGTAGACATAAAATATATTCGATTAAAAAAATTATGTTGAAGATTGTTGGCTTTGAATACTTCCATCCAAAGAGTTACGGGACAATTTTGTGTCCCGGAGCTTTATTTGGGGACAATGGGACAGGTGACCGAGAAAAGGGACAGTCCCGTTCAAAACGGGACGTATGGTCACTTTACCTGTAACCCGGCGACGGCTCCGTGGCGCAGTGGCTTAGCAATCAGTTGTTGCGCTGGGGGCCGCGGGTTCGAATCCCGCACGGAACAAATATTTGTAAGGCCTACAAATAATCGTTCCGGGTCTGGATGTTTGTCCTTGTGCAATTTATGTTTGTAAACTGCCTCCACGACTCTCATTATATATTACTCTCACTCTGCGAAACATCCTATTTATTTGTTTATTCTTTATTGCACCAAATATTTGTACAAAAGGCGAGCTATCTATCTATTTACCTATAGTGAGTAGGTATCTTTTAAACTCACAATTTTCAATGCTTCATTTTTAATATATAATTAATTATAAAATTTCATAATTAGATAATATATGAGAATACATAATTCTAATATAATGCAACTAATATACCGAATAAAAAAATTAAAATACATTTATCGTTGTACGCTGTGTGTATTTCCATAAAATAGTTTATTGATGTTGAAAAATACGTCCGTACAGTAGGTGGCATTGAGTTATACAAAACTATGGTAGGTGGCGTCTTACATATTATTTTTTACGCGATCCTATATTGTAGGGAGTTGGCGCGGCCGGCACACAAACGCTCAAGGTCGTTCGCATGGAGTAGCCCCTTAAGGTATGCAATAATTCATAGCTGAACGCCCAAGTATAAATGTTCCATATATAGAGGCAATGTAGTGGCATTGTATTAATATTCTACCCCATATCACCTGAATGCCGTAAGAGTTTTTTTTTATAGGATAAGGGTGAAAAACGAGCACACAGTCCACCTGATGGTAAGTGGTTGCTGCGGCCCATAGACATCTACATCTATCCTCTGTTACAGATCAAAATGCAGATGCGTTTTCACCCGTGAGGACTAGGATGAAATGCCTCATTTCTAGTAAAAAGGGCCTCCGGCCACCTGCACACACCAAGCGAAAAGCAGAGGTAAACCTCTACTTCACGCTGGTATTCTGTGAGTTCGTGGTACCACCCCGGTTCGAGCTGGCCCATCCATGCGACAGCAAAAGCTGCCGCCTGGCTCTACCACTGTTAAAAAAGAAAAGTAACAAAGAAAAGCTGAATCAGGAGGTAGGCAGCAGCATCTTCCTGACAACAGCTGAATAAAAAAAAGCCGTGCATTATCAACCCGCTTGCCAAGCGCGCCAACTATGGCAGATACCCAAATATGTGGCTATCTATGGGGATCTTAGGTTCAGTAGTGGAAAGATAAATGATTGTTGAACTTAATAATATTTTTTAAATCGATTAATTTCTATTTTTACATAAAAAAGGAGTATTAGTGGCTTGTGGTGTAGATTTATCAAGTCCGCCTGGCTTCGTAAACACGAGAACTTTTGAAAATATCAATTGTTTAACTCAGTCTATTTTTAAAACTTCATCTATTATATGGGAAGTCGTGGAATGTAAATGGTAGTTTAATTTTGTTTTGTTTAGTTAAACTCTATTTTCTTCGGCTGCGAAATGTTAAAATATTAAGTGTTTTAGCAGCCTTGTATAAATTATTTTTTACTAAATAGAGACTGCCTCACTCACTCAGCTAGTTCGGCGTCAATTGCCGTCGTGAGTGGATACTGTACTGATTGTTTGCAGCGGTTAAAAAGATCGCTGTACAAATACACTATATTCGAAAAACCAAAAGAGACAGTTTCTTTTTGTATGGAGAATGGGCCTATCACAAATTTTAGAGAACCTTAATGAAATGCATTTCGATTTATTTATTATAGTCTATAGATTACAATAGTAATATTAGTTTTACCGTATCTAATGGGAATACTGAGTAATTAGCAAATAAAATATGTATTTTACTATAACATAAAAACAAACTAAAAGCTATTTTCTATTAGTTTTCACCGGCATTATAAGTTAAAATAGTGCACTGTTCAATAAATAATAGTATAAAACAAAGTTGTAGTTACATTCAGCATTTATAGGTACTTTAAAATTGATGGAAAATATTTTAAGTATGTAGTTCCGGTAAAATAATATAGTGCATGTCTGTGCATGAATATGGTATGAATACTATTTTTTACATGTATTGTTTGTGAGTATACATCCCAAATACCGTTTAAGTAATATGATTAAAGCCAAGATGAGTCAGGGATAATATGTACATTTATAATATTACCTACACACACTATATAGTAAGAAAGATGTTTTGAACTGGTTGTATAAGGATAAAAACACAAGGTATAATGCATTATGCATTATACATATATGCACATTTATTATAGTAAATCATAATTTCCAAAGTAGTCTATTAACAGTAGAACAAATAGACAGGCACGGTGTCAAAACTTTGTTTGAAAATATATTAACTGATTAGGTTAGGTTAGTAACCTCAAACATTTTTATCTGTTATTACACACTGATAAATAGTGAGGAAGTTAGTTGTTTTAATTTTTTTTATAGGATAAGGGTGACAAACGAGCACACAATTCACCTGATGGTAAGTGGTTGCTGTGGCCCATAGACACCTACATCTATCTTCGATTAAGAATCAAAATGCAGATGCGTTGTCACCCGTGAGCACTAAGATATAATGCCTCGTTTCCAGTAAAAAGGATCTCCGGTTCTCTACACTCATCAAACGAAACACAGCAGCGTTACGCTGCTATTTTACGCTGGTATTCTGTGAGAGCGTGGTCCTTCCCCGGTCGAGCCGACCCATTCGTGCTACAACCATAATATAGCTGCAGCATGGCTCTACCATGTATAAACATTGTTTATGGAAGGATAATAAAACACATGTATAATTTAATTGTATTTGTTATTGTAAATCATTTCAAAGTATTTTTTCTAAATAACTTGATGATAACATGTCCATTTATGATTTTTTTTTATATTGATATTGGCAGGTATTCGAAGAACATTTTCAATGATATGATAGAAGACTGTTGTCTTCAATATCCATACTCTTTTTTGTCTCTGCCTACGGGCAGCTCTGCAAGCTTTTAGCCTGCAAAAGATACATATATGTTCTCAGCGATTGACCTGAAAAAGTTAATTATTGTAAACAGTGCCTATACTAAATATTAAATCTTAACAGTAGTAGTAGTAGGTAGTATAAAAAAAAACTTTTATAGTCATGTGGGATTGAGGTTTTGGAAACTTGGTTTTACAGCATGAACTCCTTCGAAAATTGAGATACTGATAATTAATACGGGGTAATAATGGTCAAAACATCGAAAACATAATTTATTTTAAATATTTATTCAAAAGTACTCATAATTGTTTTATCTCGCCTGAAAATTATCCACTCATTGTTAAGGCTTATGTTGGCTTGGTGCCTGAACAATTATGATATGTTCTATGGCAGCCTATTGTAGTTAAAATAAACGCTGTATTTGAATGTTAGAGCTTAGCCCCGAAGACTGTTGTAAATTACTCGTATACCCAGCATTTTCATAATTACGGGTTTAATATGCAAATATTAGTATTTATAATTCGTTCATTCATTCAATATAAAAAGCGCATTAGCTTTCACGTAAATTGCTCCATAGGGGAAATGTTTCTCATAGAGAATTCACTAGTAACTCCATATCATCCCTTCGTTGTTGTAGGAGGCGGCACAAGGAAATGAAAAAGGAGAATGGCAGCAGCATATTCGTGATAACATCCAAAAATAATGAAAATCTGAATCTCTCACTAAATATAAAAATTTGTCACCAAGCTCCCTGGCCTCTACCCATGGCGTTTTTGTAGAGCTGTGACTATGATAATTATGACTGTAAAAGCTTACACTCTTTATTCATAAAAATAGTTGAGAAATATAATCAGATAAGTTGTTTATCTAGTTTTAGATATAATCACACACGATCACACAACCCTCCATTTTTTTACAGAATACGGTAACAAACGAGCATACAGTCCACCTGATGGTAAGTGGTTGCTGTGCCCCATAGATATCTACATTTATCCTCAATAAAGAATAAAATGCAGATGCGTCGTTACCCGTGAAGACTAAGATAGAATGCCTCTTTTCCAGTAAAAATGGTCTCCGGTTCTCTACACTAACCATACGAAACACAGCAGTGTCAAGCCGCCATTTTACGCTGGTATTCTGTGAGAGCGTGGTCCTTCCCCGATCGAGCCGACCCATTCGAGCTACAACTATATTAATAATATAGCTGCAGCTTGGCTCTACCTCCTACAAAAACTCTCCTTCTGATTGTAAGTGGATACTGTGCTCCATAAATACTAACAACTATCCATCGATCATTTATGTAAGCATCATCGATACCCACGGGACGATATAGGGTGGTGGAGTTCTTGCACGGGCACCACACGGTCATAAGGTTATATTTAGAGTGTTGTACGATAATAGCTACCGTACAAAACTCCAAACTTTAATCACGCTATGAAACTATCCGATGCTTTTATATAAATAATATTTGAGCTGTTAATATGTTTAAGGATAACTGAAACGGGAGATGAAGTGCAGAATCTTCCTGATAACAACTTAAAATAAAAAAAACTGCGGTTGTCAACCTGTCAAGCTTGGCAACTATGGCAACATCCCTTATGATGCAAATGGAGCAGGTCTAGGTTCAGCAGTGGACTTGTATAAGCTGTTATAGATGGATGGAGTATTTTAAGTGAGAAAAGAAATTTTAAAAACATAATCTATTATAGTAACACTGCGAGGAGTGGAATCCATTCATTTGCCTAAGTATTGTGCAGAATTATGCTTTCGGGTCAGTTGAGTGTCTCATTGTTCGGAGCATTTGGGTTGGATAAAGCTATTCATGATGCCTAGAATTAATGAGACTAAAGTAGGCTTCTTATATTTTAAATTGATGCCAGACTATGGAACTGTGAAATTTGTTTTTCACAATATAGTTTTCTGATTTACACATGAATAAATTTTAAGTAACTTTGAAAATTATCCACTTTATTATCTACAGTATTCTGAGCTTGAGAAACAATAACTGGTTTATCTTGATATATGATACCCATAGTAAAAATCGTAAAACTTTTCGCACTAATGCAAGGGAAATATTTCAAATTAAACGAAATACATTATAACTAAACTACCTAAACCTAAATGAAACTGCAGTACACGCAAAATATAAAACATAATACATCTAAAATTACATTTAACTTAAATAATGTAACTTGAATATTCTGAATGAAAATATTATGCACCTAACAATGCAAATAATACTTTCACATCCATAGTAACTTACCTGATTATTATTTAAACATGTAATTGTATTGCATTTATAATACATTTTATGTTAACACTAACTTATATTAAATCGTGAAGGTAACTTAACAATGTGACCACTCCGCGTTGCTTTCACGCTTATTGGGTTACTAGGGCCGGGCGACGACGACGTCACCGGCGTGGGCGGCGGTAACGCGAACCGTACATGCGCAGGCACCACATCCGCTGCGTTGTCAGCGTTACTGCTGCTTGGCGTTGTTATGTTACCAACGCATTCCTTTAACACATATGCCGCTTTAATCTGTCAATTGAAATATGTACTTGCCTATCGGGTAATTGAATTAGGTAAACTTTTGCAGCCCTTTTTATCACGCGATATGGACCATCGTAGCGTGGTTTCAGAGATATACGTATAGAATCGTCCAGAACAAAGACATATTCGCAGTTACGTAAATCTTTGTGCACAAAAAAACTTTGACAGTTACGTGAATTGTCAGATGTAGGCTTATAACTACGAATAGTATTCTAATCTTATCTACTAAACAATAGTCATTGACGTTACGGTTGTTCGAAGAGCTGTCATAAAAGTCTCCTGGTAGACGTAAGTTTCGTCTGAAAGTTAACTTGGCGGCGCTAAACTCTGAGTCGCTGCGGCCGGCCGCGCGAAGCCCCATTAATACTGTGGGTAGCTCTTCCACCCAAGATCCATGTGACAG
This sequence comes from Parnassius glacialis, assembly GCA_033319125.1. Classification (NCBI taxonomy): domain Eukaryota; kingdom Metazoa; phylum Arthropoda; class Insecta; order Lepidoptera; family Papilionidae; genus Parnassius; species Parnassius glacialis. Next base: position 2,447,016 of record JAVANC010000027.1, read on the forward strand.
GCGAGTCGAAAGTGCTGTCTTTAAAGAACGACGCCAACGTTCGACTGCGCCATTGCTTTACGGATGATAAGGAGTAGTTCGAATTCTTTTAACCCCCAACATTTTTAACAGCTAGTTAAAAAGACTTCTCTCAAACTGGCGACCTTGGTCGCTAGTTAACTTCAGCGGGCAACCGTTACGACAAATCTAACCCTCATATAAATGTTTGGCAACAGTTTCTGCCGTAATGTCGCGTAACGGAAAAGCCTCGGCTCACCTAGTCCACCTTTCAATTATCGTGAGTAAGTATCTAATAACCATCTGGTGAAATCTCAAGAGGGTGTGCACATGCTCAAAACGATCTACTTCCGGAAACTTAGTCAAATTTGATACCGTATGTCTGTTAACTTCAGGACGTTGACATTGTATGCACGTTTTTGCCCATAAAGCAACATCACGATTCATACTCGGCCAGAAATACTTTTTAACTAACATCTTTCCTGTAGACCGAATTCCAGGATGGTTCAAATTATGCAAACTATCAAAAGCTAGGCGTCAAAACTTTTCCGGTAGGTACGGACCAGCTATATCGGTAGACATTTCACAAAAAATAGGCTTTTCTAACATAGGTATAACTAGTTCCTTGAACAAAATATTATCGATATTTAAACCAGACATAAAATTCGTAATATAACTATCGCTACGCTGTTCATTTGCAATGTCATTGAAATTCACCTCAACGCAGTTGGCAAAATCACGGCTTCGACGCGTGATAAGCTGTCGGCTACAATGTTATTCTTACCGGTTATATGTTTTATATTTGTAGTGAACTCGCTTATGAAAGCTAAATGTCTCGTTCTCAGAGGCGTTTCGCTTTCATCGCGTCCTACCTTTTGAAATGCAAAAGTTAAAGGTTTATGATCTGTATAAACGGTTATATCTTGACCTTTAAATAATTTCCGAAAATGTTTTATAGCTAAGTATATAGCAAGCAACTCGCGATCGTATGTGCTATATCGCTGTTGGGTGCTGGTTAATTTTTTTGAGAAATAACCCAATGGTTTCCAGCTATCTCCTTCTTTTTGTTGCAATACTGCTGCCACGCATGTATCAGATACGTCAATCATAATAGCTAGTGCGGAATCTACTCTAGGTACGTCAACGTAGCGGCCTGTGTGAGCCCTGCCTTACATTGCGTAAATGCTTCATTCGCAATCAGTCCAGACGATAGGAGTTTCATCATTTTTCTTTGAGCTTTTAAGATATTTATTTAATTCTGTTCGATATAAAGTAGCATTGGGGAGATGAGATCGATAAAAATTAACCATACCGACAAAACGTCTTAGCTCTGAAATAGTTTTCGGCTTCGGAAATTCCACAATTGCCTGAACTGATCTTGCAACGGCCTGACACCTTCTAAATTAATTTCGTGTCCCAAAAATTTTAGTTTAGTTTATCCGAAATAACATTTTGCCAAATTAATTGAAATTCCATAGTCATTAAACTTTTTAAAAATTATTTCTAAATGTTGCCTGTGTTGAACTTCGTTGTCACTAGAGATAGTATATCGTCTAAATAATAAAAGACACAATCAAGCCCTTGTAAAATGGAATTCATAAAGCGCTGGAAGGTTTGCGCTGTTCCCCTTAAACCGAAGGTCAGAAACAGAAACAGAAACTGAAACAGAATTTTTTTTATTCAATATAGATTATAAATAATACTTATTGAAAGTCACTCTTTTGTATAATTACCACTGGTTCGAAAAAAACCTCTGTCCTGGGAAGAATCAGCAAGAAACCCAGCGGGACTTTTATTTTCAAACATATTTTACTTAACAATTACTTAATCATGTATGTTACACAAATTAACAACACAACAAATTAGAAATAGCTTGGTAGCGATCATCTCATTTCCAGGGATTATTATCATCTATAAATTCTTTAATACTATAATAACCCTTTTTATACAAACTTAGTTTAATAAAGTTTTTGAACTTTGAGCAGGTCAAATTTTGTATATTTTCTGGAATTTTGTTGTAAAAGCGTATACATCGCCCCAAGAATGAATTACTGACTCGATGGAGTCGAGTAACTGGTACTACTAGCTTGTGTCTGTTCCTAGTATTTACAGAATGAATATCACTTTTTTTTGTAAAACTACTTTTATTTTTGTGTACGTACATTACATTTTCATAAATGTATTGAGAGGCCAAAGTTAATATATTAATTTCCTTAAATTTTTGTCGCAGCGACTCTTTAGGCTTTAAATCATAAATTGCTCTTACGGCCCTCTTCTGTAAAACAAATATCATGTCAGTGTCAGCTGCGTGTCCCCATAGCAAAATACTATACGACATTATGCTATGGAAATAGCTAAAGTAAACTAGTCTAGCTGTTTCAACACTAGTTAGACTTCTAATCTTTTTTACGGCATATGCTGCAGAACTAAGTCTGCTTGCTAGTTTTGATATATATGGGCCCCATTGAAGCTTCGCGTCTATTGTGATTCCAAGAAAAATGGTGGTATCTACAAGACTCAATTTCTCCCCATTAAAAATTACATTACTATTTAATTGTTTGACATTTTGAGTCATAAATTTCATACATTTCGTTTTAGTGCTATTTAAATGTAAATTATTAACATTGAACCAATTTACTAATTTAGATATAGCATTATTTACTTCGTCATATTTTAGCATTTGTCGACTTAATTTGAAAATTAAAGAAGTGTCATCTGCAAATAATACTATATCATGGTTATCTCCTACTATGTAAGGTAAGTCATTAATGTATACAAAAAACAGAAAGGGGCCGACAGTTGAGCCTTGAGGCACGCCCATCTGTACCATCGACCCGGAAGAACTCATACTGTTAATGACAACTTTTTGCGTTTTCTTACTTAAATATGAAATAATTAATTTAAGAGCATCATTTCTTACACCGTAGTGTTGAAGTTTCCTGATAAATGTTTCATGGTGAACACAGTCGAAGGCTTTGGATAGGCCACAAAATATACCCAAAGCATTCTGTGAATTCTCCCATGCATTAAATATATATTTAATCAGCTCAACACCGGCATCAGTTGTCGAGCGACCCCTTGTGAAACCAAATTGATTTTTATGAAGTAAACTATTTATATTAAAGAAATTTAACATTTGATCAAGAATATTTTTTTCAAAAATCTTACTAAGTGTTGGTAGTACAGAAATAGGTCTAAAATTGGCAGGGTCTAATGTACTACCAGATTTCAATAAAGGTATTACTTTAATATACTTCATTAAATCAGGAAACACACCCGATTCGATACTAGTATTAAAAATAATAGCTAAATGAGGCGCGACTGTATTTATTATAGACGCAATAACTTTAACGGAAATCTCTCACAGATCCGCAGTTTTCTTAACATCAATAGTTTTAAAATATTTTACAATATCTTTTAATGATACTTTATGAAATGTAAAATTCTTTGTACACGCGTTTACATTTTGTTTAAGTAATGATTCGGCGACCGCAGGAGAAGAATTCAGTGACTTAGTGGTTAATATCGGAATATCAGTAAAATATTTTTCAAAAGTCAATGCAACGTCCTGATCTGATTCGGTAAATTTGTTATTAACACTTAACTGGTAATTTGAATTGCGAGAGTTGATCTTACCAGTTTCGCTCTTAATTATTCTCCATGTCATTTTAATTTTATTAGAAGCCGTCTTAATTTTGTTGCTTAAATGCAAAGATTGGATGTGGAGACAACTCTTTTAAATATTTTTGAATATTTTTTTACATATTCCCTAAATTCGACGCTATGATTATATGACCTTTCATGGTAAAGATCATGTAACCTATGTCTGCTCTTATGGACTCCTACTGTCGCCCATTCATTAAATGACTTCCGACTGTTCATGGAGAATGTTTTAGAAGTAAAAATATTATTAAATTCATTTCAAATAAGTTAAAATAATGTTCCATACAAAAAGTTTGGAAAATTTGGTCATTCTGGGAAACTCGAAAAGCCCAAATGATGTTATGATAGCGGTTTTCTCCACGTCACCTAGCGCGACAGGTATAAAATGATAACTTCTATTGATGTCTCATTTCGAAAATATCTTTTTATCCGGGAGAATAAAAGTGAAGTCATTTAAGCGAGGTATCGGGTATCTGTCGGGCTTTGTTATCGCATTCAGCTGGCGATAATCTCCACAAGGTCTTATTTCTTCATTTTTTTTGGAACTACATGGAGTGGACTAGCCCACGCGCTCTTCGAAGGACGACAGATGCCAAGTTCCTGCATGATGCGAAATTCTTCTTTACATTTTTAAATACGTCGGGTTTTAACGGGCGCGCTTTCGCGTGCACAGGCAAGCCAGAGGTCTCGATATGGTGGACGACATCGTGTTTCGCAGTTTCTCGAAATGACGCTGGTTTAGTAATGTCCGGTTACTTTAACAATAAATCCTGATCCTGACAACAGATGCCGAAACATTCAATTCTGTGGTTTTATCTATTAATTTATGCGCGTTTAAATCAACCAATAACCTGTGATTAGCTAAAAAATCTGCGCCCAAAATTGGTTGTTTGACATCTGCTACCACGAATTCACAACGATAAGGTCGATGTAAGTTTAAGTTTAACACTAGTGTCTTGGTACAGTAAGTTACGATTTCACTACCGTTAACTGCGTATAATTTATATTCACTGCACTGATTTGCACGGTCTTTTCTCACGGCTGGTAAAACAGACACATTGGCACCCGTGTCGACTAAAAATCTAAGCCCAGATTTACTATCTGATACACACAAACGATTAAATAGAACAATAGTACAGACCTCAAGATCCTCCGACTGTTTCCACACGCACGGCTCCGTACACTTTTTGGCCTTCTCCCTGAACCGGAAGTGGTAGAAGCACAAGTAGTTCTCCTTCCGGGGACGGCGGGAACCGCTACGGCGCCGGGAATGCAAACGATGAAGGGTGCGATCAGGGGCGCGAGACCGCGACCTCCGCTATTCGATCTGGTTCACGGTAGCCTTTATTTTAGCCACCTCAGCCCTTAACAGGGCCAAGTCAAGGGCAGCAGTATATGCTGGTTCTGGCGCAGCGTAAGTAGTGGCAGCGGCATAGGAAGGCCGCACCGCCTCGATGACGTTATCTGCGACTACTGCCAGGTTGTCTTAGTCCTTGGAGTCAGACACGGTGAGCACGGCTCGCACCTGTGTGGGAAGACGATTTTGCCACAGCACGCGAAGAGTTTCATCAGGAACCTTGTCAGAAGGAAGCTCGCGCATCCAATGGAGCAGCTGAGATGGTTTCTGCTCGCCCGGCTCTAGCTCGTTCATAAGCTTTTCGATCTGCCTCGACATTGATTCCTGATAGATGTGGAGCAGCCGAGCTTTAAGTGCGTCATACTTGTGGGTAGGAGGCGAATTTAGTAATATGTCTGTCACTTGCGCGATAGACTCCTTACTCAGCTTGGACACGACCAGGTCAAACTTCACCTCATCTCTCATCCTCTGCGGTGTGAGGATAGCTTCTGTGCGTACTGTTATAGATTCCCTTTTAATAGGGATCCGCTGACTCAAAGCACACAGTCAGCACTCTCTTAGTGGCTTCGGTACTTTCTTATTTCAACACTAGGAATACCTCTCAGTCCGTCATACACTCTCATCCAAAATACTCGCCTCTCAATTACAATTCCAAAATTGTGTCATTCTATAATAAATCCAGTTGTAATTTCTAAATAGTTTTTTTTAAAAGACGATTTCGTGAAGCCCCGTATAACATTGGTGGCAGCGGTGGGATCTATAAAAGATCCTTGGTGCCTCTGAGGACTCAATTGTGCAATTACTAGAACGTTCTGTGTTGTGATCTCTATAAATACTTACCGCTTAAAACTCGTTTCTTCGCTGAACTTCCGAAAACGATACCCGCCTGGCCACATGAAACATTTATGCTAGAAGTCATACCACTAAAAGAAAAAGACGAAAAGAGAGTAGAAGAAGAATACCAACTTGCATCTTCCTGAATCCTGATCAAAAAATACAAGTACATAAACACGACATGTTCCCGTAAGTCCACTCCAGTTTTATAGGAATATTATAATGATACAGTCTTAAATGTTGTGAATAATATTGAATGTTTTATAAACTTTACAAAATATATAACCTAATTTATTTAAACAATCAAAAAAATATATAAATACAAAATTAATTGATATTTCAGTTATACTCTCATTCATTCATTTTTACATTATCAATTGTATGTCAAGTGTCTTTTAAACATATTTTAATTGTGTGCTATTGCTTGTATTCCAGACCAGTGCAACGCCTTATCGCTACCACTGCCACGCGAAACGCCGAGTAGCTTATCTTTGTTTTGACTAATCCTCGTCCGTCACAATGCCTAAAGATGAACCTACACCGGTTATTTCGACACCAAGCATCGATCTCAATATTCTTTGTAAATTTATAAGTAAGTTTGAAGGCAACCGAGAAAAATTAATGCCATTTATTAATAACTGTAGTAATGCTATGAACCTCGCGTCAGATTAACAACGAGATATCCTTTTAAAAAACATACTTAGTCAATTAGAAGGACGCACTGAAAGTGCTTGCTCGATTAAAATATTTGAATCTTGGTCACAGTTAGAAGATTTTCTTAAATCCCAATTCGGTGACAGAAAACATTACGCTGCACTGCTCTCAGACCTACAAGAATGTCGTCAATCCAATAACGAAACGGTCAACCAGTACGCCCTGCGAATAAAGACGTGTTTGTCTAAATTGTTAACGGAAATAAATATATCAATACCTACAAGAAAAAAGGGTGAACTGGCAGGCCGTCCCGCAGCAATGCAGGACTTAGCGTTACACACTTTCGTGGTTGGCTTAAATCCTCGTCTATCAACAGTAGTTCAATGCTGCAATCCCGATACGCTCAATGGTGCTATTAATTTTGCCGTGTCTGAAGAAAAAATATTCCAGGTGACTCGACGCCACCTTAGTCAAACAAATACCCAGGATTCAAACAAAAGACGCTTTACTAGTCGTAATTTTCAACAAAACCAAACAGCCACGCGAGAGAGGCCTTTTAATAATTCAGCAGGGTCTTCCTCTATGTTCAGAACCGATTACCCAGTGTGCCGATACTGTAAAATACCCGGTCATACATTAGAAACATGCCGCAAACGCGAGGCTAATAATCGACGACGATTTGGTAACGTTCAAAACAATTATGATAATAATAATGTTAATCGCAATAACTACAATAATAATGGTCCACCGCCTCACATTTTCCCGAATCGTAATCAGCATATCAATGCTGCTATTGCAGACGATCACAATGTCGATAACATCAACCATCATTTAAACGCGGAGGATTTCCCGTCCAGTATCGCACGGGAAGACTAAATAGCGAAGCCGATACTCACCCCATTGCCAATCATAACACAGCATTTCACTCATTTTCTATTCCCGTTCCAACTCAATCTAACCGACAGGGTATCCAGCCCCAAACCGACAGATTAAAAGTTAATAATTCTACTTCATATATCAAACAGCCTATCAACGGCGTCATATCGAATAGTATTTCGTCTCTTGCATCTATTCCCCCTCCAACTCAATCTAACCGACAGGGTATCCAGCTCCAAACTGACAAATTGAAAGTTAATAATTCCACTTCAATTACCAAAGAGCCTATCAACGGCGTCATATCGAAGAGTACTTCGTCTCCTGCACCTGAAAAGAAAGAAAACAATACTAAAATATAAAACATCCTACAAATCCATCAAAAAAATACTTACCTTTTATAAAAGTTCAAACTTCTGTCTCGTCGAAATCCTTATCCTTGCTCGTCGATACCGGCGTAGCTATCAGCATTATGAAAGATTCTGCTATAGAAAAGATGCCTGAAATAAACAACAATACTATAGAAATTACTGGTATAGGAAATGGCTCTGTTACATCCCTTGGTCACATCCCAATTGAATTTTGTTCCTACCAACATAACTTCTACATACTTCCAGCGTTTGATTAACCATATGATGGAATCATCGGTAGCGACTTCCTTACCAAATTAAATTGCAAAATTAATTATGATAACAACACCTTAAAAGTAAATAAACATGAAATAGAGCTTTGTTTCACTGAGCCAGTCTATACTATTGCACCTCCATGTGAAACTATCATAGCAGACAGCTGACGGTTGGCGATGGTATTTCAAGGCGCCTAAGCAGACAGACACCTTATTTTGAGAATCACATCACCATCAGAGCACTTGTTTCACAGTTTCCACTAATAGTTCACATACGCAGACACTTAATACACAAAATCGCACCACTTTTACATATCAAAATCCACTTCAAACCATTATTTAAACAATAATACAGGAGCAGCAAACCTCTGCCGGTCAAGTACCCGCCAAAACCTCTTTGTCACTTCAAATTCACAAAAAAATCACAATTCTTTTAATACGCAGCCCTGACATAGGTTATCTAGTAGTTTAAGTAAACAGTTGCTGGAATTCCTCCACGACCGCTATCGTACGAGGTATATTTTGTTAGCAGCTCGTTCCGGTGTTTTGTTAACCAACTTCGGTTTCCGTTTTCAGTTAACGACTTTAGCAATTGGCAGCTTGTATAACTTTGGCCGAAGTTGATTGTAGAGACGTAACATGTGTTACGTAACATATGTTGTACTTAACTTTATATACAATAAAATTAAGTACAACATACATTAAAATTACTAAATGAAGATTATGTATAGAACTAGTTTTTACTGATATTATGGCATTTATTTAAAAAAAAAATTGTTCCGGGCGTTTCAAGTAATTAGCAGCATACTGTTTCGTGGTAACGGAGAGCAGTTAATTAAATGCGATAAAATTACTCTACAGTCATCATTTTATAGATTACTAACTATTCGTGCCGGCTTCGTACGGGTGATTTTTAGATCTCAACAATAGCGAATAGGTTCAGTTGTCAATATAAATCAATTTTTATGAGTTTATTGTGTGTGAACATCCAGGGTCTCATTCAAACGAGTGAGACCCTTCATGGTCTAATGATTCTGCATTAATTTAATTATTTATGTATATAGTTCACACATCTCTAGAATTAGAGGCTCTTACGAAGAGGTACTTAGAACAAAATTCGAACTTAGCTTTGCAGATAAAAATGTGTTCTCCTATAGCTTGACTGCAAATGTAAGTTTGTCATCGCAAAAAAAAATATTTTACTTGATATCTTGATCGGAATGTTAATTATATAAAAATAGTAAAATATGACGACGCAAATAATGCCATATCTTTTTTTTATTACTTAAAAAGGTTACCCCCACACTAGAATTTTCTTCTGTATCGTGGAGGCAGTTTAAAAACACAAATTGCACAAGGACAAACATCCAGACCCGGAACAAATGTTTATAGGTCATACAAATACTTGTTCCGCGTGGGATTCGAACTAGCGGCCGCTAGCGCAGCAACTCGTTGCTAAGCCACTGCGCCACGAAGCCGTCATCTAAATTAGTAAATTGGTTCAATGTTAATAATTTCATTTAAATGGCACTAAAATGAAATGTATTAAATTCATAACACAACACAACACAAACACTCACGCCTGTCACCCAATGGGGTAGGCAGAGACTATGTTTTTTTTTTATACGATAAGGGTGACAAACGAGCACACAGTCCACCTGATGGTAAGTGATTCCTGCGGCCCATAGACATCTACATTTATCCTCTATTACAAATCAAAATGTACATACGTTGTCACCCGTGAGGACTAAGATGGAATGCCTCATTTCCAGTTAAAAGGGCCTCCGGCCACCTGCACTCACCAAGCGAAACGCAGAGGTAAGCCTCTACTTCACACTGGTTTTCTGTGAAGTCGTGGTACCACCCCGGTTCGAGCCGGCCCATCCGTGCGACAGCAAAAGCTGACACGTGGCTCTACCACTGTTAGAACTGTACTTCCATTTGGCGCGATCCTGATACACCTTTCTCGCCTCCTTTACATCCATATATCTACGCATACACGCTCGTCGGTTAAGGGCTAATCTGGCTCATTTTTAATGTATCGCCGATTTGGTCGATAAACCTTCGTCTAGGGCGTCCATTGCCGACTCTGCCGCTCACTTCTGAAACATAAATTTGCTTTGTCACTCTTTCCTCGTTCATTCTTTCTACGTGACCAAACCACCGAAGCATTCCTTTTTTAATCCTGGTCATAATGTCATCTTGCACACCACACTTTTCTCTTATCACACTATTTCTCACCCTGTCATTCAGATTCAGCCCTAGCATACTCCTTAATGACCGCATTTCTACAGCATTTATTTTACTATAAAATTCTACTTATTTTTTTTTACTTTATATTAAACTTATATAAACTTATACTTATATTTTATATTATACTATTAAATTCATGAGTCTAAATGTCAAACAATTAAATACTAATATAATTTAAATGAGGAGGAACTTAGTCTTGAGGATACCTCCATTTTTCTTGGAATTCTACTAGACACGAAGCTTCAATGAAGCACCCATACGCCAAAACTAGCAAGCAGACTAGTTCTGCAGCATATGCTGTAAAAAAGATTAGAAATCTTACCAGTGTTGAAACAGCTAGACTAGTTTACTTTAGCCATAGCATAATGTGGTTTGCTTTATAGAAGAGGGCCGTAATAGCAATTTTTGAATTAATGCCTAAAGAGTCGCTGCGACAAAAAATTAAGGAAATTAATATATTAACTTTGGCCTCTCAATACGTTTATAAAAATGTAATGTACGAACACAAAAATAAAAGTAGTTTTACAAATATAAAAGATATTCATTCTGTTACACACAAGAACTTATTTGACTCCAACGAGTGAGTAATTCATTCTTGGGGCGATGTATACTCTTTTACAACAATATTCCAGAAAATATACAAAATTTGACTTGCTCAAAATTTAAAAACTCTTAAACTAAGTTGGTATAAAAGGGTTGATGACACAGAAATGACAATCAGTATTTGGCTCTATTGGTGACGCACTGAATTACATGTACAATTTCATTCCTCTCTGTCGCCTCTTACAACACCCACGCGACATAGGAAAATGGATTATCGTAGGTATAGTTCTGAATATGATATATTCTCAATTTGAACACTAGTTTCACATAACGGTAATGGTAACGCCAGTTAACAATCTAATTTATAAATCTAATAGAATACTTGGTACGTGACTTTAACCCCTCCCTTCCACTCTCCTCTCTATGCACGCACGGCCGTTGAAGGCGACACAGTCACCACGCAGCGGCGGTCCAGTTACAATCGAATAATACCCGCGACCGCTCATACTACACGAGGCCATTACGTCCTTCGCCCCCCGCTTTAATGTTTATTACCACCGGACATTGTGTCCTTGTAATTTCACAAATGTGACGCGCATTTCGCGATTACAATAAGTCGAGAGTGAAGGAGTGTGTAATATCATGGAACTGATCTAAGAATGCATGCACCGACCACGTGGTGACCTGCTGTATTAGCTGACGCCCTGGGAGGAAGATGAGGCAGTCTTTCACAAGGTTAGTGCGTGCATTCCACTCTCATCCAATTTCCTTGCTCTGCTTGTTGTATGTACCAAATACAGTCCACAAATCTTTATCGAAGAACTCAAGTTACTGACGCCTCCAGGTAGCATTATGAAAAACTAAAGTTATAATTAAATAGAAGAAAGATATATGGAATTAATTTAATGGGGTTATTGATTTTTTTACGAACTTTGCTATCCCTTTTGATACAAAATATATACTTTAGCATAATTCATGTGATATATTGATGCACGTAGAGAAACTTTTCTGTGGCTTATATAAAAGAAGTCTTCTATCGGTAAGTATGCTAAGCATCTAAAAATACTAATTTCTCAAACAACTTTCACTGAAAAATGACAAGACATAAACGGTTTTAATGGAAGGATGACAAATAAACACACAGTCCACCTGATAACAAGTGAAATATGTCGTCTAAAGACACATAACTTCATCATCGATTAGTAATCAAAATGCAAACGAGAACTTACGTGGACTCTATCCTTATGAGTATTAATGGTCTCCGATTATCACACCACACAAAATCACGCAAGTACTTAGCTCTTGTTGTACTGGAACTGTAAACTGTAACTACTCTATACTAATTGTATAGTGCAGTACGCTGTCTTATTACCTTTTAGTGGTACCGTTACTGTTACAGCCTATTAAAGGCCACTACAGAACATAGGCCTCCCCCCACAGTTTACATCATAAGGGTGATATTTGCCACAGTTGCTACGCTTGACAAGCGGGTTAGCAACTGAAGTTTAATTTTTTTAGTCCTTATTAGGAAAATGTGTGCAGCCCATCTCCTGATGTGTTTCCCCTCTGTCACATTTTACGACACTTACGGGATAATATGGGCTAATGGACATTTTCACATCGCCCACTAAACGGAACGGTTGTTGCACGCTATTATCATATTTGAGCGTTGTTCGCCTTGTGTCGAGGCGACCCATTCGCGCCGCAACTATAATACACTGCAGTGAGGGCACTACCGTAAAAAATACAAATTCTCCAGCATATGTACAGACACTTACTCGCGCAGTAAAGTATCAATAATGTACTTCAGACCGAATTTCGGTCACGACGGCAAGTGGACACAAGCGGAATGATCAAGCACAGGACACGTATGTAAAGCAGTAAACTATTAATTTAGTAATTGGGAAAAATGTTAAGCAATGAAAATTCAATTATACAGAACAAAAAATACAGATATTACAACTTAATTATTAGGGACTATAGTGGACTATATGATTTTGATGTATAAACCTGGTTGACTGACTAACTAACTGACTGATGTTGTTTGAGGTAGACTATACTAGGGACTGTTCAAAGAAAAGATAGTACTGTAGACGAATTTATATTCAGACTATGTACAGCGGCTTTCACTAATTAACTATATAACTATATATACAGAGGGGAGTCTACAATCTTCAATGGAGTATTAATTCTTCTCTCTTGATTTCTCTTGAGGTTTCTTCTCTTGCTGTTGTCTTCGAGAGCCGCTTCCGAAATGAACAGCTCACAGAACAAAACGCCCTTCTTATATCTCGCAAGAGGGTGTCTCGGTATGTGAGTAGCGGTGGGTTGAAGGTGATGTCGCGCGCTGATTCGTCGACGGCATCACGTGATATTCGGCTGGTGTGCGGGGGTGCGCGGGGGCGCAAAGGGGTATGAAGGGGCGACGGGGCTGCGGCTCCCCTCGCCGTCCGTAACATTAATAATAATCTGCCTGGGTAGGTACCTCCTTATCTATTTCTACCGATAAATAGCAGTGGTTGAACTGCTGTGCGTACAAAGATATAGAAAATGAGAATGTCTAAGACGTACAGTCCGATCTGAAGGTTATAGAGAACTCGTATAATTACGAGGTGTGAGTCATTCCATCATTGATCTCAGTGGTGACAACGCATCTGCAACCTTCTTTATTTAAAGTTGGTTGCAGTCTAAGGCTGCAGTATTTATTACCACCAGGTAAACTGTAAGTTAATTTGTCTCTTCAGATTTAAATTAAAATATCCTTTGCTCATATACACAAAACCCAAAAATATGAAATAAATTCTCGGGATTATTCAATCTCTAACTTAAGGGATCACTAATGCCACTTTAATATGGGTACTTTAGTAATAATGCTATAGAAAACCGTTTGCGCATTATAGCTTTGAAGTTATTAAGAAATTTTTTGGCATTTTTTTAGCAATCGGCTTCGTGGCGTATTGGCTTAGCAATGAGTTGTTGCGCTGGGGATCGCAGGTTCGAATTCCGCACGGAACAAGTATTTGTATTGCTTACGAATAATTGTTTCGGGTCTGGATGTTTGTCCTCGTGCAATTTATGTTTGTAAATTGCCTCCAAGACTCTGGAGAAAATGCTAGTGTGGGGGTGACGTTTTTTTAAATAAAAATAAAATTTTTGTGGCGACAAATTCATGATAAATTAATATTCAATAATTTTTAACAGATATTTGGGTATAATGGATTACAATTTTATTTCCAATTTGGAACTTTATTCTTCGAAGAGTACAAGTAAAATATCGCCGTTGTTAACTCGAAGTAGTTACTCATACCAATTAATCAGTTCGCGCGAGTAATAGTTAAATCGAACACAAGATTATAATATATAAATTTGCAGTACGTTGCCTTAACCATTGCTATACTGTCGTTTCTTGTTCTAATAACGCACATTACATAGGCAAAAACCTAGGAAATCTTTGAGCTGTGGGACGACTTTTTATTGGCATCTTTAGGCAGGGTTTGCTTCGATCTGAGTATGGTGGCGCTATATTCCAACCACAAACAAAACGCAACGAAGTTTAAGTCACACTTTCAAAGTTTTGCAATACTCGGGTATGTATAGAAGAGCTCTGTACCACCATCTTCACATGGAACATTGCCCGCTTCTCGGGTCGAACACCGTGCCCAACGGGAAATCTTGCATTTTCCTTCCACGGCCAAATAAGTATGCCAAAGGTATGATAATATAATTCTCCTAATATATATAATACAATACTTTTCTACCGACTTCAAAAAGGATCCGATACTCAATTCGACTGTATGTTTTATATGTGTTACCTCATTACTTTTTACTGCGTCAACCGATTTCAGTGATTCTTTTTTTAAAGCTGGTGCTTCACGTGTGGTCCCATATAAATTTGATCAAGGTCTAACTAACGGTTTTTGAGTTATCTAAATAATTTATATTAAAGTCGGTTGTACAAATTTTTTATTTTTAAATTATACAAATGGGAGACGTAAATTATCCAGATTGGTGACGTGGAGCAGCGTCAAAGGAGCTGGTTTTCTGGTAATGCGATCACCACCCCTGCCAAGCGTGGCTATTATATTTATTCCTTAAATGTCTATGTCCAGCAGCACAATGTGACGAGCGAAGAATATTTTTGATAAAATTATATTTAGTTAAATTGCCTCGCCATGGTGGCTTAAGAGGTGCCATCAACTTATTTCGTCCCGTGGGTGTCAAAAAAGATGACTATGGGAGATTGCAGAAAAATGGCTTAAGTGAAAGCTAGGAGTTCACTTCCTCGCACGATTTCTTCGAGGACTAATTTACCATCGGCGATGTTTCCAGACTGATACGACTAAGGCCGGCCACATACATGCGGAATAACATTTCGAGATTCTGTTTTGATATTCCGATTCGGAATCCCGAACGCAGCAAGTCCATATAATTTTATGACCCGCCACACACGTACGATATTTTTCCGTTCGAAATTTTGCGGACAAAACGGCATTCCGTATGTGTAAGGCAGGCCTTAGGGACCTTCAAGAAGCCAGCTTACTCAAAACAAAAAGGACGGCAACGCACATACAATTCCCATTTTGTCGCAATAGTGCATGGGTTGTGGTCATCATTTTCCATCAGGTGTGCCGTGCAAAATCTCGTCTATAAGAAAAATACGCCAGAAATGACTTCCCTTATAATACTTTAGATAGTAGTGTCAGAAGTGGGATCAAATATGCCGATTTTACGTAGGAGGGTATCCGTACCCGAAGTCAACGCCAACAGGAGACGGACCAGAGACGATTTGGTGGTGCAACGTCACAGACGTCGGCGGGCCAGCTGCCGACCACAGAGGCCGGCCCGTCAGCAGCTTCTGCATCTGCAGCACCTCACTTAGGTGCTCTGATGTTGATGCTGCAGGAACAGGCTCGTCGTTTGGAAGAGTAGCTGCAGCGCTGACAGACGAAACAGGCCCGCCAACAGGAGAAACAGGCCCGCCAACAGGAGGAACAGGGCCGTAGGTTGGAAGAGCAGCTCAAACACGATAAGGAAGAGCAGATACTTATCATGAAGTACCTTCACGCTACCTTCGGGAAAGAGATAAGGGAGGTGAAGGATAAGGTTGCTCAATATGACAACCGCCTGTCGGAAGCTGAAACCCGAATCTACCAAGTGTACAATCGGGTTGACAAGGTGATGGCTGACGTGAAGAAAACGCTGGACGACCTCAAACTTAGGGATGGAGTTACAGCTCCGTGGTTGTTACAACACTTTCGCTACGTGGATTCAAAGTGCCACCGTATGACGGGACTTCTTCCTGGTCGGCCTACTAAATCCAGTTCGAGGCTGTCATGAAGGCCAACGGCTGGAATAAAAGTCAAGCCATGAATGCTTTCACCCTAGGCCTGCGCGACCAGGCCTTAACTATTCTGGAAGCTCTCGGTAAGGAATTGACTTACGAGCAGCTCTTTGAGGCATTTTGGGCGAGATATGGCGACGCTCACCTGGAACACTTCTATCGTGCGCAGCTCAAAGACCACGTGCAAAGCAGTAACGAAAACCTTCAGCATTTGGCCCTTGAGGTGGAGAAGCTGGTTCGAAAAGCATACCAGTCTGTACCTGCGCTCATTGTAGGGAACCTGGTGCAGACATTCATCGACGGCATCCGCGACCTTGAAATCAGAGCTGCTGGGAGACTCGGGCACCACGAAACACTTAAGAACGCATTGGCCCATGCACTGGAGGTGGAAGCCTTGCGGCAGGATCATCGTTCCTATCGCGTCAGAGAGGTTGCAGCAGCTACAGCTACAGTCCTAGGTGCTACGGCTGTGGGGAAAGGGGCCATCTTCGATTCAGCTGCCCTAAGCGAACTGTAGAAAGGGAAGGTGATCCACCTCGAGAGGGTAGTGCGGCTAACAGCACCGCCCAGCTGCGGCAGGGAAACGAATAAAAGCCAGAACTGCTGGGCGGGTGCTGGCTGATTTTAAAAAAGCTCCAAGGATTTCGATCTCACAAACCCATGATGGGGACAGCCTAATCATCAAGGGCGAGGTCAACGGAACGCCGTGTAAACTGACCATTGACACTGGAGCCTCTCGCACGGTTGTCAGTTCCCAACTTATAAGTCAGTTCTTTGGGGACTCCGCACACAACCGAGAACGAATTAATTTAGTGACAGCCACCGGTCAGCGCATACCCATCCGTGGAGAGAAGGAGATGGAGTTAAAGCTAGGCAACATGATCTACCTGCATAATGTCATCGTGGCTGATATAATGGACGACTTCATCCTGGGCCTAGACTTTATGAGGAAGAATTGTTGTGAGATCGACGTTAAGCAAGGTGTTTTGAAATTTGGACAAGAGGAACTTTTCGTGGAAGGGACGTTACCAGGGAATGTGTACAGCCTTCTTCTGCCGGGATCGGAAACGATTGTGCCGGTTAGACTTCTTTAGGATTATGGGCAAACTCTTCATTGTGTACTCGTGGAAAGGGTAGACAATGATCTTCCATGGAAAGTGACTCGAACCTTGGTCATAAAAACCGACATCTCAGAAGTACGTGTGCTGAACCTTTGTGATCAGGAACAGATTATAGAAAAAGGCACATTGGTTGGTACTAGTGAGGAAGTGGATTGGTTGCGTCGGTGCCAATATCTATCGACTGGGACCCCCAGCAAGGATGGACATACAAGAGAGACCATTCTTTTAGAAGACTGCCGCAGCGTTCTCTTCCCGAATGTAATGGTCAAGGCGAAGAAGTTGTTAGTCAAGTACGCCGATGTTTTCTCGTCAAACGAAGCTGACATAGGAAAGACTGGCTTAGTTCAACACAATATAAATACAGGAGAAGGATTGCCTATCCGTCAAAGGCCAAGAAGATTGCCTGTAGCACGTGAAAAGGAAGTGGAAACCATGGTTGAGGGAATGGTGAAGGATGGTGTTATTGAACATTCACCTAGTCCATGGTGTTCACCTGTGGTGCTAGTAAAGAAGCTTTTTGGGCTATTTAGTGTCGAAAGAAGGTATCTGCATGGATCCAGAGAAAATTGCCGCTGTCAAGGATTGGCCGGTTCCAAAAGACAAGACATACGTTAGAGCATTTTTGGGTTTGTGCTCTTATTATCGGCGATTTGTGAAGAACTTTGCAGATTTAGCCAAACCTCTGCACAAACTAACCGAGGAGAAGCGACATTTCTGCTGGGATGAAAGTTGCGATATTGCATTCCAGGAACTCCAGAACCGTCTGTGCAATACACTTACATACAACAATTCGTAGTTGACACAAACGCAAGTGATATAGGACTTGGCGGTGTGTTGTCACAACGGAATGGTGATCAAGAGAATGTGATAGCATACTTCAGCAAGTCGTTGTCAAAGCCGGAAAGGAACGATTGTGTCACAAGACGGGAATTACTTGCTGTGGTAAAGTCCTTGCAGCATTTTAGCAAATATCTTCTGGAGCGGAAATTCCAATTACGAACTGACCATGCTGCACTGATATGACTATTGCAGTTCAAAAATCCGGAAGGACAAGTTGCGAGATGGATTGAACTACTGCAGGAGTACGACTTTGTGATCGAACATCGCAGCGGGAAATCTCGTGGCAATGCAGATGCCT
Source organism: Parnassius glacialis (assembly GCA_033319125.1). Taxonomy (NCBI): domain Eukaryota; kingdom Metazoa; phylum Arthropoda; class Insecta; order Lepidoptera; family Papilionidae; genus Parnassius; species Parnassius glacialis. Next base: position 2,465,415 of record JAVANC010000027.1, read on the forward strand.
TGTCAAGAAGACCTTGCCCTGAAGATTGCAAGCATTGTACTAGGCAAGAGGGTAAGGTAGTGGTATCTGTGACGATCTGTCAGGACAGACCAGCTCAGCAATGAGTGGAAGGACAGCCTACAATATGCACAGCAGGATGATTCGGACATAAAGCCGATTCTGGAATGGATAAAGGCCAGTGCTCCTAAGCTATTGGGCCCAATGGGACAGCTTGCTGATTCAGGATGGAGTCCTGTGCCGTAAATGGGAAAATGGTCGGGGAGACAGTTGTCATTTGCAAATGGTTGTCCCTAAGGCTAAAGTACCGGATGTTCAACAGTTGTAAAAATGGTTGTTCAGGAGACCATCTGGGAGTTAAACGAACTCTACTGAAGATCCGAGAATGGTTTTACTGGGTCCACTGTCGTGACGAAGTCGAGTACTGGTGCCGCAAATGTACAAGTTGTGCGGCTGTAAAGGGACCTCAAATTCGTACTAGAGGCGCATTGAAATCGTACAATGTTGGTACACAATGGGAGAGGATAGCCATTGACGTTGCGGGGCCGTTTTCGGAAAGTGAAAGTGGAAAAAAGTATTTTATGGTTGTGATGGATTACTTCACTAAGTGGCCAGAATTCTTCGCCATTCCGAATCAAGAAGCCCTAGCAGTTGTAGATAAACTAGTTCATGAAGTCTTCTGTCATTTCGGAGTACCTTTAGAGATTCACAGCGATCAAGGAAGGAATTTTGAGTCTCAAATATTCCAGGAAACTTGCCGAGTTATGGGTACTCATAAAACTCGAACAACTTCTCACCACCCACAATCTGATGGAATGGTAAAACGATTTAATCGGACATGGTAGAGGTACCTAGCAAAAGTTGTGGAAAAACGGCAACGAGACTGGGACAAGCTGGGCACATACAACCGTTTTTGTTGTCATATCGAAGCGCTGTTCATGAAAGTACATGAGTGACACGAGCTTTCGCAAACTTTGGCAGAGAATTACGGCTGCCTGCAGACCTGATCACCGGAATACCACCCGATTCCCCACGCAGAATAACCGATTACGCAAATGACTTGCGGAACAAAATGAATGACATTTATAAGCACGTCAGACAGACGGGCCAGCAAACGTCTGAGAAGATGAATACACGGTATGACCGCAACATGAACAACAAGGGGTTTGACAAAGGTTCACTAGTGTGGTTACACAATCCAGTTCGCAGCAAAGGAAATCTCCTAAGCTTCAAGCTCTATAGGACGGACAGTACCGGATTGTGACAAGGATCAATGACGTAACCTACCGGATACAGAAAGGTGCCAGAGGTTTTCTAAGATCGTCCATGTGGATCGACTGGCGCGTTATTATGGGGCCAATAATGCTCAGGACGAGCATGTCTTAGGAGGGGGCAGTGTAGCGCGCCACTATTAATGTCTGGTACATGGCAACGCTAGTTACACTAGCGCCCTCTAGTGTCGAGTAGCAGAACTAGGAGAGTCAAGATCCTTCCAGAAATTTCGGGACCAATATGTACTCGAACGTTCTAGATGTCGCTAAAGTAGAAGGTTCTGGAAACTATCTGAGGTCCTATATAAGGCCGGTATAGACCACGACCAAGGCAGTATTGAATTGGCGATATAAGCGAATACTTCGAAGCGACACAACAGAACTAAAGTGATCTGTAGTACAATTGTGTTTTGTTATTAGTGTGGTCTTAAGTTGTAATTAGTGTTATTTAATTAAAATGTCAATTTTGGTAATTGAACCGGCAGTTTTTAATTGTCTCGAACCCCAAGGTCATAACAGTAATATAACTAACTTGCATATCCAGACCGGCGAGTGGTAGCGTCACCAAAGAACCTTAAAACCTCTTATATTGTGAACGTCAATCAACCTACCTAGTTTGATGGTTAAGGCATAAACTCCCCACAACAAGAAAGACTGCCCAGTTGCGGAGTTTCATGTGCCGATAAAGTAAAACAAGTTGAAGTTAAGAAAACAATTGTAAATTAATTCTCTGTTCACAGGTAAATAAACCGGCAATACCGTGGTACGAACAGAATCATAAACATTACCGTAGCCCAGTTCGACTCGGGTCTACAAATAGTAAAATCCCATTAACGTTTTAAACTTTGCCAGCAGTAAATGTGTTAAAGTTGAGAAGTTGAAAACTGGACCTGTAAAAGACTGTGTTTTCACTATTTGTTAATTTTATTAAGTTAATACACAATCAACTTAATAAAGTGAACAATCATTTTTAAATTTAAAAAAGTCAAATTACTTCAGAGAACTAATGAAGAATAAATAAATTTTAACAGTAGTAGAGCCAAGCGGTAGATTTTGCTGTCGCACGGATGGGCCAGCTCGAACCGGGGTGGTACCACGACCTCACAAAATACCAGCGTGAAGTAGAGGTTTACTTCTGCGTTGCGCATGGTGAGAGCAGGTGGCCGGAGGCCCAATTCCCCCCTCCCCCATCAACATGGTAGTGGAATTAAATAAAAGACTACCCCAGGAGGGTACCAGCACCCCTAGAGAATCCCTCGCTGAGCATCCACGACCAAACTACTCCACTCCTGGGCGTGGGTGCTCAGGCTGCCTCGCGTTTTCTGGGGGGGGGGGGGGGGGGGCGAAATTCCGCTCAAGACGAAACCTGCTTGGGGCAAGTGGAGCAAGAAGACAAAGGCAACCCCTGCCACGCTTACCGTGGATTTCTGCAATATCAGGGGACTTCATTCAAACCTTAACGCCGTCCACTACCATCTGAGGATAGCTAAGCCGGCCTTGCTCTTTCTAACCGAGACACAGGTGTCCTCTCCGGCTGATTTTTCGTATCTCTCCTACCCGGGGTACAAATTAGAACACTCGTTTGTGCTCTGGGCTGGAGTTTGTGTGTATGTCAGAGAGGACATCTGTTTTCGACGCCTAGGCAGTCTTGAAGGTACGGACCTGTCCATCCTATGGCTGCGCGTAGACAGCGACGACCATTCCTGCGTCTCCGGGTGCCTCTATAGGTCCCATAGCGGTAATGCCGACACAGACCGACTCACTGACCACGTCCAAATGACTGCAGACTCCGTGCTACAACAGGTCCCATCCGCAGAGATCGTGATACTCGGTGATTTCAACGCCCACCACGCTGAATGGCTTGGTTCTCGTTAAATAGATCATACGGGTAGATCTGTATATGACATATTCTTTGGCATATGGTCTAACACAACTGGTTACTTCGCCTACGCGGATCCCAAATGTGGAAGACCATGTACCTTCCCTGTTGGACCTTCTGCTGACCTCTCATCCGGATGGATATCAGGTCTCCATCGATGCCCCTCTGGGCTCTTCGGACCATTGTCTGATCCGGAGTACGGTGCCACTCACGCTCCAATCGCAGTTGCGATCTACAGCTTGCCGCCGTGTTTGGCACTATAGGCCTACTTCAGTGAAAGCAGTGTTGCCAATTTTAAGAACCTCCCCATAATCGGTTTAAGTGGTAGTGTAATTACAGATCCTGAGTTTTAAAAATAATTTCAACTGACGTATTTCCGCTTTATTAATGTTTTTATTAAAATAATTAAAATAATATTACTTCACTAATTTAAAATCTTTCCTTAGTTGACAAATCATTTATGGTCAGGGTGATTTAGATTACTGTTGGTAACACTACCATGAGCAAATGAAAGGTAAACTTTCAAAACTGTCAGTCAAAAGTGAAACAAAGCATCGTGTCGGCGCTATTTCATTCCTTTAATCAAGCGTTATTATTTTCTACTCCCTATACATACAAACCGCTTACATTAGGTATGAGCTACCTACCACTGTAATATTATTTATTTGGGTTCATTCGTTAGTTTTTTGGAATTATTTTCTGTTGTCCTATAAGAATTCAAATCATGTTGTGGTAAAGATTGCGTTTTAGGTAGAAGGTTTGTTACACAACTAACATCAAACTGAACAGAAAATCAAAGAACAACAAAATCCCCACAAAATAAATAGATGATTGTTGTTTCCACGGAAAGTACGGCATCTCCCCTTTTGTATGCAATTTATGCTATCATAAGAAAATATTTTATACACAACGGCGATCCATAGAAGGACGAGCAATCTCTTTTGATATACATATAATATATTATCTTAGATCTTTGAATACACAAAAATTGATCACAAGTACATATTTTTGTGTATTTAATTTTGTATAAACCCCCCATCCACATTTTATACACCTATCACCATAGGGTTTTTTATTTTAAATTGTTATCAATAGAATGCTGCTGCTCAAAGATTAATTTGCTTTTTTACTTTAATTTTACCACGTTTTTATTATTTGTTTTCGTATATGATGTATATGATATGTTAGAGTTTAATTAAGTAATTAATTTTAAACTAATTTGCCGACGAGCTAGAAATTTTGAATTAAACTCAAAATCGTATGATATAAGAATGTTAAAAAAAACGTCGTATGTAAAAAAAAATATTTATTTATGTGTTGAATCGCAACATCAAAATTACAATTGATTTAACACAAAGGATTTAACATTTAATTATATATGATCAAAAGGTATAATTTTAAAACTATTAATATTAATAAAACTGCAGATCTGTGGGGGATATCCGACAAAGTTATTGCGTTTAATGTCGTTTAATATAGTTTCAATACATGGGAGAATTCACATGATGCTTTGGGTATATTCTATGACCTATCCAAATCATTCGATTGTGTTAACTATGAGCAGAAGTAAAGCTCATAGATCAAATGTTTCATATTTAAATAACAGAACGCAAAAAGTTGTTTTTAATAGTATAAACTCTCCCAGGTCAATAGTACAAATGGGTGTATCTCAAGGCTCAATTCTCGGCCCCTTTCTGTTTCTTGTATATTTTAATGAATTGCCTTACATAACAGGGGATAACCATAATATAGTATTATTTGCTGACACTAAAACGACAGTTATTAAAATATGAGAATTAAATAATTATACATCTAAATTAGTAAAGTGGTTCAATGTTAATTAATAACTTGCATTTAAACGGCACTAAAATGAAATGTATGAAAGTCATGGCTCCAAATGTCAAATAATTAAATACTAATGTAATTTTAAATAGAAAGGAACTGAGTCTTATCGATACAATTATTTTTCTTGGAATAACACTAGACACGAAGCTTCAATGGAGCCCTCATATATCAAAATTAGCAAGCAGACTTAGTTTTGCAGCATATTCTGTAAAAAAGATTAGATACTTTACCAGTGTGGAAACAGCTAGACTTGTTTACACTAGCTATTTCTATAGCATAATGTTGCATGGAATTTTGCTATGGGGGCACGCAAAAATAAAGTATCTTATACAAAAATAATTGAAATTTATTCTGTAAATACTAGAAACAGACACAAGCTAGTAGTATCAGTTACTCGACTCCACCGTCTCAGTAATTCATTCTTGGGGCGATATATACGCTTTTACAACAAAATCCTAGAAAATATACAAAATTTAACCTGCTTAAATTTCAAAAAATGTATTAAACAAAGGTTGTATAAATAGGGTTATTCTAATATTAAGGAATTTATGGATGATAATAAATCCTGGGAATGAGGTGATCGCTAACAAGCTATTTCTTATTTGTTTTGTGTGGTTAATTGTGATAAAATGATTGTAAGCTGTTATTTAAAAAAAGTCCCGCTGGGATTCTCACTGTTTCTGCCCAGGACAGAGCTTATTTCAAACCAGTGGTAATTTAACAAAAGAGTGACTTTCAATAAGTATTACTTATAATCTATATTGAATAAAAAAAGTTTACATTTCTGTTTCCGTTACATGATGCAACGAGTACCTACGTCATTCTTACAGTAGCGGTGTTGGTGGCAGTGACAGGAACTTACAACAAACGAAAAATATGTGTAGTATGTTGCACGCCTCACAACGCGCGAGCATGTGGGAGTGCTCTACTCTTGACATGCCGCTATGAGACGATTTTGGAATATAAAATTAACACTAAATGAATAAAAATGGGGATGTTTTGAAAACTAAATATATTAAATTATAAATTATTTGTACTGTTTTTGTTCAATTTTTTATTTACATTTCCAAAACTGCTGTTAAAAATATTAGTACGGCTGTCAGTTAGTCTGTGCACTTGTTTATCTTCACGTTTCAAAAAAATATACGCAAAGAAATGAAATATATCTTTCCGAATAAGTTTCCATTTATCCTCAGGATGATCCCCATTACTGTTTGTTATCAGACTCATAGACGTTTAAAAGATTTTTATTTATTTTCATCAAATTAAATTAAATTTTAATGAAAAAATATCGCTCTTGAGGCGTGCACTTTTGGATTTTCTAATTTCTTTGACTCATGTGAACAATAATACGCAAGTTTTGAAATAAAAAAAACAGAAGAATTTCCTTTCCGTTGCAATTATTAATCATCTACATAAAAATAAACATAGACATAAACTCTCATACTTCTAATGCAAATAGGTAGGCAGATACTACGGAATTTCATCTGGCGCTGTCTTGACACACTCTCTCGTCTCTTTCACATCCATAAACTTGCGCATACATGCTCGTTGGTTAAAGGTAAGGTCTTAATTAGGCCGACCTTCTATTTATTGCCAATAAAGCCAATAAACTTCAGTCCCTTGCCGACTCTGCCAGTTACTTTAGACATCTTAGTAACTAATTAAACATTAAAGTATGCCTTTTATCTTTAACATTAATTTAGTTAGGTACTAAGTAGCCCTTTTACATTAAGTCCGCCGTTTGTATTCTTTTGTAATAGCGAATGCAATAAAGAATTAAATAAATAAATATAAAATATACACGAACATAATACAATAAACAACTAAGTAAAACAAAAATAATATGAAAAAAATAAATTTTAAGATAGGGAATTGTCTATATATTAGGTCCTTACATATGTAATGGGCGTTTTGTACGGGAGGAATGTAAAGTCAATTTTTTTTGTAAAATATATTTAATTATGCAAAGTATGCACCGTTGCTATCTATACACTTTTGGCATCTCATAGGTAATTCATTGATCTCTTTACTAAAAAAAACCATGGGAGCGAGAATCCATAAACTCTTTGAAGACGGTTTGGACTGCCGAATCGGAGTTTTTTTTTTCCTTGTAAGAAGTTGTTCAAATTCCGGAAAAATGGTAATCTATTGTAACAAGGTCCGGGAAGTACGGTGGATGTCGCAGAATTTCCAATTAGAGCTCATTTAATTAAGTGGTAGTTTGTTGTGCAGTGTGTGGTCTTGCGTTGTCGTGAAGCAGCAGTGGCCTAGAGTGATTGACCAATCTCGGTTGTTTAGCAGCCAGTTCTTCCTTCGTGGTTTGCAGTTGCTGACAATAGATATCTGCCGTAATTGTTTGACTAGATTTTAGAAAGTTGTAGTGAACAATACCAGCGCTAGTTCACCAATCACTCACAAGTAACTTTTTCTGAGTCAATTTTCGTTTAGGACAGGATTTGGCTGAGTCTTCAGGGTTCAGCCATTGAAACGAGCGCTTCCAATTATCGTACAGTATCCACAAGTAATTTCAAAAAAATTCATCACAAGTAATGAATGATTCGATTTAAAATCCCTTCATTATTATGTCGGTTGAGCAAAGCAACACAGCAATCGACGCGTGTTTGCAAGTTCGGTTCACTGAATTCATGAGGTACCCATCGTTCAAGTTTTTTACTTTCCCGTTTTTTTTTTTTTTTTTTTTTTTTTTTTTATAGTAGAGGGGGCAAACGAGCATGCGGCTCACCTGATTGTAAGTGACTACCGCCGCCCATGAACAACTGCAACACCAGGGAGGGAATTGCAGATGCGTTGCCGGCCTTTTAAAAAGGAGTACGCTCTTTTCTTGAAGGTCCCTAAGTCGTATCGGTCCGGAAAAATCGCTGATGGTAATCGATTCCACAAGGAAGTCGTGCGAGGAAGAAAACATCTTCTAAATCGCACAGTGGTGAACCGCCAATCATCCAGATGGTGTGGATGGTATCGGGAGTTCCGCCGCGATGTGCGTTCGTGAAATTTGGCGGCTGGGATTAATCCGAACAATTTTTCAGAGCACTCCCCATGGTAGATGCGAAAGAAAATGCAAAGATATAAATATAATACTTCAAGTGGATAAATACAGTTTCATCACTTACCCCGAAGCCTGCAGCTATCGCAGAAGTGCTTTGTGATGGATCTGCTTCCACAAAAGCCTTTAATTCTTCAATTTCTACTTTGGTCTCCTACCGTCCACAGGGTTCGTGCTGAAGGTCTAAATTTCCAGAACGGAAACGTTAAAACCAAAAACGTACCGTGCTTTCTTATTCGACACCAGCGCCGTACACATCATTAATCTTTTGAGCTGTTTCTACAACATGGTGCCACGGTAGAACTCGTACTCGTAAATATACCGATTTTTCGTGTTTTACATTGTGCGGTAATAAGCGACGCCAAAGAAAAAATAAATGAGGATAAAACAAATGAATGATTGTTTTCAAAACTAAAATATACCAACTGAATGATTTTATAAATTTAAATTTGGAATTCTTAACTAAAGAGGAGATATTTCAGATCAAAGTGGTTAGTACAACAAAACGCTAATTTCATATGTAAGGACCTAATATAATATAATTGTGTTTACAAAATATACTAATTAGCCAGTTTCTACAATACTGTACAGTTGTTTGTAAGATTGCAAACGTCTGGTAGTGGTAGTTAACACTTTAATCTCCTTTTAATCTGGTTTGTTAATCTCCTTGCAAAGCGTGACTATAAACGACAAGTGGTAAAATTGTACGACCGACTTCAATATAAATAAACTGAGAACATCTATACAAATAAATATAATTGAAGTGTCTGTTTGTAACGTAAAAATTATGGCTTTTTTCTAAATGCATATGAAAGTATATACGATACTTATAACAAAAACACCATTTTTAAAATTTTTGTCTGTCTGTCGCTCTGTCTGTCTGTCTGTCTGTTTGTTCCGGCTAATCTCTGAAACGACTGGACCGATTTTGACGGGACTTTCACTGGCAAATAGCTGATGTCATAAGGAGTAACTTAGGCTACTTTTATTTTAGAAAAAGAATTAGGGTTCCGCGCAAAAAAAACAAAAACTCAAATAACACAAATAAGACGCGGGCGAAGTTGCGAGGAACAGCTAGTCTTCAATAAAGTGGAAGTCAATTAAATAGGCATTATTGAGGGTAAATTAAAAACTAACGGTCAGATCTTTATCAAATTTACATGAAACTACGTGAATAGCACCAGCTTTCAAATAAAAAAGAATAATCAAAATCGGTATATCCAGAAGAAAGTTCTGACTGTTTTTTTTTAACACATGTAAAAAATATAGTCGAATTGAGAACCTCTTCCTAAAATGAAACTATTTTTACGGATTCTATCGCGTTTAAATTAACTTTTTAATTTCCTAAGTTTTGCGTGCTTTGCAGCACCTATGGTCATGGGAGAACTGAAGTGTTTGATGTCCAAATGTCATACTTAGCCCGGCTACCTTCAGTTTTTGAATATTAATTTTTGGTCCGATCTACGTTGAATGAGCTTAGAGTATCTTGAAGTCTTGCAGTGGTATGCTTGGATTTGGATTTAATTTTATTAATTATAAGATCCCAAGCAGATGGCAGCAGCCATCCATTTTTTCTTTTGAAATTAGTATGTTTTTTTAATTTCAATAGCCTCGCTAATCATCCTAGGTAGGAATCGGTGTTCTTCTGCGAGCATTTGTGGTCTGTCAAATCTAATATAATGGCAGGGACGATCTAGAACATGGTTACACACTGCAGACTTTCTGGAACTTCGGTACTTCAAGTCAGCTATATGTTCTTTCACGCGGGTTTTAATGGATATTTTTGTTTGTCCTATGTAAAAGAGACCACAATCAGAATCCAGCTTGTACACTCCTGCATATTGTAGAGGCATACGACACTTGACGGATGGTAAAAATTGACTAATCTTCTTCGGCGGCTTGAAGTATGTTTTAATGGAAGCTCGCTTCAAGATCTAGGCAACCTTGTCTGTGACTCCTCTGACATAGGGTAGTACAGCAGGCACACGCTCGACTGTGGCCGGCTTCACTCGATCACTGTGACGTAGGCGCGGGACTCTAAGCTTGTTGTCTTAGAATCGGTGTTCTTTTACGAGCATTTGTGGTCCATCAAATTTAATGAAATGGTGGGGAAGATTTTGAACATGTTTTCAGACTGCAGACATCTAGGAACGATTACCCGTTGGGTCATGCGACAGTCCAGGAAATTGTAAACAGCACACATGTCGTGCTGTTGTGAAAATACTTATGAAAGAAGTTATGCCATAATCAACACAAAATAAATTAAACGAGATCACACATGACTTCGAAACTTTACGGAATTTTCCAAATCGTATTGATGCTTTAGACTGTTTTGTTATTAGGGCCCCCGATAACAATGGATCTATTTATTACAGCTATAAATATAATTTCTTTATCATATTTCTAGCGCTTGTAGACATGCGTTATAAATGTATAATCGTTGACAATGTTAGGTCATATGGTCGAAATAGTGATGGTGGTAATTTTGCAAAGTCTTCTTTAGGAGAACGGCCAGAAAATGTTACACTGAATGTTCCTGCTCTAAGACAATTACCTAAATAGGATATGATTGCACCTTATGTCATGATGTAGATGAAGTGTTTCCTATGAAAACTTTTATAATGCGACCTTATTCAGGTACTCAGACAACAGAAGATCCTGAGAATCGTAGATTGTTATTGGCGCGACATTTAGTAGAAAATTCCTGTAGCATTTTGGTACAAAGATTAACGATATTACTTAGAAGAAAAAAAATGGCGCCTAAAATGTCGATAACGTTATATTAGCAGCTTGTATACTTCACAACTTTTTCCGCGACCTTAATGACACGACATATGTACCAAGTATACACAACAATTTACATCAGTTCTCAGATGGATCCATACTTCAAACAACCATCACACGAAATAAAGTAGGGCGGTTTTCTGTTCATTTCATAATTTTGGATGAAAGAATGAGGAGTGCAGTGGTAGATAAAGGGGTTTACCGGGGGTCTAACGTAGGGTCTTATGCCGAATTAATGGTCTATTTAGGCGTCGGTGGCATCAAACATCTGTGTCTGCTACTGCATTAGAGCGTATAAGAATAGAGAGGTTACAAGATGAAGGTGTAAAAGAGAAGAAGAAATTTAGACTGAGGAAAAATATAAGTGGTTTGAATGAATTATGTGTGAGTGATTTAGACTTGAAGACTGTATGGAATAATGTTAAGAAAGTTTTGGTGGATGCAGCAACCGAAGTATGTGGTGTAAGTAAGAGAATGAATGAAAGGAAAAGTAATACGTTGCGGTGGGATGATGCGGTATGGATGGAAGTGGAAGCTAAGAAAGCATGGCTTGATTTACTAGCAACCAAAACTGGTTATTCGAGCGGTATGAATGATGAGATTGAAAGAAAAAAGGCAGACTTTAGACGTAAAAATAAGAGAAAAAAAGAAGTTGTTGAAAGGAAAAAGCAAGAAAGGATGGATAAGAATGATAGAGGGATATCTGATAACTTCCTGGAAAATATTAAAATATTCTGGAAACTCGTAAGAACTGCCAAGGGAAATTCAAAACAGCCTAGAATGAATGCTATACGATACGAGAATGGCTGCATGCTGACTGATGAAGTTTCGAATTTAAAGAGATGGAAAGAATACTTTGAAAGCGTGTTTAAGAGTGAAGAGTCGTCTGAAGTAAGTGAAATAGAAATTCCGGAAGAAGTGGAGAGAGGTAGGGAGATAAGTGTAGATAAAATAATGAAAGCAATTAAAAGCATGAAAGCAGGTAAGGTTGCCGGATATGATAGAATATCATTCGAAATGCTAAGGGCTGGAGGGGGTGTGGCTGCAGGCCTACTGTGCACCTTGTTTAATTTATGTTGGGAACTGAAGCGGGTACCGAAAGCCTGGTACAAAGCCGTTATAGTCCCAATATATAACGGAAAGGGCTCGCAGTAGGACTGTTAAACTAGCTTGCTTAGCATTGTAGGTAAACTGTATGCTAAGGTGTTAATTGAAAGAGTTATGGAAGAAACTGATGGAAAATTTTGGAATGTGTAAATTGGATTTAGAAAGTGGATGTAGTGTACAAATCAATCCTTTTCCATGGGAATGATTGCAGAGAAGTTTTTGGCCAAAAACCAGAAAGTTTTTTGTTCGTTCATGGACTTGGAAAAGCCTAAAGGCAAATGAAGAGTGGACAGGAATGTGTTATGACAAACACTGAACTCATTTTGTTTGAGCGCTGGCTTGATAAAGGCATTAAGGTCTCTTTATAGGGACTCTAGTGCTTGCGTCAGGATCAACGGGGTCTACTCGGACTGGTTTGGCATTCATAAAGGTGTGAGACAGGGATGTGTAGCTTCCCCGTGGCTGTTTAAACTATTTATGGACAGTTGTTTGCAAACTTTGAAAGTTAAAGAATGTGGGTTGAGAATGGGTGAATTAACCATCAAATGCCTTTTGTACGCCGATGGTCAAGTCATATTTGCATCGTCCTCGGCCGAGTTGCAAATGATGGTTACTTTAATGAACTGGTCATTGAAAGAAAGGGGTATGACAGTAAACGCAAATAAGACAAAGGTTATGGTTTTTGAAAGAGAAAAAAGTAAAAGGTCATGTGAAATAAGAATAGAATGGGAGTTGATTGAGCAAGTGGATGAGTTTGTATATTTGTGATGTTTATTTAGCAGGGATGGTAGATATGTTAATGATATAGAACGACGAGTGAACTCAGGAAATAGAGTGAATGGGGCTCTACACGCTATTATGAGGAGTCAGAATTTGTCAAATGGGGCACTTATGGCAAATCATAATGCTGTGTTAGTGCCTGCTTTAATGTATGGTAGTAAAAGTTGGGTCTGGCAGAAGAAACATGAGAGTAGAATAAATGCTGTAGAAATGCGGTACTTAAGGAGTATTCTTGGGCTGAATCTGAAAGACAGGGTGAGAAATAGTGTGATAAGAGAAAAGTGTGGTCTGCAAGATGACGTTGTGACAAGGATTAAGAAAGGAACACTTCGGTGGTTTTGTCATGTAGAAAGAATGAACGAGGAAAGAGTGACAAAGCAAATTTGTGTTGCAGAAGTGAACGGCAGGGTCAGAAAGGGACGCCCTAGACGAAGGTTTATTGATCAAATCGGCGATACATTAAAAATGGGCCAGATTAGGAGTACCCTTAACAGACGAGCGTGTATGCGTAGATAAATGGATGAAAAGGAGGCGATAAAGGTGTGTCAGTATCGTGCCAAATGGAAGTCCCTAGTATCCGCCTACCCACTTAGGTGACAGGCGTGAGTGTTTTTGTTGTTGTTGTTGGTTTTCTGTTGATGCATTTCCGTCAGAGAAACATTTACAAATTATTTCTCGTCTCCTGCCAGATGTATTCAATAATTTTATTAGATATTTTATTAAAAAAATAATCAATAAGTTATAAAAACGAAAGCATCAAATCAAATCATGTAAGTATATGTCAATAAACTGTAAGTGCTTACTTTTTTCATTTATTTCACTTACTATTGCGATCTTTTAAAAATCTTGTGCTTGGAATGTAAATATTTAGGATGATACATATCATAATGTACCGGGTACTTCCTTACAAACTCGATTAATTTTTCGTCATCCATTGTGAGTGAAAAAGACGTGGTTCCTCCCATATAATCATTGCTCACTGCTCGGACTGCATAGAACATGGATTACCGTTCATTCATGCTACGTACTACGGGCAGAGAGAGCAGTGGGCCGGGGCCGTGCATCGATGTGTGACGCCGGCGCTAGCCACACCACTCCGAGACATGAATGCCACACAGTGAAGCAAAAGCTGCTACATCAATTTTATTATTATAAAAACACAATTTTTAACTTTTTTGTCTGTCTGTCTGTTTGATCCGGCTAATCTCCAAAACGGCTGGACAAATTTTCACGGGACTTTTACTGATAGATATTTCATGTTATAAGTAGTAACTTAGGCTACTTATATTTTAGAAAAATAATTAGGGTTTTCGCGCAACAAAATTAAAACCCCAAATTACACTCGGTCGAAGTAGCGAGGAACAGCTGGTATAAAATATTCGTGAAGTTTTGGAACCACGCCTTGTACGTGGCACGGCTCGCACCCGTCACGTTCTAGCATAAATCATGGTTTATTATATTACGCAGAATTTTTAACATCGTTATTACAAAGGAGTTACGCAAAGTAACGCCCGATTCTATTAGTTATTTCATCACTACTTACCAGATAGTGGACTTATAATAAACATTGTTTGCCTCGTATGTCAAGTAGTCGTTAAAACGTGATTGCTGATCACGAGATGCTGAGTTCGAATCCTGGGTCGGTCCAAAATCAGTTATTGGGTTTTCTGTTAGAAATTCTCAGCAGCAGGTCGTGCTTCAAGAAGCACGTAAAGCCGTTTATCCTACGTCCGGTCGTGTTAGATTGCTGTTCCATCGGACTTTAAGAGTCAGGGAATAGGGCGTGCACCTGCGCTTACGCAAACACTCGGGCATTATAATCCTGTCTTGTGCAGATGGCTAGTCTTTTTTTTTATAGGAGAGGCCAAACGAGGTCAAACGAGCCTGCGGCTCACCTGATGGTAAGTGACTACCGCCACCCATGAACAACCGCAACACCAGGGAGGGAATTGCAGATGCGTTGTCGGCTTTTTAAAAAGGAGTACGCTCTTTTCTTGAAGGTCCCTAAGTCGTAACGGTACGGAAAAATTGCTGATGGTAATCGATTCCACAAGGAAGTCGTGCGAGGAAGAAAACATCTTCTAAATCGCACAGTGATGGACCGCCAATCATCCAGATAGTGTGGATGGTATCGGGAGTTCTGCCGCGATGTGCGTTCGTGAAATTTGGCGGCTGGGATTAATCCGAACAATTCCAAAGAGCACTCCCCGTGGTAGATGCGAAAGAAAATGCAAAGGGATGCAACATCTCTTCGCAGTGCCAATGAATCGAGCCGATCGGAAAGGGCTCGGTCGTCGACGATTCGAGCCGCTCTGCGCTGGATGCGGTCAAGTGGAAGGAGCTGGCACTGGGGAGCCCCTACCCAGAGATAGGAACAGTATTCCATGTGAGGCCGAACCTGCGCCTTGTAAAGTTGCAGGCGGTGTGCCGGCATGAAATACTGTCCCGCTCTGCTGAGCACGCCAAGCTTTTTAGAGGCCAATTTGGCCTTCCCTTCCAAGTGACCACGAAACTGCACGTCACTCGATATGTCGACTCCGAAGATATCGATACTGGCTGAGGCAAGAAGGGGAGTGCCTTGAAACTGAGGAGATACGACAAAGGGGTTCTTTTTAGCGGTAAACGCGCAAACTTGTGTCTTCTAAGGATTAAACTGGACTAGATTTAGTCGCCCCCAATCCGAGACTTTGTCCAGCAAAGACTCCACTCCTCGACAAAGTCTCCATTTAGACCAACCGCAGTGGCCGAAATCATTACCGAAGGCATTATTATTATTATTATGATGTTAAACAAAAAAAAAACAAAATGCTGACGACAAAATAAAATAAAGTTGTATAATAAATGTGAAAATACCCGCCGTGCTCGATCGCGTTGTCGAAGCAAAAGCGAACCAGGACAGAAAATAGAGCTTTAATTTAAGAGTAAGGTACTCGTAAGCTTCAATAAATATATCTTTTTCTCTGACGGTTGTTCCAATATGCTAGTAAAATATAGGTTGTTGTGACAAAATTTGAATACAAAATATACTCTATTCATTGTGAAAATAATTTTGTTGAAGAATAATATAAACAGTAATTTTTAGTCGATTTGAAAAAATAAGGTTTACAATACAACTGTTTTTTTTGTATGTAATATGGTACACGGTATTTTTATCAATTGTTAACCGATTTTGATGATTCTTTTTTATTAAATTCTTTACGTCGGGCTAATCGCATCGTAATTCAAAAGAAAAATTTGCACCTTACATGGCGGCTAAAACGGGTTGTTTTTGAAAAACATAAAAGCGTTTATCCACCGAAATTATCGGCAACTTCTTTATGTTTCTAAATGTGTGCAACTCAACAAAATCACTAACTTTTGTTTCCATTGTGTCCACACAGAATTAAAACGTAAATTTAACTGTAGAACATATCCCCCGCCCCCACATAAATTGCCTAATAGGGATCCCCCCTATATATTTGGCATAGTTGCATGCCATGCTTGGCAAGCTGGTTAGCAACTGCAGCTTTTATTTTAAATCGTTATTTGGAAGACGTTGCTGCCCGTCTCCTGATTTGTTAAATGTTAAACCATCAATTTGATTAAAACTACCATTTACGGATTTCATACTTGTTTTATATTCCAGACGTAACAAGAACTTTACAGCTTATATGGTCACAGAAGAGACTGAGGTGTTCGATGTATAAGTAACACGTACACATGCTTTTTCTACGCCTATTACAGTAGAATGCTACAACCGTCTATAGTAAAACACTTCAGAATTTATATCTAACAATTTTACAAAACATTATGTTTTACTGTGTATATTTTACAAAAACATACACAGTAAAACATAATTCACGAAATTCTGAAATATTTTTTTACGTTTTTTTTTTATTCTGAACTGTCAGATTTTGACAGCAGGCTAACCCGTAAGTGGACACGGTGATAATGACAAAAATAATACTTCTTCTACTCTCTCTACTTCTACTCGTACTATTGCATATTTTTATGTGCTTTTCAAAAAATACCGTTGCCAGTGTAGGTGTATTAGGTCTATGTTATACACACCTGAAAGATGCCGTGTTATTGCTTAGATTTACCCAAATACAAGCATTATTTTTCGCGTATTTCGTTATAATGATGGATTCAATAAAGTAGCCGAAATAAGAGAAAACGTTTGAATAGCAATTCCTAATTGTAAAAAAATCTTCGAACCGTATCTGATAAGTTTGTATTAAGTAACGAAGTTACCTTGGACAAACTGATGGATAAATAAAATAAATCTTATCGATATTTACAGTACCAAAGCAAAGGTTACCGCAAGAATTATTGTACCAAACCAAAATTAAAAATTTTGAAAAACTTATGACGGTTAAAAAAGTTGTATTCGAAAAAGGATTAAATAAAAATTTTAAAAAACCCCGTCTAAAAGGAAGTAAGTCACGAAAAAAATTGTTTTAAAAAGGGTTGATTTCTTGGTAAGTCGTCATAATACGCAACTAATTATGGCTTTCCTAAGTTCTACCTTTTTGTACCTTTTTGTTTGTAGTAGCGATAAAAACAGCAATAACATTAATGATAAGTATGTCCTACACGTATTCACTTACCTATAAGGCAATATAATTACAAACCCAAGTAAATCGGCCGGGGCTGCGTTTCCCTGCCCTGAAATGAACTAAAATTTTGCATTTTTATAAGTTTGTGACTAATTTAAATTACGTTGGGTAAGTAAATAAATGTAATATTTTATTGATATAAATTGCTGCATCTCTCAGCTTTGTTATATTGAAATTGGAAACATCGCAATTCAATTTCAAATTCAACTTATTAAACCGTTGTGGGTTTTTCAAAATTTTTAATTTTGCTTTTTATTTAAGACTTCTTAGAGAATCCTTGCGTTACTGACTAAATATTTGTATAACTTTCTTCATACTCAAAAAATTACGAGTGGAAAAACTGAGCATGGAGCAGTATTAGCTACTTCTGTTGAGGACTCGTGTTCCTATAAAGAAAAACTTTGTTGATCTGGAATCTGTTCTTATATATCCCAACTTACAACTCGTCAACGCATTCAATTAAACAATGTAAATTATGTTAACCAAACTAACAACGAAATTGTGCGTGATAAATGCAAGATATAAGTGCAGAGAACCCAACAACTATGGACAGAAACTGCTACCTGCTGCCATTCCAGTGGATCTAAATAACACAGGACTCCTAGTATCACACATAAAATGATTTCTTATATTTACGCGAACTCTACACATTTAAATAAAACTAATTTTACGGATTTTATCGCGTATATTAACTTATTTTATATTCCCGACGTTTCGAGCACTTTACAGCACCCATGGTCACGGGGGGACTGAGGTGTATAACGTCCCATTGTCATAGTTAACCACGGCTACCTCCAGATTAAAAATTATTAATTTTTGTTCCGATCTACGCAGTATGAACTTACAGTATCATGAAGTCTTGCAGTTGTATGCTTGGGTTGGGATTTAATTTTATTAATTATGGGATCCCAAGCAGATGGTAGCACCCAGCCATCTTCTCTATTGAAATTAGGATATTTCTTGATTTCAATAGCCTCGCGAATCACCCTTGGAAGGAATCGGTGTTCTTTAGCGAGGATTTGTGGTCTATCAAATCTAATGTAGTGACGGGGGCGATCCTGTACGTGTTCACAGACTGCAGACTTCCCGGAGCGTCTATTCTTCACATCAGCTATGTGTTCTTTAACACGGGTTTTTATAGATCTTTTAGTTTGTCCTATATAAAAGAGACCACATTCACAATCAAGCTTGTACACTCCTGCATCTTGCAGAGGAATATTACACTTGACTGATGGTAAAAACTGACTAATCTTCTTCGGCGGCTTGAAATATGTTTTAATGGAAGCACGCTTCAAGATGTAGCCAATCTTGTCAGTGACACCTCTGACATATGGCAGTACAGCAGGCACTCGCTCGACTGTGGCCGGCTTCACTCGTTCACTGTGACGTAGGCGCGGGACCCGAAGCTTATTGTCGTGCAAAACTTGCTTGACGTGTTGGAGCTCGGCGGCCAGGTGTTTACTGTCACAGATCCCTCGTGCTCTCTGAAACAAAGATTTACCCACGGTAGCTAACTGTGAAGGATGGTGGTGAGAATCACCGTTTAAATATCTATCTGTATGGGTCTTTTTTCTATACACAGTGTGGCTCAAGGTGTTATCAGGATTCCGAATTACTAACACATCTAGAAAAGCTAAAGAATTGTTTGCCTCTAACTCCATTGTGAACTGAATTTTAGAATTTAAGGAGTTAAGATGGTCTAGAAATGCAGTTACTTTATCTAAAGGGAGAATTGTGAAAGTGTCATCTACGTACCGCTTGTAGAATCTTGGGTTTACGGGAGAAGTACGCAGGGCTTTCTCCTCAAAGTCCTCCATGAATATATCGGCAACAATGGGAGATACAGGTGAGCCCATCGCCACTCCATCTACTTGCTTGTAGAACTCCTCCTTCCACAATAGGTAGCCAGATGTAAGGCAGTGTCTAAGTAATACTGCATATTCTACGGGCATGTTGTTTTGCTCTAGCCTTCTAGTAACAATCGAGATGCAGTCTTCAACAGGTAAGCATGTGAACAGAGACTGCACATCAAAACTGACCATAGTTTCATTGTCTGCCAGATGTAGGTCTTTTATCTCGCTGACAAAATGGTAGGAATCCTTTGTGTGCTCTTGTATGTCCCCTGAGCGGTGAGAGTATATTCGCTAAGTGTTGAGCCAATTTGTAAGTTGGTGAATCGATTTGGATCACTATAGGACGTAGTGGAGCATTGGGCTTGTGTATTTTTGGTAACCCATACAATTTCGTTTGCCAAAACGTGTGCCAAACCACCGAAATTGTATGGGTTACCAAAAATACACAAGCCCAATGCTCCACTACGTCCTATAGTGAGCCAAATCGATTCACCAACTTACAAATTGGCTCAACACTTAGCGAATATACTCTCACCGCTCAGGGGACATACAAGAGCACACACAAAGGATTCCTACCATTTTGTCAGCGAGATTAAAGACCTACATCTGGCAGACAATGAAACTATGGTCAGTTTTGATGTGCAGTCTCTGTTCACATGCTTACCTGTTGAAGACTGCATCTCGATTGTTACTAGAAGGCTAGAGCAAAACAACATGCCCGTAGAATATGCAGTATTACTTAGACACTGCCTTACATCTGGCTACCTATTGTGGAAGGAGGAGTTCTACAAGCAAGTAGATGAAGTGGCGATGGGCTCACCTGTATCTCCCATTGTTGCCGATATATTCATGGAGGACTTTGAGGAGAAAGCCCTGCGTACTTCTCCCGTAAACCCAAGATTCTACAAGCGGTACGTAGATGACACTTTCACAATTCTCCCTTTAGATAAAGTAACTGCATTTCTAGACCATCTTAACTCCTTAAATTCTAAAATTCAGTTCACAATGGAGTTAGAGGCAGACAATTCTTTAGCTTTTCTAGATGTGTTAGTAATTCGGAATCCTGATAACACCTTGAGCCACACTGTGTATAGAAAAAAGACCCATACAGATAGATATTTAAACGGTGATTCTCACCACCATCCTTCACAGTTAGCTACCGTGGGTAAATCTTTGTTTCAGAGAGCACGAGGGATCTGTGACAGTAAACACCTGGCCGCCGAGCTCCAACACGTCTAGCAAGTTTTGCACGACAATAAGCTTCGGGTCCCGCGCCTACGTCACAGTGAACGAGTGAAGCCGGCCACAGTCGAGCGAGTGCCTGCTGTACTGCCATATGTCAGAGGTGTCACTGACAAGATTGGCTACATCTTGAAGCGTGCTTCCATTAAAACATATTTTAAGCCGCCGAAGAAGATTAGTCAGTTTTTACCATCAGTCAAGTGTAATATTCCTCTGCAATATGCAGGAGTGTACAAGCTTGATTGTGAATGTGGTCTCTCTTATATAGGACAAACTAAAAGATCTATAAAAACCCGTGTTAAAGAACACATAGCTGATGTGAAGAATAGACGCTCCGGGAAGTCTGAAGTCTGTGAACACGTACAGGATCGCCCCCGTCACTACATTAGATTTGATAGACCACAAATCCTCGCTAAAGAACACCGATTCCTTCCAAGGATGATTCGCGAGGCTATTGAAATCAAGAAACATCCTAATTTCAATAGAGAAGATGGCTGGGTGCTACCATCTGCTTGGGATCCCATAATTAATAAAATTAAATCCCAACCCAAGCATACAACTGCAAGACTTCATGATACTGTAAGTTCATACTGCGTAGATCGGAACAAAAATTAATAATTATTAATCTGGAGGTAGCCGTGGTTAACTATGGCAATGGGACGTCATACACCTCAGTCCCCCCCGTGACCATGGGTGCTGTAAAGTGCTCGAAACGTCGGTAATATAAAATAAGTTAATATACGCGATAAAATCCGTAAAATTAGTTTTATTTAAATCACACATAAAGTCGGGTATCGTTACACGAGTGATGTTAAGAATGAACATCAAGGTCAGCAAAAAAAAAGTCAATGGCAGTTTGGGAGTAGTTCGGGGTTTCCAGTGAAAAGGGTTAAGAAGAGACTATTTGGAAGATAGAGAGCTGCCCAAAAAAGTTCTAATCCAATTTGATGACCACTTTATCGACAGAAGGTACTATGATGTGTTATGATATGGTTTGGTAGGTATGACTTCATTGAGTGTATCATTTTAAGATAACAAAGGTGCTGGCAAAATAGGAAGGTCAATTATTACACTCATATTAGGTTGGCCCGTTACAGTGCATAAATTGAAAGGCACTACAGTCGATACGATCATAAATCTTAGACCCAAAACATTTACCAAAGGGTAAGCTTATGTGACTTTTACTAGAGTACAATCTTTAGATGGTGTAGTAGTAACCGATCTGAATCAAAGAAAAGTCTTCAGAAATCCTCGTAATAGCATAGCGTTGGATGTGTTAGAGTGATTGAAAAGCACGTTGCGAGGGTCACAAATCGAAGAACCCGAAGGAAGGCCACAAAAAAGTCTTTAATCTAGATCAGTTATTATGGCATTAACATAGCAATTACTCTAAAACCCCATATGCTATGTGATATCAGTTACCGCATCTAAATCGGTAAAGCCGTCGGAGAAGAAAAATCGGAGATCTTGGAGAAAAAAATTGCCAAAATGAATAAGACATGTTTATTGCAGCACTCCCTGGCGAGTTAACACAATAACACCTATTTAAAAACATCGCCGTTGAATTACACACCCTTTACAGGAAACCATATCTAAATCAGTCAAACCGTTTTGGAAATAAATGGGAACATTAATTTGCACAAATATGTTTATTGCAGCGCAAATTTACACAATAAGAACCATTGCCAATTAATCACAAACCCTTTACAGCAAACCGTATCCTAATCGGTCAAACCGTATTGGAGATAAATGGGAACATTCGTTTGTACACACAAACAAACAAACAATCAACCACTCACCCTAAGCATACACCTTCTCCGTTCCATCGCGGCTAAAATTCAATCAAATTAGAAATCAATTGAAGTTATAAATTATCATTTCATATATCAAACCGAGAAATTTACTTTTCATTGAGACAACTTTACAAATAAGATATATTTTTATAATTTGGGTTTTGGGAAATTAAAATTTATTACTCCTACATTAATAATAATTAAAGTGTACAATTTGAGCTATTTGCTATATTTCTTCACTTGGAATCCAATCCTTAAAGTTCAATCTTTATTCACATTATTTTGTGATTAAGGCACTTATTAATAGCACTTGAATACCATTGCCCGAAACAAAAAAGGTGTGTTTAATTTTAGTAAAAAAGGCAAGGATCGTATGTAGAAGGAAACGTTTAGTAGGTTAGGGGAGTAGTACTATGTACTAAAATTAATGCATTAAGGTGTTATTCACCGTTATTTGATAGAAACTAAGCTAATCAAATAACTTTATCAAATTTTAGTGGCTAATCTCTGAGATTTCGATCCGTATAATATATATTTATTCAAAGGAGGCCACAAAACTCATTAAACTAACTTTAACATTTTGATCAAGTTAGCGTAAAGTTGTTATTCGTACATTTAGTTTATAAATAAGCTAAGTAAGACTAATATTTAATAGTTTATGCAATAAGAAAATATAGAATAAAAATCCAAACTTATTAAAAATAATCAAATAATGTTGAATGGTTGTCATTTCTATCACTTTAATCTTTATTTAAAGAATTAGGATGATAAACGAGCACACCGTTTATCTGATGGCAAGTGAATGATGACACCTACATTCATCATCGATTAAAAACAAAATAAAACTAGATGTGTTATCTACTTAACTTAGAGAAAAACTGTTCGTAAAGGAAAACCAACCAAACCAAAGGAATACACAAAAATCTGGCATAAATAATGTTTTATTTTTGGTCATTTAATACATCTCTCTCCGTTATTATACAAATACTAGCTTTTGCCCGCGACTTTGTCCGCGTAGAATTAAATGGTTCTAATAGGATTTTTAATTGTTTTTTTTTGCTATTATTTTTTTTAAAACAAATGAATTATGATGTTAAAATGTTTGAATATTTATAAAATATAACAATCTTTATTATAGTGAAGGGATTTTAAGGTTAAATAAACATGAAAATAAAATAAAATTTTGTTATATTTTATTAACATGAAGATCGGCCTTTGATGTGGTGAAACCGACACGGGAGTATTATCTTTTCACAACGAAATCGAAACAAGTATTTCTTTGTTTTTCTTTCGGGTTTTACAATCACCAGTCTACACTGGAGCATGCCACATACAACTGAACGAGGGAGAATCAGCTCTCTCTCAAGTCTACTCCCGCAACTTTAAAAGTTTGACTTTGATCTATGTGTAAGGTTATGGCGAAGCAGACTGATAGAAAACTGCACTCTGTTGAATTCGAAGGGGTATTCTGATGGTTTAAGGGGAATCTTAGGAATAAATACAGACTCTCTTAGAGAAGAACCAGCCTCGATTACATTGCGATGCAATATTTTCACTTGCAATCTGGTGCCATTGCACAACTTTGGTGGAATTATATTATTGCTCAGCAACAAAATTGGCACGCCAAATCTCAATTTTAATATGTGTATAAGTTGGGAGCCCGAGAGGTTTAAGTGTATGCAGGCATTCGACCGGATAATGAATAGCGCCATCTGTGTTTATCAGTGAGTCGATGGATTTAAATTGATATTCGACCCCTTCGAATGATCTCAAAATTATATCATTTATGACTGAGACTTGTTCGTTTTTTTGGTGTTATGATGGCACGGTCGCATAATCATTCTGCACCTTTATCGTAGATATATTATTAATGTTTGGATAAATTATTTAGAGCTTATATTATACCTAACATAAGCTCTTCTACCGTGGAAACAATTTTACCTAACTCTGTAGTGAGAATTATATAATTACCCAGTTCTGGGAAATCATCATTCTTATTTTAAGCAATATGTCTGAGAAGCGTCCGGCTGTAACATCTCCCCTAAAATGGACTCTCATAGTTTTGGTAAGGATCAGTTTTGTCACTGAAGGCCACAAATGAGACCGCTTCACGCACGCTTTACTTTGTCCGCTCGCGTTTCTCTGAGCACTACTGATAAAGTCTGCCGGAAATCGCCTGATAACAAAACAGTAACTACTTCCATTTGACAATTATTATCTCTAATATCTTGTAATGATCTATTTAGGGCTTCGAAACCCCCTTCATGAGCCATACTCAATACTCTCATGCTAAACAAATAATTTCGTTTTACGGAGTACTTCTGCCATATTAATTTCATCATTATCATCATTACAGCCCTTCACAAGTCCACTGCTAAACATAGGCCTCCCCCAAGGAGTGCCACAAAACACGGTCCCGTGCCACCACTATTCATCGACTTCCTGCATATCTTACCAGGTCATCACTCCATCTAGTGGGGGGACACTCTACACTTCATCCGCCGGTACGAGGCCGCCACTCGATAACCTTTTTTCCCCATCTGTTTTTGGTTCTTCGAGCTATATGACTGGCCCATTGCCACTTCAGCTTACTAACCCGTTGGGCTATGTCGGTCACTCTAGTTCTACTGCGGATAACCTCATTTCTGAGTTTATCACGCAGAGAAACTTCGAGCATAGCCATCTCCATAGCTCGCTGAGAGACCTCGAACTTCCTAATCTGGCCAGCAGTGAAGGACAACGTCTCAGTTCCATATGTTATCACTAGCAACACGCACTGGTTGCACAGCCTTGTTTTCAAGTTTTGAGGTATACCTGACCAGAAGATGTACCGAAATTTCCCGAACGCTGCCCAACCGAGTTGAATCCGTCGATTGACCTCTCGGTCGAAGTTGGACTTACCTAGTCGGACTATTTGTCCCAGCTAAAAATATTCGTCAACAACTTCGAGCTTAGTGCTCCCAACAACTACCGGCGTAGGTGTGACATGGACATTCAACATGATCTTTGTTTTTTCCATGTTCAACTTAAGGACCTATTCGTTGGGAAACACTATTGAGGTCATTGAACATAGTGCTTAGGTCCTGCAGCGATTTTGCCATAAGGACTATATCGTCGGCAAATTGAAGGTGAGTGATGTACTCGCCATTGATGTTGATACCGTATCCTTTCCAGTCCAGAAGCTTGATAACTTCTTCCAATGCAGCAGGGAAGAGTTTCGGGGATATAACGTCACCCTGTATTACACCTTTGCAATTGGATTGGTTTCGTACTCTGGTTTTGTACTCGGATATCCATCGTAGCCCTACTGTACAAACACTTCAGCACTTCGATATACCGATAGTCAACTTGATATTGCCGAAGGGAATATCAAGTTGACTATGCAGCACCGCCCCAATTTCGACGGAATCAAAGACTTTCTCATAGTCCACATAAGCCAGACATGGTGGCAAATTGTACTCCTCGAACTTCGAAATCGGTCTG
This sequence comes from Parnassius glacialis, assembly GCA_033319125.1. Lineage (NCBI taxonomy): Eukaryota > Metazoa > Arthropoda > Insecta > Lepidoptera > Papilionidae > Parnassius > Parnassius glacialis. The sequence goes on from JAVANC010000027.1 coordinate 2,491,114, forward strand.
TAGTTCTTCAAGAGAGCTTTGTCAACTTTCTTGAAGAACAATACCACCGCACTTCTGCTCCACGCCTACGGTGTAATGCCATCATGGAGGTCGGAATTAAAGAGCTTCTGTAGGACTTCAAGTACCTGTTTTCCAACCGCTTTCAAAAGCCCCGCTATAATACTATCCTCGCCTGGGGTCTTGCCATTTTTAAGGTGCTGAAGAGCCATTCTAATCTCGCTCAGACTGACGTCCGGGATATGATCGGAATTGTGTCGGATAAGACACGCTCTTGAATCGTTACTCACACTTACGTGTGGCTCCAACGATGATGTGCACAGCTGCCAATTGAACTTCTCAATCTTACTCAGAATCTCAGGTGTCCCGGAAACGACGCTGCCACACTCGGTCTTCAGCTTAGACAGTTGGCTTTTTCTGGCAGACAGATCTCTAGCAAAGACTTTGGAGCCCTGGTTCCGCTCTATCGCTTCTTCAATACGAGCAGTATTAAATTTGCGTAAGTCCCGCCGAATGCATTTGGAGATCTGTCTGTTTAGTTGCCTGTATGCTGTCAAATCTACTGAAGATTGCAGTTTTATATCCCGTCTAACAGCCATGAGATTAAGAGTGTCATCGGAGACTTTTGGTGTTCTTCTGCGGCGGGTCTTGCAGAACTTAGCTCCAACCACATGGACAGTTTCCACGAGCTTGTCATTCATATCGTCCACTGCATTGCAATTTTCTAGGCACTGAAAACGGTTTCGTAGCTCAAGCAGAAAGGTTTCGGGATTTTGGATTAGAGCACGAGGGGGACGGAGCTTTGAATTCATTAGACGTGACCTCTCCAACTCAACGCTTAGGTACCGAATTGTGTGAGGCACACTGAACCTATTACTTTGTATGGTTATATTGCAGAAGTTTCGTTTTGTATCAAATTTTTACCTTCTTCCAGTTGAGTGACAGCGATTCCGGACAATGCGACCGCTAAGGCGATATCACGATTGCTTCTTGCTTTGGGCAAGAGTAAATTTAATAGAAAAGTCTTGCCTGTTCCACCAGGAGCATCCAAATAAAATAGATATCACCTACACCTGCGTCAATACTCGAAAGTATTTATATATATGAGTGTATTTGTTCATTGGTTAGAGATTTTTTACTACTTGACACCAGTTCTGCTAAGGAAAAGGTAGTCTCGCTTACTATGTAAGCCATCGGGCCTTTGAGACTGTGGCAACCCATACTGCTGTAGGCTTCGTCCTCCTTATGCTGCTAGATGTTCATCTATAATGCTAGAAAGTCTTTCCACTTGACGTTTTTAGTCTTCTGATAGGCTATCCCTTTACTTTACACAAAGACTCAGTGTGTCTGTAATCACAGAAAAAAATTCACGCATTTTAAATGGCAACTCGCATAAGGCTGCTTTCTCTATAGCCAGAATCCCAAAGTTTGTCGTCCTCTAGCAAGCCAAGTTTCATGCAAGCTAATTGAAACGTTGTTTGAAGGACACCGTTGACAGTCTTCCAGTCGTTGAAGGATGATGGACCCCTAACCTAGTGCAGAAGTAAGCGAAGATGTTGTGTTATTCGGGTGAACCTAGTAGTCTCTACATAGAGCGTGTTCTTTCATTATTCCTGGCCAACAATATACAGGATTTCCATTTTTCCTTCTCACAGATTAATTTTTTTTACCATACAAAATATGAGGGCACTTCCACAAGCAAAATCATCTGTTTGACATAAATCAAAAATTGCTAACAGTATTATTTTTGGTGGGCTAATAACTTTGTCAGCGAGGTTGTCACAATTGAAATAGATTCATCACCCATTTTCAAAATGGACAGCTAAATGTTTGACCATCGCGTGTTACTATCTGTACAGCGCCATCAAGTTACAAAAAGATGCACTACCATACTTTAACATACCGCCCACCAAGAACGATATTGAAGAGATGGTTGTCCTTAATTATAGGAAACCGCCCACCATGAGCTTGCGCTTTTATTGTCCTTAGTAAGTGTTGTTTACAATTTTGTTTTGAAATAATAATTACTACAATTAAATCTTATAAATACAAATATAAAATAAAATAGAACAATAACAATTTGGTTTAACAATTATAAAAAAAAATACTTTCTAACTAAGTGCTAACAAGTAATATACAGGTTTTTAACTATTGATGATTTGGTTCGTAATGTAACTTCGGGTTATTTGATCAGGACAAGGATGTTTTTCGATAATCCGACCAAGTAACCAACGACATGGTGGTAAATCGTTCTCCTTAACTAACTCTATATCCCCGATATTAGGTTCTGGAACTTGATAAGTTCATTTATATATACTGAACAAGTTGGAAATATATTCTTGTGAATACCGACGCCAGATATTCTGTGTCATTTTTTGTTAAAAAGTTACCACAATCCATTCTTGACAAGCGCGTTTTTTTTATTCAATATTGATTACCACATAATTCTTATTGAAAGTCATTTTTTTATTTACCACTTGTTCGGAAAATACCTCTGTCCTGGGAAGAACCAGCAAGAAACCCAGCGGGATTTTTTTTCAAACATCACTTAACAATAATTTCGTTGATACAATTTTTAATGATTTTTCATAGAACCAGCATGGTGGCGATCACCTTATTCCCTGGGGTTATTTTCATTCATGTATTCCTTGATATTATAATAACCCTTTTTGTACAGTTTCTCTTTAATAAAACTTTTAAACTTGTTTATTGACAAACTTTGAATATGTTCTGGAATTATTTCTGTATGTATACGTATGTATACGTTCTGGATTTTGTTGTAAAAGCGTAAACAATGCCCCATAAAGGAATTACTGATTCTGTGGAGTCTAGTAACTGGTATTACAAGCTTATGTTTGTTCCTAGTGTTTAAAGTATGCACATCCTTATTATTATTAAACCTATTTTATGTTTTTATGTACATACATTACATTTTCATAAATATATTGCGACGCCAAAGTTAATATGTTTATTTCTTTAAATTTTTGTCTGAGGGACTCTCTACAATTTAGATTATAAATCGCCCGAACGGCTCTCTTTTTCAAAACAAATAAAGCTTCAATATCAGTCGCATTACCCCATAGCAAAATTCCATAAGACTTTACGCTATGAAAGTAACTAAAATACACTAATATAGCTGTCTCAACATCATAGATGATGTCCCAACGGGACTTGTTTAAACATAATTTATTAAAAAAAATAAAGTTTCAATATCAGTCGCATTACCCCATAAAAAAATCCATAAGACAAAGTAACTTAAACACACTAACCTAGCTGTCTCAACATTTGTGAGACTTCTAATCTTTCTTACAGTATATGCTGCAAAACTAAGTCTGCTTGCTAATTTAGATATATGGGGGCCCCATTGGAGTTTCGTGTCAATAGTAATACTGAGAAAAACAGTGGTATCCACAAGACTCAACTCCTCCCCATTTAACAGCACATTGGTATTCGAATGTTTTACATTAGGTATTGTAAATAGGTAATTCATTAATATAGTCTTATGTAAAACTTATTCGAGGTTATTTTTTAAATAAAGAGGAAAGAATGATAACACAATTTTTTAACTCACACACAAAAAGAAAATTAACGAAACTAATGCTAGTAACAATCTTACATGTATTACGGCCCCACGCAAAAGAAGGGCAATCACGTCGCGCGCACTGCTTTTATACCATTAGGGCTTGTAGGGGAAGGGAGACTTCTATCTTCTACTACACGGCCTCTCCTGACAGGAGACCGTCCTCGGGCTCCCTTTCTCTTTGAATATCAGCCTCATCACTGGGGCATGGAAAGTGCAGGCGCCACGTCGATCACAGGTGACGCGCTCGGTGATGGCTCGTCGTTGTCCCTTGTGACGTAGGCTCTGGGTATCTGCGCGGAGGGTCTCTCTATTCTCGACGTTCCTGTCTACCGCTCTTCCTCTACATCCTGCCTCAAACCTTAGCATCAAGTGACTTAGGTCTTGGAGACTGTTCTTTTACAAATTGAGAGTCCTCGGCAGTGGACCTTCAATGTCTGCGTCTGTCAACAAGATATACGGCAACGATTATGTTAACGAAAACATTATCTCTTCGTTACAACATATCGTCTGAGTAAGTCATAGGCACTACGTTCGCATAACTTAACAAAATAACTGAGTAAGTCATAGGCACAACGTTAGTATAACTTAACAAAATAATAACCGATTAAGTCATAGGCACGACGTTAGCATAACTTAACATCTACTTTAGTCATAGGCACGACGTTAGCATAACTTAAGCTAGACGTGACAGATGCACAGCGTTAGCTTGTCCGCCTTCTACTTTTGAGAAAGATGCACAACGTTAGCGTATCTCAATATTACTAGCTATTATAAGCACTACGTTACCTATTTCTGACGCGTGTAACTAACCCTCAAAGCATGGGGCAACACACCTCGTGTGTAGGCTAAAGTAACGATACTGGGTTAATTATAAATGTAACTTTCCCGTCTCGGCCCTTTCTGACCATGAATTTTCAAATCTTTACCAGTCGTTATTCAACAGCAGACAATGAGTGAGCTCTTGCATATATTTCATACAGACCAAACTTGCACAATTTTTTTCTGAGGATCACTGAGGCGCATACGGTACAGATCGTACTATACACTGAAGACACAAGCCAACCAGATAAACGCGCTCCAGCGAACTGTCTCGGCGCACCAGTGCCAGCGAGCTGTCTCAGCGCACCAGCACCAGCGAGCTGTCTCAGCGCACCAGCGCCAGCGAGCTATCTCGGCGTACTCGCACTAGCGAGCTGTCGCGGCGCACCAGCGCCAGCAAGTCGCTGCGCCGCATCAGCGCTAGCAAGCCGCTGCGATGCCTCAGCGCCAGCAAGCCCCTGCACTGCATCAGCGCCAGCAAGCCGCTGCGCTACACTCGCACCAGCGAGCTGTCCAAACTTCTACAATCTTGAATATAGGCACCAAGTTTGCATACCTAACAGTGGCTGTTAACATACACACAAAGTTAGCTTTAACTAGTACCTGAAACCTGTTTCATATTGGATTTTACTCAAGAAAGTTTTAATGTAAAATTTGAAGTACACAACCGTAAAAGCAAGTGAAATTGAGACAACTACGTCAGGTAAGCATGTACTTAAGTATATCCAACACAGGTCTCGCAAAATAGGTATTCAAAGTAATTTAAGATTGAAACAGATGTAAAAAGTTTTAGGTGCATGAAACAAATAAATAATCTGCTTTGCAAAATTAAAAATTAAAACAAATAAAGAGAAATGTATTGCGAACCATCAAATTCGAGGCTTCGAAAAAGTTCACCACACATTCTCTTAAGAAACGGTAACTGTGTGATATGGCACTCACAAACCATTGCACACATTGCAAAAACGGCAGCTATGTTGGAAGACTAATCCTACCACATATTCCAAAAGGAAGGAGGCAACTGCTCAAGATCTACACATTACAAAAGGCAACTGCATGCAGAGGCTTAGGCCACTACACAAATTGCAAATTTAAAAATCAACTGTATGCAAATATCACACATTGTAAATATAAAAAAGGCAACTGTGTAAAATATCACACACTGCAAACGACATCACACAAATTGCAATAGTCATTAAGTCGTCTCGGTCAGATAGATATCTGCCTGATATGGCTCACCACTCGCAAGCTGAGCAAGCGTCAGACGTCTATTTATCGCGCCAAAGCATCATGTGGACGGCAGAAGCCCGAGCCGTACCGCCACAAGATCCGCCAAGACATAGCAGATGGCAGCGGCGTAGCTTCAATCATACCGAGGCTTGGCCACGCCAATGTCCAAATGGCCGTCGAATATTTGCAGTAAACTGTAACGCTTATCAACACACTATAATACAAACAGGCTATTTCTTTTTTTCAATTCATAGCACGTTAAAGTTAATCCTTTATTTGATATATCGCTTAAACATTTCAAACTTTAATTCTGGGCTGCATTATTTCGTGGGCGACGTATTTTCATCATCATTTTACAAAAAATCAAAACTGGACTTTCATCAATTACAACAAAACTTGAACAAGTTAAGTTTTCACTGGATGCAAACTAAAACTCATTTAGTAACACCTCTTTTCAATATTTCTTTCAACATTTGTTAATATACTTGGGTACGTTAAGAACAGAACAATGAAAGTCCTCGCGGGTACTTTTAATATAAATCGAACAAAAAGATTTAACTTTTAGCTTAAAACATTTCACTTTATACTTTTACTTAACACTTTAATAATACGTCAATGTCGAAAAAAGGACAGCAAATTTTATTGCAACATTTAACATAAAACAATGGCATCTTTAAATATTCATAGTGCCCCTCGGGCGTGGCAAACTACGTAAGAGGGACCAATTCTTTTTCCAGCGGGATCTGGTGAAATCCCGTTGCCATATCAAGGCTTGTAAAATACTTATTTTGTCCTAATCGATCGATGTGATCATCAATCCTCGGTAACAGGAACCGATCCTTGACGGTAACTTCATTGAGTTTACGGAAATCTACGCACATGCGGTCCGATCCGTCTTTCTTTTTACCAAAAAGGATGGGACTCGCATATTCGGACTCTGACTCTTGGCAATCTTTTTTTCTAACAGATCTTTAATTATGTCTCGAATGCGAAGGATTTCAGCAAAAGCAAGACGGTATGGTCAATAGTTAATTGGAGTATAGTTGCTTAATTTAATTGACATGCTATCGGTTTTTACAGTAGACGTAGCAGTTCCCGATATGAATTACTCTGCAAATTCATTGATAATTACCATTAACTGCTGCAAATGATTACCAACAAGAGGTGTCTTAACAGGAATAAACGGTTCTGACAGAACAGTCATTACGCTGCTTGACTTACTCGTTTCCCTCACAAGTGACTGAAAATCACGCGTACACGTCTTCCCTGTTAAGAACATCTGTGCCCACTATAATCAGAGAATTCATGAACTCTGAAGCCACGACAAAAATTCTACTTCGAGGGTTAAATCATCAAACTCGATTGGTAAAGTAACGTACGACGTGCTTTCAAGTTTATGACTTCCCAGTCCCTTTAACACTCGAAACGCTGGCTTACGTGAACAATCAAAATGTTTCAACAAGGATGACGAAATAAGCGATATAGTTGACCCGTTGTCAAATTAAAATGTCTACCGGTACTCCCTGAATAACGGCTACCACAACGTCACTATTGCGGGTATTTTGATTTTCGCGACAAAAGTTTACCTCCTTTTTATTACGTAACTCTGACTTATGCTTAGCGAAACAAATTTCAATTTTATGGCCCACCTTTTTACAGAAAGAACACATTTCAGGCTTGGTTGGCACAAAGACAGGCTTTGAACTTTCACTACTGGAGGCATTAGAGTGGCTTTCACCTTTTTCAACTTGAAGTTTTTTATTACAATTAGACTGTCCCGAATTGCCACACAAAAAGCACATTCCTTCGTCAAAACGTCTTTTTCGTGGATTTAAGTTTGAGACGGGTTTGTATTTTGAGACAATGCAGGCCGAGTATTATTATTTTTACTTATAATTGGTTTTACATAGATAGGGAGAAATTAGACTAGCTGGTCAGGTAATAGCTTAGCATTAGTGGCGGCTGCTCGTATTTGGGGATCAGTAATCCCGCGTATTACAATTGCAGACACTAACTTATTACTGAGCCCCCGTACAATACGTGAACGAAGTAACGAGTAACGAGCATAGTCAGCGTATGTAGGGTAGTTATCATAATTTTTACTCATTATTTCGTATAAAATATTTGCAATGTTCGGTGATTTCGGACACAATGAAACGAACTCCTTTTTAAAACTACTTGAACTACGATCGCTAGTTTCCCACTCGTTCAACCATGTTTTGGCGTCACGTTTTAAGCAATTACCTATACGTGAAAGGCACTCGTAATCAGACCAATTATTCAAAGTTTTAGCGCGATCTACCTCTTTGCACCAAACTTCAATATTGTGAATACTGGGGTCAAAGTTCGAAACGTAGTAGTGTTGACTAGAACTCGCTCCCGTGTTGATAGAACGAATTGCATCAACTATCCGATTACCCACCGTAGACGACGTATTATCTTCACTCAGGATACGTGCCGACGCATTTTCCACGTCCCTACTACGCATGCGGTTCAATCGGTGCCCGTGTTGGTAGGAGCGGTGTTTCGGAACGCATTATACGGTGTTCACGCGGTGGCGTAGACTGGACGACACAGGAGACGTTAACTGGCGCCGGAATGGCGGCTTTGAATCGCGAGCAGGTTGCGAAGCGTGGGTAGCTAGCAAACTTTTCTCAAAAGCACTTAAACGCGCCAACTTATCCCTTTACTCAGATCATCAACCGGAGTATGAGCACGGTATTTACTACGTTGTCGCTCTCGACCATTGTATCAACTGCGGCGACGCTTACATCCCGACATTCCTTCCTCTTTACAAAAGATTCGCGTAGTTAAGAAATCAAAATGGCGAACGACAAGGAATCGCGTAAGTATTTTTATCCCACTTCTGATCTTATGTAAAACTTATTCGAAGTTATTTTTTAAATAAAGAGGAAAGAATGATAACACAATTTTTTAATTCACACACAAAAAGAAAATTAACAATACTAATGCTAGGAACAATCTTACATGTATTACGGCCCCACGCAAAAGAAGGGCGATCGCGTCGCGCGCACTGTTTTTATACCATTAGGGCTTGTAGGGGAAGGGAGACTTCTATCTTCTACTACAATAGATTAAAAACAGGAATGGGCCAAGAATCGAGCCCTGAGGAACGCCCATTGATACTACCGATCCGGAGGAACCTTTACCATTGATCACGACTTTTTGAGTTGTGTTTGTGTTGTGACGTTGACCACAGCAGTTTATTATTATTATTATTAAAGGGACAATTCTATTGTTTTCTTGTCTGGTTGGGATGCATAAATCATTATAATATATATATATATATATATATATCTAAATTTAATCTATTACAAACAAAAAAAACATAAAAGCGATAAAATGAAATACGGAATTATTTAGCTAGCATTAAGAAGTTAATTTGTCGACAAGACCAACCATTTAAATTAATTACTATGCAATGAAAATAGTATTACAACGCTTCTACTTCCTTTTTATTGAATAATAGTGACAAACGAACACACAATCCACCTGATGGTAAGTACGAGTAGATGCTGTGGTCCATAGACATCTACATCTATTCTCAATTACGAAACACAATGCAGATGCGTTGTCACCCCGTCGGAATGCCCCGATTCCAGTGAAAAAGGATCTTACGAATATAGCATCAGATAAATAGGAACAAATTGCCTTGAGCCTCAAAGTTACTATGTCAGCGACTAATTTTAAAACTTGTAACGTTATTTGTTTTACAACTTTAACAAAAAAAAAACTATTCTAGCAATGGAAAGACATCATCTTATATTTAATTTTAGGTAATAAAATAAAGAATCGTATTATCTGTTCATGAAAACTAGCAACAAAAAGCTAAAGAAAAATCTCAAGATGGCACTGGTTGGCGGGGTTGGGATTGGGCCCGGGGGGAAGGGACGTATATCGGGGGGAAGGGACGTATTTACTATACGTCCCTTCCCCTCGCCCCCCCCCCCCCTCACGTCATCAGTCATCAGGTGGGCTGTCTGTCTGATCGATTGCCTTCTTAATAAAATAAAAACAAAATCACTAACTCTATTGTCAAATTGATTAATCTTCTATTTCAGTTTCCCTCTGTCGCCTCTTGTCTATATCCACGCGACGATATGGGGTAGTGGTAAGAAATGATAAGAATGTCAATTTAAACACTTAACTTCGGTTTAAGCACTTATCAATGCATCAAAATTTTAACATTCTCTTCATTTTTTCACACATAATTTCTCCATACATTCACATATATTATTCATTATTTTCACTTTACATTTGCTTAAAAATGAATGGATTTGGATGCAATGTCAAAACATTATTGCAAGTTTATAAATATTATTTTAAAATAATGTAATATTTAAAGCGCCATGCATATGTAATATTTGTTGAACATAAATTTTCTTAGATTTGGAATTATTAAAAGGAATTCCCCTTTATAGAGCAAACTCGCTATTGAAATTGAAACATGGGTCGTGTTTGACTTGAAACTGATTCATCTCAGTCACAGTCGTCGTTCAGGTTGTGTCCACAAGATTTAAAATTCAGTTTAATCTTTTACACTAGAATATTCATTGTATCCCTTTATTGTTTTTTAGGTTTTTTTTTTAAAGAGAGATTATGGATTGACGATCGCAGTATCAGACGTTTACAAACTTTAATGCTGCTGCCCGTCTACGTTTTAGGTATTTTACATCTGGTATAAACGATATCGCTTTCCCATAATCGAATGGAAGCAATAAGATTTTTTTGGACTTCACTCTGTCACTTACAGCCCGATTATTCGAAATGGGATGATGATTCTCTTACGTCTAATCCACTGATTAAAGAACTTTGTTATTTAAATTTATTTTTAATTATAAATTTGACTTATTCACATCCTATAATAATTTATAAATTTTAATTCGGTATATAAATCTTTTTAAGTTGCAGTTTTCATATTTTTTCATGTGCTGCACGCTATAGTTTCCATGCTTGGCCGGTGAGTTGGCAACCATATTTTTTATTTTCTAGTTCTTAACGAATATATTATAGGATAGTAGCTGACCCGGCAAACGTTCTTTTGCACTATACATTAAAAATCGAGATTAAAAAACAGGGGTTGATCGTAGAAGGGTGAAAATTTGAAATTATATGTATTTTTCAGTGCTTAATCATACAAAAATAAAAATAAAGAAATTGTCAAGAAAATAAAAAAAATATTTAGGGGTCGGTCATCCTTATCATTTAGGGGCTATAAAAAATAGATGTTGGCCGATTCTCAGACCTACCCGATATGCACACGAAATTTCATACAAATCGGGTGAGCCGTTTCGGAAGACTTTGGTAACAAACACCGCGACACGAAAATTTTATATTATACATATTAGCGAGATATTAAATGATATAGGATAGTTTCGATCGCTCCAAGAACTCACAGACATAAAAGCGATTATTCGCTTATTACGATATTATACATTAGTACGGAATCAACTTGAATGCAATGCAGTCATCTGGGCTCAGCATGAAACTAAGTATAGATATACACGTATGCGGTACTATGGTGCATACCCAATTTATCCTTTAATGTATCCAACTTTGTTGATCTTAGGTATGTTTAGGACATAATGAACTAAGAGTTAGAAGGGAACTTGCGCTTGTTCCTGAGTGGTACATTGCGTGCCGCCGGCGGCAGCCACGACTGTTGGTGGAGCTGCGCCGTCGGACCAACCTTCTGAGTAAGGCGCTAACGACGCGCGCACTCCACGCACGCTCAAATTAATGGCTAGTGAAATTGACCTGTTCTGTTGTACTCTTAGTGAATTCACAAAGATGGCATTGATTGTAATTTATTATAAAAATATTGTAGCATGAATACAAATCATTTAGACAGCTACACTATCGTATTAGGCAATCCTGTAATGATAGTTGTAAATTTCAGAAATAAATAAATATATATTGTGTATATTTTCAACAATATTCTCTCATTTTGAATCTTTCTATACCCGCACTAAGTTTATTGACAAAAATACACAGTCTCACTGACAGAAAGTTCAGGAATGTGCCTTATTATTCGCAAAAATTATAATGAAATCATATTTTCATAAAGTTACAGGACATAATAAATGAATTAAGTCCAAGTTTTTTTTAAGATTAATAAAGTTTTCAAAGTGGGAGAGCCATGATGCAGCTTTATTATGGTTGTATATATACAACCAGTCGATACCACAATTTTTCTTGGAATCACATTAGATGCGAAGCTTCAATTGAGCCCCCATATATCAAAACAAGCAAGCAGACTTAGTTCTACAGCATATGCTGTAAAAAAAATTTAGAAATATTACCAGAGTTGAAACAGCTAGACTAGTTTACTTTAGCTATTTCCATAGCATAATGTCGTATGGTATTTTGCTATAAGAGCAATTTATGATTTAAAGCCTAAAGAGTCGCTGCGACAAAAATTTAAGCAAATTAATATATTAATTTTAGCCTCTCAATACATTTCTGAAAATGTAATATACGTACACATAAATCAAAGCAGTTTTACAAAAATAGGTGACACTCATTCTGTAAATAATAGAAACAGACATAAGCTAGTAGTACCAGTTACTCGACTCCACCGAGTCAGTTATTCATTCTTGGGGTGATTTATACGCTTTTACAACAAAATCCCAGAAAATATACATAATTTGACCTACTCAAAGTTCAAAAACTTTATTAAACTAAATTTGTATAAAAGTAATTATTAAAATATTAAGAAATTTATGGATGATAACAACCCCTGGGAAAAAGTAATCGCTACTAAGCCATTTCTAATTTGTTTTGTGTTGTTAATTGTGTAACATACATGATTGTAAGCTGCTATTTGAAAAAAAAAATCCCGTTGAGTTTCTCGCTAGTTCTTTACAGAATAAATGCTTTGTTTCGGATCAGTGGTATTAAACATAATTTAAAATTAAAAATTTTGTACAGCAGACTTCAATATAAGTTATTAAGAATAACTCAAAAATATTATCTGACCTTGATCAAATTTATTAGGGATCACATGAGAAGTACCAGCTTTTAATTAAAGAAAGAATCATCGAAATCGGTTTACCAAGTAAAATGTAATAAGGTAATACACATAAAAAAACATACAGTCGAATTAAGTTCTGTCTCCTTTTTGGAAGTCGACAGAAAAGAGTGACTTTCAAAAAGTGGGCCACAATAATCACTTACCATCAGGTAGATTGTTTGTTCGTTTGTCACCCTTATTCTAAATAAAACAAAACCATCAAAAGTCACTAATGAAATTATAATCTTATAATAACAATTTTACATCTAGCAATATTTACAATTTATATTCAATGATATTTTAAAACTATGCCTTTAGAATATAGTTTCCTAATTGAAAAATCATTATTTGAAATTTTTTTCAATGCACGGTGAATTCTAAGATCATAATTCATTAGTGATAATTTAGAATTTGTTGATGGTTTTGCTTTGAAATCCAAATCATTCTGTAGTTGTATATCTTTTTATTTATTCTTTAAGACATATTTTACTGATGTTCATATCATGAAAACAGAGTCATTAAATACTTCTCCAGCTGTCACTGAGTCAATACTTAAACAGAATGTTAATAACTGTTTAAAAGAATTTAGATTTGAAAAAGTATTACCGCATAATATTGTAAAATACTAAAAAACCATTGATCTAAAAAAAAACGCAGATTTGTGAGGTATTTTGCTAACAGTGTTTGCGTCCATAATAGATTTAATTGCACCTCATCTTGCTATTATTATTAATACTTGTATCGATTCTGATGTGTTTCCTGATTTAATGAAATATAGTAAATTGATAACTTCATGTAAATCTGTTAGTACATTGGACCCCGCTCTATATATATCTATTTCTGTACTACCAACTCTCAGTTAATTTTTTGAAAAAATAATTTTAGATCAATCGTTACTTTTTTTTTAATCCAAATAAATTACTTCATAAAAACCAATTTGGTTTTACAAGGGTCCCTCTACGTCGGACGTTGGTGTTGAGCTTATGAAATATATTTTTAATTCCTGGGAGAATTCACAAGATTCATTTGGTATTTTCTGTGACCTTTCCAAGGTGTTCGTCATGAGACATTAATCAGGAAACTACAACATTACGGTGTTAAAATTTTAGCGCTTAGACTTATTACTTCATATATAAGTAACAGAACTCAAAAAGTCGTGATCAATGTTAAAGGTTTCTCCGGATCGGTAGTATCAATGGGCGTTCCTCAGGGCTCGATTCATTACCCATTCCTGTTCTTAATCTATATTATTGACTTACTTTATCTTGTAGGGGACAATTACGATATAGTATTATTTGCTGAAGATACCTCTTTAATTTCCAAATTCAAACGGCAGTCAATATATTATGACGATGTACATTTTACATTTGTACACTTGTACGTGGTAGAACCATGCTGTAGCTATATTAGTAGTATAGTTGTGGCACGGATGGGTCGGCTCGACCGGGGAAGGGCTACGCTCTCACAAAATACCAACGTGAAATAGCAGCTCAACACTGCTGTGTTTCGTATGGTGAGTGTAGAGAACCGGATACCCTTTTTACTGGAAATGATGCATTCGGTCTTAGTCCTCATGGGTGACAACGCATTTGCATTTTTTCGCAAACGAAAATACCACACACACACAGCAACCACTTACCATCAGGTGGACTGTGTGTTCAATTGTCACCCTATCCTATAAAATAATGCTTTATCGAAATTAGTACATTGGCTTAATACGAACAATTTGCTCTTTAACGGCAATAAGAAAAAATGTATTAAATTTACAATACTTAATGTAAAACATTCGAAAACCAATGTGCTCTTAAATGGAGAGGAGTTGAGTCTTGTGGATACCACTGATTTTCTCGGTATTACTATTGACGCGAAACTTCAATGGGGCCCCCATATATCTAACTTAGCAAGCAGACTTAGTTCTGCAGCGTATATGCTGTAAGAAATATTAGATTTCTCACAGATGTTGAGACAGCTAGGTTAGTGTGTTTAATGATTTCTTATATTTACGCGAACACTACACATTTAAATAAAACTAATTTTACGGATTATATCGGTTATACACGCGATATAATCCGTAAAATTAATTTTATTTTGTGTGTTTAAGTTAATTTCATAGCCTTATGTCTTATGGAATTTTTCTATGGGGTAATGCGACCGATATTGAAGCTTTATTTTTTTAATAAATTATGTTTAAAAAAAGTCCCGTTGTGTTTTCTTGCTTGTTTTTCCCAGGACAGAGGTATTTTCCGAACCAGTGGTAAATAAAAAATGAGTTTCAATAAGTGTTATGTAATAATCAATATTGAATAAAAATCATTCTATTCTATTCTATCATGTGGCTTCCAATTAACTAATTTTCCCTTGGTGGCAAAACAATTATCGACAGAATGTCTTAAACACACTCGCATGTTGTGGTTGGAACCCATTCTGACGTCCGGAAACATGTTCCATATTCGATCAAAGTCAGAAGGATCCTAAAAACGTCATTTACTCAACTCCTTGATTGTTTTTAGTTACCTAATTGGAAACACAGTGTAATTTCTAAATCATGTTAGACTTTTTTTGGTGAAATTTATTTAACACGACTGAGTTCTGATTAAAGTAGAATATGTTAGATAAAAATAAAACGAATTAAGGGTCCTCGTAACTACAAAGAGTAAAAAAACGTAAATGTTTACTTACAAGTGAGATGATCCATGATTCCATCTTGTTTTCTTTGACTGCGCCTATTACAGCCTTAAATGCTAAAACCTATTTTAATAAAAACAATTCACAGTTTTATTATTTACTATATCTAACAATTTCTTACAAAACACACACAGTAAAACATAAAACACCTCAAGACAACCCGAACTACTTTTTACATTTTATTTGACCCAGTACTGTCAAATTTTGACATCAAGCCACGATGACAAGGACAAAAATAATCGCTGACTTCTTTGTACTCGTACTATTTTACTTACCTTTACATTTTACCGTTGTCAGTTGTAACGATGTGGATGAGGCTCACGGCTGCGCACATGTCGTGCGCGGTGAGCGCCAACCATTTTAACCCAAGGACCCACGTTGCGAGGGTTTCGGCAGCAGCCTAGAGAGCCTCCTTAGATTCTCCCTCCAGCTACCACCCGCATGAGGTCGACACATATGCTCCACCAACCAATACAATGGCAGATATAGCCAATAGCCAGTTATAAGATTAATTCGCCATCAGAAACGGTTTGATGTAACTGACGTTGAGTATATGCAATTTTCGATCACGTTTGTCTTACCCACCAACCAGCCTTCAATCTTTCAAAGGTGGGAACTTTATAGAGATATATTATTAAGTTGTTATATAAAACATCATGGAGGACAGACAGTCTACAGCCCCGCTATGAATGGACCCGACTTGGGCAAAGCTACTTAGGTTGTGAGTCAAACCAAGACGCAGGGAGCGCCATTGAAAATAGCGACCCGCCAAACACCATCGCAGAGACGCAATGCTCCAAAACGCAACAAGCATCAATACGACTATCGTCGGGCTTACAACATTCCAAGGTCCCCCATACAGTCCCAGCAGACATCACTACCCGCATACCTCCATCGACCAGAACCACAAAATGCGTCAAATCAGGTGCAGCACAACCGCAGATCCATCACAAGACGCCATACTGCAAGTAGCAGTAAGCATCAATGCAACTATCATACGGATGGCGCACACCTCACATCACACCCACATGATCCCTATCGACTTTGGTAACAAAATTGATAATGTTGTTAACTAAAAATACCACCAACGTATGACAGTAGCACGGTACTAAGACGTTAGTAGCTAAAACTCCACGTCTCATAGCGCTATTGCACTAAGACTTGGAGTTGAGTATGCTTGCTGCACTTAAAAGTACTACCAAACACACTCACCTTAATCCGAAAGATAGCCGACGTATCATAACGCTATGCGCTAAGACGCCGCCAACAAACGGTAGGGGTGTGCGATGTCCACGGGCAAGTCGTATTGCTACAACAAACCCGCTTACCACCGACACTAAGATGATATGTCTAGGACACATCGGTTAGCGAGTCCAAGTTTACCTCGGTCTCGGACGCTGTAAAGCAATCTACACGCCACTACAATAATCCATTTCAAGTCCTATTTCTTTCAATATAATAGACCTTCCACATATTTGCTTTATTTCATAGACCATACTATTGTATGTCTTATTCATATGGGACTTCAAGTCATAACTTTGCTATCATAATGCTTTTGCATCATAGAGACCTTCTATATTAATGCTTTGGTTCGATAGACCTTACTATTATAAGTCCCTAATATAGGCCTAGTCATTTTGCAACCTTACTACTGGCAGTGGGTCAGCCGACCACCCCATATATATGTACAACCTGGGTATGCGTCTCCGGTAACGCCCCCTCATAAGGGAACATTACAAGAACACCTTCATAAACTTACAAAATTTTGATCCATTTTTTCTATTATATTACAAATGTATCTTTATTATTGCAATATAAACGACTTTTATTTATATGATTAAATACATTTTTAATATTTTAAAAAGTTTAATAAATTTAGAGATTTTTAAAGATAATTTATGCGTTAACTATACTATAATATTCAATATTCCAAATAAATATATTTGAACTTTATACTAAATATTGAATTTTAATTGTTTAAAATATAATTTGTATGACATTTTAAAATGTCTTTATAATAAATTTAGTTATTATTTATCAATAATTATTATGAAGCGTCACACAGTCAAGGTGTTATAGTTCTATGTGATAAACATCTGAATGATGCCGTGTTATTGTTAAGATTAACCCAAAACAAACTTCTAATTTATTATCATAATCGATTCGATAAAATAGCCTAAATAAAAAAAGGTTGAATTGAAATTTTTAATTGTAAAAAAAAATCTCCCAATCGTACCTGATAACTTTGTATTAATTAACGAAGTAACCTAGCACAAACTGTTGGATAAATAAAAAAAAGCTTTATTTAATTAACAGCTCTCCGTAGCAAAGCAATTGTTACCGCAATGGTTATTGTAAAATCAATCAAATTAGAAATCAAGCAAAGTCAGAAATTAATTATTTTATGAAGAAAACTGAGAAATTGACTTTTGATGACAACTTTACAAATAGTAGATATTTTCATTATTCGGGCTTATGTAAATATTAAATAATTACTTTTCATTAATAATTCAAGTGCAGAATTTGAGCTTTATACAGTTGAACGATTTTAATACTTATCGCTTAAATCTGTATTTATGATTTAGGGTGATGAACGGGCACACCATTCATTTGATGGTAAGTGAATGATGGGGCCTAAAGTAAATGTGTTCTCACCCTCAAATGCTAAGGGGTGAGGTGAGGTGAGGGTGCTTCGATACCAGAGAAAAAAATTGGTAAATCCAATTGGGAATGCTTTAAGCGCATTAAAAAATTTACGTATAACATGATTATACGGAATTTTTAAAGTAGTTGAAATACATTTCGACAGCACTATCGGCTTCAACACCCTCGAAAATAATTAAAATGACACCCATGATAAAAAAAATTGGTACCTACTTCAGCCGCCATCTTGGATTTACATTTCGACAGCACTATCGGCATCAACACCTGCGAAAACCATGAGAATGACACCCATGATGAAAAAAAGATATCTATTGCAGCCGCCATCTTGGATTTACATTTCGACAACCCTATCGGCTTCAACACCCTCGAAAACCATGAAAATGACACCCAAGTTAAAAAAATTGATATCTATTGCAGCCGCCATCTTGGATATACATTTCGATAGCAGTATCAGCTTCAGCTTCCTCGAAAACCATGAAAATGACACCCATGATGAAAAAATTGATATCTATTGCAGCCACCATCTTGGATTTACATTTCGACAGCAATATCGGCTTCAACATCCTTGAAAACCATGAAAATGACACCCATGTTGAAAAAGATATATCAATTTCAGCCGCCACCTTGGATTTACATTTAGACAGCACTATCGGCTTTAGCAGCCTCGAATTCCATGAAAATGACAACCATGATGAAAAAAGTGATATCTACTGCAGCCGCCATCTTGGATTTACATTTCGACAGCACTATCGGCTTCAACAACCTCGAAACCCATGAAAATGACACCCATGATGAAAAAATTGGTACCTACTTCAGCGGTCACCTTGGATTTACATTTCGACAGCACTATCGGCTTCAGCACCCTCGAAAACCATCAAAATTACACCCATGATGAAAAAATTGATATCTATTGCAGCCGCCATCTTGGATTTACATTTCGACAGCACTATCGGCTACAACATCCTCGAAAACAATGAAAATGACACCCATGATGAAAAAATTGATACCCATTGCTACCGCCACCTTGTATTTACATTTCGACAGCACTATTGGCTTCAACACCCGCGAAAACCATGAGAATGACACTCATGATGAAAAAATTGATATCTATTGCAGCCGCTATCTTGGATTTATATTTCGACAACTCTATCGGCTTCAACTCTCTCGAAAACTATGAAAATGACACCCATGATGAAAACATTTATACCTATTTCAGCCGCCACCTTGGATTTACATTTCGACAGCACTATCGGCTCCAGCACCCTCGAAAACCATGAAAATGACACCCAAGATGTAAAAATTGATATATATTGCAGTGGCCATCTTGGATTTGCATTTCGACAACCCTATCAGCTTCAACTCTCTCGAAAACCATGAAAATGACACCCATGATGAAAAAAATGATACCTATTGCAGCCGCCATGTTGGATTTACATTTCGACGGCACTATCTGCTTCAACACCCTCGAAAACCATTAACCCGGCGGTACTCGCTAGGTGTTTACATGCACGAATACTCGCTACCGGGTAAAAAATACCACATAATTTAAATGACATTATCTTGGAAAAATAAGTTAGCATTACAAACTTTAATGGTGTATTTAGTTTATTAATACTAATGTCTAATAAATAAAAGAAAATTAAAAGTTTGAATTATTATTTATTTCAAATTATAGCTTATCCTAAAAAAAATACAAATTCTAACAAAAATTCTTCATAGTCTTAGAAAAATCAACAAAACAATTTTTTTCTTAGGTATCACGTAAAATTGAGATCAAAAATTATAAAACGACCTTATACACTACCAAAACAACAAAAAATAAAATACTGTTTATATTAAATAAACATCGAGAAAATAATCGTCAAACATTATGTTTCAAAAAACTTGTACCTAATCTAACTATTTTGCTTTGACATAACAATCGCCACAAATTGGGGTCGTATGCTCACGGCATATTCTTTTGGAACACAATTTACAAGACGTCTTAGTTTTTCGGTCCTTCTTCCATTCACATACTGCACAACGGGAAGCAGATGTGGACGGTCGCAAAGCTGAGGGTGTGCTTGTGTGCGTGGCTTCGTCATTCGAGTCAGCATTGAGCATACAATCAATTTTTGTTTTGATAATTTTTGGCAAATTAGCTACTGTTGACCTCTTTTTTATCTGTGGCATCACAAGGGCCAAAACCAGTTCTTTCAAAGCGATCCTTCTCTGAGCCATCACAGCTCCACTATTTACTTTATTTGCCTTCACTATCACGTACGCATTGATGCCGCCGACGTTCAAAAGACCATAAAACAAAACCAATGGCCATCTTTTGGTAGCTCGTGCTACTGAGTAGGTAGCACACATCTCATCCACAACATCGACGCCACATTTTGTTCTATTATAGTCCATGATCATCTCGGGCTTTTTTTCTTCTCCAGAATCTATGCAAACTATGCACCATGATGGCAAACATCATGGTGCATAGTTGACGCCAAGAGCACGACTTTATTTTTCTTTGGAACATAAGACACAACAGTACAATTATCTTGAAATCCAAAAAGGGAACTGTGTACTTCCCGGTCTTTGGTTAAGGTAAATACAAGTGGAATTTCAGCTTTATTCTTTCTCAAAGTACCCAATGCTGTCAAACCATAATCATTGAGCAAATCACGTAATAGCGGAAAACTAGTGAACCAATTGTCCATCACTATGTTACGATGACTATTCTTTATAGGTTCTACTAAGCGTTTGACGACTTCACTTGGTGAATTACTGTGATCATAAGGCCCATCATTTTTGCCAACATAAATTTCCATATTATTTGTATAGAAGGTTCGTGCGTCAGCCAACACAAATATCTTTATACCGTATTTACCGGGTTTGCTGGGTATGTATTGCCGAAATGGACAACGGCCGCGAGTCTTCTCCAACTTTTCATCGATTGTTACATTTTCGCCGACAGCATAATATTTTTTTATATTATTATTGAACTCTTCGAAAATCTCGCGAATGGGTGCTAGCTTATCTGTTTGCCTTCTTTCACCTCGTCTACGAATATTGTCAAACCGTAAACTCCGCAGTAAGAAATGGAACCTTTCTCGTGACATTGTGGCTATACAGACGTCGGAACCACTTCCATCTTTTTCCCAGAGATCTTTTGTGTTCAGATGACCACTTCGCAATCTTCCGCAGAAATAAAGTAATCCAAAAAGAGCTCAAAGTTCAACGATATCTGTACTTTTACAATCGCGTTCTCTTGAGAATTTAGACTTTAGCTCTTCTATATAAATGTAAGTATACTGGACTATCTTTAGTAAACACGTTTCCGGAAAAACAAGATTCCAGGCTTCTAACATAGATGAACAAGATCTGCCTTCGCCAATCGGTCCCGGCAAATGATATATAATGTTATGGGATCTTGTTCGTACACTTCGCGGCGGCTCACGAACTTGCCAGCGAGTTCTTTTGTCTTTTCCAGTAAAACGACCTCGCCTCAAGTACTTAAGCGGTACATCCTCTAAATATTCTTCATCTTCAGTATTCTCAATTTGTAAATTCGAAGGAAAACTCTCTTCCGACACTGAAGACCCATCTGAATCACTTGCTTCTTGCTCTGTTCCGCTTTCATGATCACTATGCTCCTCAAAATCTTCTATTTCTGACACATTTTCTTCTTCACTATCTTCTTGTTCTAGACATTCTTCTATAATTCGATCCGTCAGTAGGGAACTCATCATGAACCAGCTCTAAAACAAAATAATAACATAAAAAAACCACCAATAACATAAAAAAAATGTAACAAGAACCGTCGCTACCGGGTATTTTTCACCCATACTCACTTTAAAAGTCCGTTGTCGCCAAGCGCCGCGCGCGAACTGGCCGCCCGGTGACGCACGCGCGTGTTAACTATTGGCCAGAAGGTACTTAAAGTCGTGAGTTGCCACCATGTTTAGTAATAAAAATATCACGTGATTTAGGTACTCTGTGGTATTTTTTACCCAGCAGCGAGTACCACCGGGTTAAAATGACACCCAAGATGAAAAAATTGATATCTAGTGCAGCCTCATCATGACAAAAATATTGATACTAGTTACTTTTAGTACGTACTACTATTATTTATTCTGTGCTTTTAAAATATTGTAATAAGAAAATCTCTCATTATTATTGTACTATAGTATTTAAGAAATTTGGTTATTCGAATATTGTGTATTTGTACAGCGATCTTTTTGAGCCGCTGCAAACAACCGAAACAATATCCACTCACGACGGCGACTGACGCCGAACTGAGTGAGTGAGTAAAGCACTCTGTGGCTGTAGCTCGGAGTGCGGCTTCCGCCTATTTAGAAAAATAATTTACATACAAGGCTACCAAATAAACGAAAATTTCGCCATTTTGGAGCCGAAAAAAATTAATTATAGCTAAACAAATTAAAATTACCCTGCCATTTACAGTTTATTTATGCAAATACTTGTTCCGTGCGATAATCCCGCACGGAACAAGTATTTGTACGGCCTACAAATAATTGTTCCGGGTCTGAATATTTGTCCTTGTGCAATTTGTGTTTGTAAACTGTCACCACGATACAGGAGAAAATCGTAGTGTGGGAGTAACGGTTTTTTTAATAAAAAATAAAATAAAAAATGATATAATTTTTGTTAGTACATATTTAATAAACAGCATATGCTGTAGAACTACTTTTAGTAGCTAATTAACAAATTTTTTTTTGTATGAGAGGGGCAAACGAGCATGCGGCTCACCTGATGGTAAGTGACTAACGCCGCCCATGAACAACCGCAACACCAGGGGAATTGCAAATGCGTTACCGGCCTTTTAAAAAGAAGTTGGCTCTTTTCTTGAAGGTTGCTAAGTCTTATCGGTCCGGAAAATTCGCTGGTGGTAATCGATTCCACAAAGAAGTTGTGCGAGAAAGAAAACATCTTCTAAATCGCACAGTGGTGGACCGCCAATCATCCAGGTGGTATGGATGGTATCGCAAGTTTTGTCGCAATGTGCAATGGTGAAATTAAGCGGCTGGAATTAGTCCGAACAATTCCTCAGAGCACTCACCATGGTAAATGCGATAAAAGACGCAAAGATATGCGACATCTCTACGCAGTGCCAGTGTGTCGAGCCGATCAGAAAGAACTCGGTCGTCGACGATTCGAACCGCTCTGCGCTCGATGCGGTCAAGTGGAAGGAGCTGGCACTGGGAAGCCACTGCCCAGAGATGGGAACAGAATTCCATGTGAGGCCGAACCTGCGCCTTGTAAAGTTGCAGGCGGTGTGCCGGCATGAAAAACTGTCTCGCTCTGCTGAGCACGCCAAGGTTTTAGAGGCCAGTTTGACCTTCCCTTCCAAGTGACCACGAAACTGCACACTATTTGATATGTCGACGCCGAGGATTCCGATGCTAGCTGAGGCAGCAAGGGGAGTGCCTTGAAACTGAGGAGATACGACAAAGGGGTTCTTTTAAGCGCTAAACGCGCAAACTTTAGTCTTTTGAGGATTGAACTGGACTAGATTTAGTCGCCCCCTAATTCGAGACTTTGTTCAGCAAAGACTCGACTTCAGACACAAGTTTGTTCCGGTACTCGGTGACGTTTTCCCAAAAAATATTGGCACGGTCGGTATATAAGGCATCACCAGTGCTATGATGATATGGGGACTTCATTGAAGCTACGCGTCAACTGTTACTCTGACAAAAAGCTCCTTCCCATTTTAGAGTACACTGATATTCACCTATTTAATTTTTATTTAAAGGATAAGATAAATTTCGTTTTATTGCCGTATAAAAATAAATGTACCGACGTAAAACGTGTGTACTATTTATGATATAGTTTTATTCCTATTTAGAAAATTGCTGAGTCATTCCGAAAATCAATTAATAACCAGCAAATAATTCTATATCATGGTTATTCCCTTCCAAGTAAGGTAAGTCCTTAACATAATTTAAGAACCGGAATGGGCCAAAAATTGAGCCCTGAGGGACACCCATATATGTTACCACCCGAAAAAATTACCCCCAATAATGTTAACAACTGTTGCGTTCTATTATTTAAATATAATGTTACCTTTAAGTTTAAGCGTTATATATTTTAAATCATAATGATGTAGCTTCCTGTTTAATGTCTCGTAGTTAAGACTTGGAAAGGTCAAAAAAAATCTCAAAGCATGATTGATAGTTATAGAGAACTATTATAAGAACAGGTTGTAAGTCATGCCATCTTTGTCCTCAGAGGTGAAAACGAATCAGTGTCCTTCTTTATTTAAATTTAGTTGAAGATGTACATGGGGTGCAGTAGCCACTTTCCATCACGTGGACTGTGATTTCGTTTGTCACTTCAATTCTATATAAATAAAGCAGCTATTACATACCGAGTTTTCAGACGTTACTTTTGGGGTGGGATCCCGGATAAAAATATAACATGTGTAGAAATGACTCAACAGGATATTTTAAAGGTATTTATTTTCAAACCTTATCTATATCCTACCACCCTCTTGCGTGTTAAGCGTCAGAATGTCTTTGTTTGGCTTATATTATTAAAAAACACAGCGAAATTATTTATGATCCGTTAAGTTTGCATAACCGTAGAAAAGATATTGTATCTAAACAAATACGAAGGCTTTACCCTCGTCCATGGCAAGAAACATAAACGCGCAGCCCTTAAAAAGGAAGCCGAGCCTAACTCTGCCCCTTCGTCTCCCACCGCCACTCCGCCTAAAAAACGAGCCCCCGCGTCACGCGCTCAACAAACCAACCCTGCAGCGGAAGGGTCCTCTGTTGAACGTGAAGAACAGACTATCACTGTTCAAGACAAAACCAAATGGGATAACCTTTCCAATTGGTGGAACTCTGAGAAAATATACTGCCCGCAGGTGCAAAATGCCAGTCAGGTCATCAGAATTTTCGTAGATACGACTGAAAATTTCCGAAGTATAATAAACCACCTGCGTGCCTAACAAGTCAGCTTTCATATGTACGCCCTCCCTGAGGAACGTAACCTACGTGTAGTCGTTACGTTCCTCGACTCTTCTAGGTCCTTCTAGGTCTCCCCGAAAAGCTCAAGACCTTCTACATTTTGGACGATCTAAAGACCCAAAATCTCCCTGTCCGAAGGTGCATAGTATGCACCATCAGTCCGATAAGAAACGATTTTTAGATCTGTGCCTTGTCATTCTGGACCTGTCTCAGGAAGGCAAGGAGGTTTTAAACGCTCAGCGCATCTGTAACCTAACGGGGATTGGAGTTGAGGCCCCCCGAAATATGGGCATCGTTGGCCAGTGCAACCGATGCCAACTGTACGGCCACTCTGCCAGAAATTGTTACACCAGACCTAGGTGCGTCAATTGCCCAGGTGATCACGGCACCTCTGACTGCCCCCACACGCCCGAGACGGCTGAGCACCCTAGCTGCGTCAATGAATAAGAACAGCGAATTATGGCGGGTGTTCCAAAGTGCCGCGAAGGAAGCAGTGCGGAGGTAAAAGCCGTCCTGAACGCGCGGGTCAAGCCAGCGTATTCCGATCTCGGCTGCCTGACCCCAAACCTGCATTGTCGTCGGTGTCTACTTCCTCGCCTCAAATCGTCACCAAGCTGGCACTTGTTGCCTCACAGCCAGTGCAACCTACCCAAGCCCCAAAACCGAAGCCCATCCCATAGGGACCGTCTTCGCTCGCCGCTGACTTCTCTCTAGTCTGCGGCTTCATTAGCAATATTAACGTTATTGAGTTATCTTCTATGGCTCGCAAAGTCCACAGAGCCACCACACCGCAGGATAAAATCAACGCCACAATTGAGTATATAGGACTGATCGACGCAACCTGGTCTTTCCCGTGAGCCTAATCACCTCACTTTAAAATCAGAATGGCAGTACACCAAATGAGTAGAAATGAACCACGCACTGTGACTGTCGCGTTCTTTAACGCGAACGGCCTCAGAAACCAAAAAGAGGACATCGGTATAGGTAGTCTCACTGTCTGGCTATCCGCCACTTACAATCGTTTCTGCATATCTACCGCCGCTCAAACATGTAATTTAATCCGATATTTCAATTTTACTAACTTATAGCGCCAATGTTGTAATATCTGGAGACCTAAACAGAACGCACTCCTCCTGGAACTCGCTTATTGATAACCTGATTGGTGCAATTTTGCTCGATCTCTCGAAGCGCTTAAATTTCGATGTTATCATGCCTGAGACTCCAAATCGCTATCCATTCTCTACCATACATCGACCGGATCGGCGTAAGCTCGAGATCAAACTTAAGTCTACGACCTCCCAGCACTTAGGTAAAATCCCCGACGTTATAGACTCGCCAGAGGTAGCCAATGAGATGATAAGCGCTCTATCGGCCCACCTCAACTCATTGGTCGAAGAATGCTCTTCAAGGTTTGTGAGTCGAGGGATCAATACACAAAGTTTCCGAGAGACATTCGGCAGTTAATTAGACATTCGGCCCTAAGGTACTACGATCTCTATCGTACAATAGATAATAAATTTAGACTTCACAACCTCCAAACCGACGTAAAACAGCGCGTTTCCGAGTTCAGGCACGACAAATGAGTGTGTAGTGTTATGCAACTTACATTTCATTGTACACTAATTCTCCATTCTGCTTTGATATTCTGCATTCATGTTTTGCATCATTTTATACTATTTTTTTCATTCTGTTTTTGATTCTCTGCATTTATATTTTGCATCACCTTTATTTATATAGGATCCTGTAACGTTTTTACACAATAACATATCATTTTACTGCGTATTTTCACACTATTTAGTACTTTTAAACTAGCTGTCAACGAAGTCTTACCTTTTTTTTGGTCTTTTATTGAATTCTTTGTAACTCTACAATTTCAGGCTTAGTGTACGTTGTCGTGCATTAGTTTTTCCTATGTGATTTTTATCTCGTTTCTTACTTAAATGTAATAGTTTCTTAATAACAGTCCTAAAACTAAAAATTCCTCAATTTGACAACCATTGTTTTTGTGGTTGTTATGGTAACTTTTATTTAAATTCGTCTCTGGTATGATGTTCTTTCTACATAAATACTTTATGGCTGTAGGTCATTTACAATAAATTTCGTTTTAATTTAAATAATTTCTCGTTCTCTCTAAAAAGGTATAAAAGCCAAACAATTGGAAAATACAGGACAGTCTCGCTTCAGTTCTCGAACGAGAAACATCTACTAAAGACCTTATCCCGGGGCCGCTTTGCCCCGGGATCCTGCAAGCCTCCATCTACATCCGGCGCATCCTGAAGTCGTCGGCGCATCCTGCAAACCAGGCGCCGGGATCCTGCAAGCCTCCATCTACACGTGAAGTCGTCGGTGAATTCTAATTCAAGTGCGGGGCCACACTACTCCGCGCGCTACGACTGCTTGATCCAGGCGCTGAGTGCAGCCTACTGCCCGCGCTACCTTCAGACGCGCTTCGACTGCTGGCTCCAGGCGCTGCGTCCCTACTGCCCGCGCTACCTCTGGGCGCGGCGACTACTTCTCCAAATACTGAGCGCACCTACCCCAGGCGCTACGTGCGCCGGCTCCGGACGCCGCGTGTGCCCAGTCCAGGCGCTGCGTGCCGTCGCCGCTGAGAAACCTCAACCTCTGCGTGTGCCGATTTCTACAAAAGCAGCGAGGCTACAGGCTCCACTATCATACTAATTCTCCTATTCTCCTATTCCTTTTTTTTAATATAATTGTATTCTCACTTCATCCATCATCTTCATATTTCATTTTTTTATAAGATTGTAAATACGTTTTAAAATATTATAATATATTATTTTCTTGGTCTACTTTTGTTGTTTTGCTGTTCTTAGGTTAGGTTCTTTCTCTTTTAATTGTCGCTTCACGACAGTTTGGCGCCCAACGTAAAAGTCCTCTTTCTCTCTTAATTCTTCACCTTTACTGCGCCTTGTCTATTCTCTTTTGATTTAATTGCTTTCCCTTTCGTTCTTAACTCATTATTCATCATTCATTTACACAACCTTTTCATACCTTCAAAATTCTAAAACAAAACTTCTTCTAGTTTTTCAACTTATCTGGATTGTATTTAGGCCTACAAATAACACTTCACTTACATTCATCACCTTAATATTTTTATTCTAGATACCTTCAAAATTCTAAAACAAAACTTCTTCTAGTTTTTCAACTTATCTGGATTGTATTAAGGCCTACATATAACACTTCATTTACATTCATCACTCTAAGTTACATTCATCACTCTAATATTTTTTATTCTAGATAACTTAAAGGGGTACAATTTTAATAATATTTTTATTTCTTAAACTTAACTTTACACTTTGCACTTTATATAAAATTGTTTTTGAAAGCTGAAGTGAGACGATTCATAAATTTTCTAAACATTTATTAACTGTTCATTTGTATATATGTATAAATAATATCTAAACATTTATTAACTGTTAACTTGTATAACATATGTATAAATATATCTGTTAATTTGTATATTTGTATATATGTATAAATCTTCACTTAGGAGTGGCTGACTATTCCCTTAATTTTCTTTATCTTTATCTTCACTTGGGAACGGCTAACTACTCCCTTAATTTTCTTCATCTTTATGTTCACTTGGGAGCAGCTGACTACTCCCTTAATGTTCTTTATCTTTATCTTCACTTAGGAGCGGTTGACAACTCCTTTAATAAGCCTGAATGTCCTCTCGAAAACACACTTTTAGAGTGGTGTCTCTTCGACTAATTTATTTTTTTTTCCACGCAGGAGCGATTGACTACTCCTTAAATAAGCCTTAATGTCGTTTTGAAAACACACTTTTAGAGTGGTAGTCATTGAATGTGAACTCCACCCTTACCTGAATGCAGATGATGAATGTAAGAGATAGTATATCTGATTTTGACTGTTGATGTCTGTTTCTGCAAAGCTCTGTTTTTATGGTTTATTTTAGAATGTACATGTCAAAATGTTTGCCGAGTCAAAACTTTTCCAGGGTCGGGGGGAAAATGTAGTGTTATGCAACTTACATTTCATTGTACACTAATTCTCCATTCTGCTTTGATATTCTGCATTCATGTTTTGCATCACTTTATACTATTTTTTTCATTCTGTTTTTGATTCTCTGCATTTATATTTTGCATCACCTTTATTTATATAGGATCCTGTAACGTTTTTACACAATAACATATCATTTTACTGCGTATTTTCACACTATTTAGTACTTTTAAACTAGCTGTCAACGAAGTCTTACCTTTTCTTTGGTCTTTTATTGAATTCTTTGTAACTCTACAATTTCAGGCTTAGTGTACGTTGTCGTGCATTAGTTTTTCCTATGTGATTTTTATCTCGTTTCTTACTTAAATGTAATAGTTTCTTAATAACAGTCCTAAAACTAAAAATTCCTCAATTTGACAACCATTGTTTTTGTGGTTGTTATGGTAACTTTTATTTAAATTCGTCTCTGGTATGATGTTCTTTCTACATAAATACTTTATGGCTGTAGGTCATTTACGATACATTTCGTTTTAATTTAAATAATTTCTCGTTCTCTCTAAAAAGGTATAAAAGCCAAACAATTGGAGAATACAGGACAGTCTCGCTTCAGTTCTCAAACGAGAAACATCTACTAAAGGCTTTATCCCGGGGCCGCTTTGCCCCGGGATCCTGCAAGCCTCCATCTACATCCGGCGCATCCTGAAGTCGTCGGCGCATCCTGCAAGCCAGGCGCCGGGATCCTGCAAGCCTCCATCTACACGTGAAGTCGTCGGTGAATTCTAATTCAAGTGCGGGGCCACACTACTCCGCGCGCTACGACTGCTTGATCCAGGCGCTGAGTGCAGCCTACTGCCCGCGCTACCTTCAGGCGCGCTTCGACTGCTGGCTCCAGGCGCTGCGTCCCTACTGCCCGCGCTACCTCTGGGCGCGGCGACTACTTCTCCAAATACTGAGCGTACCTACCCCAGGCGCTACGTGCGCCGGCTCCGGACGCCGCGTGTGCCCAGTCCAGGCGCTGCGTGCCGTCGCCGCTGAGAAACCTCAAGCTCTGCGTGTGCCGATTTCTACAAAAGCAGCGAGGCTCCAGGCTCCACTATCATACTAATTCTCCTATTCTCCTATTCCTTTTTTTTAATATAATTGTATTCTCACTTCATCCATCATCTTAATATTTCATTTTTTTTATAAGATTGTAAATACGTTTTAAAATATTATAATATATTATTTTCTTGGTCTACTTTTGTTGTTTTGCTGTTCTTAGGTTAGGTTCTTTCTCTTTTAATTGTCGCTTCACGACAAGTGCTGAACGAAATCGAGCTGTCGCACACCAACTACGGCGGTTGACTCGAGCTCTGAAAACATAGCAATTCGCAGCCACCCCACATTAGGCAAGGAAACCCAGATCTTGCCTTTGACTACTCTGAGAAGGCCGAATGCCTCACGGACAATCTAGAGAGCCAATGCCCTCCTAGAGGTCGAAGCAGAGGTCGAGGGTAAGTCTGCAATGCATCAAAAGTCTCAAAAAGTAATCAACATCCCGCCTCGATGGCATTAGTAACAGGGTGCTGAAACTCTCAGCGCCGCTCGTATGTCTTCTAGTAGGCATTTTTAATGCTCT
Organism: Parnassius glacialis; assembly: GCA_033319125.1. Taxonomy (NCBI): domain Eukaryota; kingdom Metazoa; phylum Arthropoda; class Insecta; order Lepidoptera; family Papilionidae; genus Parnassius; species Parnassius glacialis. The sequence continues at coordinate 2,521,692 of JAVANC010000027.1, forward strand.
TCTTTCCAGGTGCTCCTTCCCGGACGCCTGGAAATAGGCAGACGTAATAGGAATCCCAAAACTAGGGAAACCGCTCAACTAAGCCCAAGTTATAGACCAATTACTCTCCTCAGTATACTGGGGAAATTTTACGAGTGATTCAAATTGAATCGCCTACATAAAAAGTCTTCGCAAATAAGCTGCTTCCCTAAGAGCAGTTCGGTTTCGGACCCGAATACTTGTGCACCAACCAGTTACATCGCCTTACAGAATACATTCTGAAAGGCTTCAATCTTCCACAAAGAAACTATATGACTACTAGTACTTGCGTACTTTTCTTCGATGTCACGAAAGCGTTTGAAAATTTTGGCACGACAGCTTTCTTTACAAGTTGTATAAACTCAACGTGCCTAATAGGCTCACCATCATTATTTGAGCCTTCCTTGTCAACCGCCACTTTCACTATCAAATAGAAGGCACTCGACTTTTGAAACGCCTCCTCAAAACTAGAGTCCCTCATCGCTCAGTTCTCTCCTCACTCCTCTTTACACTCTTCAAGAGTGACATCACGAAGGACTTAGTGGTTAATACTGCTCTTTTCGCCGATGAAACGGCACTTTTCGTCACCCATTACAATAGAAAAATACTCGTCCAGAAGCTCCAAACGCAGCTTAGGCGATTGGTTCCGGTTATGGAGAATTGAAGTGAATCCTGAGAAAAATGTAGCAATATAATTTGAAAGGAAACCTGCGCTCCATCGTTGAATTAAATCCAAAAAAAAATGCTAAGCACGATAATATTATACGGCCGCCAAATTTCCTGGCAATCCACGGCCAAAGACCTAGGAGTCACTTTCAACCACGGTATGACCTTCGCAAGACACATCCGCGATGTCAAACACACACACAGTTCACAGAGATTGCAAACTTCCGACGATCTCGGAATACTTTAAGGAAATGTCTTATCGCTACTTTGAAAGTGCCGAAACACGTCCTTTTTTTTTACATGGGGAAATGCTTACGCATACCCGCCTCGCGGGGGCAAGGACGGGTTATGTCGGACTCGCACCGACTAAAACCCCATGGTGTTCCACCCTCGTCGCAAATTGGCAGGGCCACGGGAACGCTTTGCGCTGACCGCCCCATGGCGGCCCCTCCTCGGGAGAGGACCACTCCTCCTCCACCCCCTCTCAGGTAAGGCGCACCAGAACACATGGCGCGCCCTCCTCCTCGGCCTCCAATTTCATGTGCGCAACGGACGCCCCCGTGTCCGATGCGCGAAGGCCATGGGGCCAGGAAAAACTAGCACTCAGAAGCACCAGCCTTCCTGACCCTAGCGGCGGATCTGGTCTATGGCTCCGCCGCCAACCAAGATTCGGCTGCGGAGGGTAGGGAGAGCGGCGCCTCGCAATACCGACACTCCTCTCCCCCCTCAGCCCCACCACCACCGCATCAATTAACGGTGCAGCCCCGTCTGAGTCGTGGAGGATAGGGCGAGTGGCGCATCGCCATACCAACACTCCTCTTCCTCCGCGACTCCACCTCGGCTGCAGCGGTAGAGGGAGCACTCATCCCTCTCACCGCAGCCCACCAACACACATCCGAAGTGGACTTCCCAAGCCCACTCGGAGTGGCCACCTCGGGCCGGCCCTACATCTCGGGCCAGCCAAGGGGTTCCTCTTTGTTCACCGCGGTTGACCAAACCACGGCTACAAGCCCCCCCGCAACGACAAGGCGGGAACCCGTTCGGGGGGGGGGCCGAAACACGTCCTAACCTAACTGTGTTCGGTTAGGAAGAAACGTAATCGCGGTCACGTACGTTCCGACTCCAAACGTCATGGCGTCCGGAGGCCTCACAACTCATAAAAAATAAGCAAAATCGTAGAAAAGATATTGTGTGTAAACAAATCGCTAGTTCCCGAACCGCCTTTGCCAAACGTTTAATAGCTTTGTACCTGAACTTGGGTGCTGCAAAGCATCCGAAACGTCGAGAATTAAAAGTTAAATTTAACACGATAAAATCCGGAAAAATTGTTTTCATTTAATGTGTAGTATTCGCGTAAATATAAGAAATAAGTTTGTCGAATTTCATTAAACGTTTCAAAATGAGTTTACTCTGACTGAATTGCAATCCCGATAAATCCCATTTTGCTAAACATCTTTTGGACACTGGACACAACCTAGCCAACGATCACTCCTTTAAAGTCTTACATACGTGTAAGAAAGGGCCGCAACTGTGTGTGCTGGAACAGTTAGAGATATTAAAAAGTAAGAAAAGTTACGTTGCACTGTTGAATGAACAAACAAATGATTCTAACTCACCTCTCTTAAATATCTTTAACCCTCCTCTCTAATAACAGACAGCCTCGCAATATGGTCGTTTGTCACCGTCACGGTGATCGGCGATTGGTTGCGTGGTTGGAGAGTAGGCGAGCGTTGCGCGGCGGTTTGTTTTTAATTTTACAAACGGCTACGTAAGTCCGGCGGTGATTGGTCGCATGTTTTATCGCATGACGCATTCTCTCGTTCCTTAAGTAGTAAGCTGTTGCGTCACTGATCTGAATAAATAGCAGTTGCTTAGCTCGCCGCTCACTTAGCGGTCAGCCACCGCAAAGTCTACATCACCTGAGGACGCCTCGTATAGATTCGAAACACGTGTCATATTGTCGTCAATTGTGTGTCTTTCCTAGCGTAGTGGTGTTGATAGTAGTGGTGCTGGGATTAGTAGTGACGAGGATAGTACACGCAATGGAGGGATGGCGGGAGGTGATCTTAAAACTAGGTAAGACAAATCATTTTATTTTATCGAGCGGATGTACGCGAGGTAACTTTTTAAAAAATTTTATATAATGTATTTCCGAAAAGTAACGCCTGATAAATATATTCCATATTAGTATTCAGGGGTGTAAAATATCTGCATTTTGATTCTTAATCGAGGATAGTTTATGGCTCACAGCGTCTACTTACCATCACAGTACCGGTACAGTTTATTTATAATATAAGTACTTTAATCCCCATAAAAGGCAAAAGGGAATATGTTTATTTTAATTACGATTGTAAGATCGCTTATGGTAGCTCAGAGGCTAAATGCTTGCCATGAATTTCACAGAAAGCATGTAACTATTTTTTGATCCCCTACGGTCGCAATGAAACATTTTATCGCAATTTTATGTGCCGATTTATCACTTGCTCTAAAGTGAATAACTGGCCACCAGGTTTTATTTAATATTACTTTATTAAAATGTCAGAAAAGAGGATACTTTAGAGTAGATTTTTCCGGTCAGAGTAACCTCACTAAGAGACGATAGTATATTTAGTAGGTTTAAAAAAATTTAATTTGACAATTTTATTTTCTTACGTGTACTTATAAAATTACGTACATAGCTTGTAATTACTCCGAGCTTACGGCGAAGAAGTAAATCTCAGAGATGTAATTACTCTAAGAAGTAAATATATTTTATTTAATTCCGCTTGCCAAGGGTGGCAATTATACTTTCTTCCCTAAACGTGAGTGGTCCAGCAGTAAGTAGATATTGGCAGAAAAGCTTTAAACGTTCTCTCTATCGTCATTTATATCATTCGTTTTAAATTTTTACATTTTGCTATTAGGTGGTAAGACTCATTATCAACCTAGGAATACGATTCGGTAAGTACGACCCTTTTATTTATTTCCGTCATATTTTATCTTTAGCATGTGAGGTAGAAAATAAATTCAGTCTCAGAACAACCCCGGTATTTTAAAAACAATAATACAACTTGACATGGCGCAGTCGGTAGGATACAAATCTACGCTGCCAAATGGATTTTTTCCTTATGAATCGTAGGTTCATACATCATGTCAGTTGGCTGCGGGTTTCAATGGAATGTAAAGGCACTTACTAACAGGTAGAGTAAGAGTTCTTTTGTCACTCTTTAGTGTCACAAATTATCTTTGATTTATATTATCTTTGTATTGTAATAAATACAAGAAGTGGAACAAGGGGACCTATAGTTCAGGGTTACCTAGTTAAGGCTCTTGTGTCCTACAACAACTGAAAATTTTAGTATGTGTGACAAACAAAAGGTTTTGTTATAAGTATAATTATAGTGTCGGTCTGCTTCTAATACATCAAATAAGTAATCACGTCTTACATAAAGTAAACACGTAGATTTGTCAGAATTGTCGCTACTTACAAAACAATATATTTGTATTTTGTGTGTGTGTGTGTGTGTGTGTGTGTGTGTGTGTTGTCGTTTTAATAAACTAATCATCATAAATAGGACCGTAATTCGCAAATCATGGACTTATTGTTCAATTTACTATTTTATTATTATATACTACAGTTACACTAATAATTCATTAAGTAAACACAACTTTTCTTACCTTTAATCCAATATTTTTTTTGAATGCGGCTCACCTGATGGAAAGTAACTACCGCCGACCATGAACAACCGCAACACCACGGGAAATTGCAGATGCGTTGCCGGCCTTGTTGAAAGGTGTAAGCTCTTTTCTTGAAGGGCTCTAAGTCGTATCAGTGCTAAAAAATTCCACAGAATAGTTGTACGAGGAAGAAAACTCTTAGTAAAACGTACAGTCGTGGACCGCAAGCATCCAGATGTTGAGGATGGTATCGTGAATTTTGACGCGATGTGCCTTCGTAAAATTTGGCGGCTGGAATTAATCCGAACAATTCCTCAGAGCACTCCCTGTAGTAAATTCAATAGAAAATGCAAGGGATTAAACATCCCTACGCAGTGCCAGTGTATTGAGCCGATCGGAAAGAACTGGGTCGTCTACGATTCGAACCGCTCTGCGCCGGATGCGGTCAAGTGAATGGAGCTGGCACTGGGGTGCCCCGGCCCAGAGATGAGAACATGTGAGGCAAAACTTTTTTTTTATAGGATAGGGTGACAAATGAGGACAGTCCACCTGATGGTAAGTGGTTGCTGTGACCCATAGACATCCACATTTATCCTCAATAATTAATCAAAATGCAGATGCGTCGTCACCAGTGAGAACAAAGATGGAATGCTTCTTTTCCAGTAAAATCCGGTTCTCTACACTCACCACGCGAAAAACAGCAGCGTTAAGCTGCTATTTTACGCTGGTTTTCTGTGAGAGCGTAGTCTTTCCCCGGTCGAGCCGACCCATTTGTGCTACAGCTATACTACTAATATAGCTGCAGCATGCCTCTACTACGTGTTAAAAAAACATGACCTTTGTAAAGTTGCAAGCGATGTGCCGACATGAAATAATGCCTTTCTCTGCTGAGCGCGACAAGCTTTTTAGAGGCCAATTTGGCCTTCCCTTCCAAGTGACCACAAAACTGTACACTATTCGATATGTCGACGCCAAGGATTCCGATGCTAGCTGAGACAGCAAGCCAACTGATAAGATACGACAAAGAGGTTCTTTTTAGCGGTAAACGCGCAAACTTGTGTCGTCTCGGGATTGAACTGGACTAGATTTAGTCACCCCCAATCCGAAACTTTTTTCAGCAGAGACTCGACTTCAGACACAAGTTTGTCCCGGTACTCGGCGACGTTTTCCCGAGAAATATTGGCACGGCCGGTATATAAAGCATCACCAGTGCTTTCGTCTGCATAGCAACGAATGTTACCAGTTTGCATTATATCATTGATATGCAGGAGAAACGGCGTTGGTGATAGCACGCAACCTTGTGGAACAGCAGCGTTGAAATTAGAGCATTCACCGTCTACTACGACCTTGATGCTCCGATCAGCAAGGAAACTGGTGATCCATTTGGACAATTTCTCGGGAAGCCCATAGGAAGGAAGCTTGGAAAGAAGCGCTTTGTGCCAGACCCGATCGAAGGCCTTCCATATGTCCAATCTGACGGCCAATGAGTCACAAACGGTCAAAAATCAGCTGGTAAATCTCAAGGTACCTCATGAGCTGGTAGTTTATAAGGGATTCCATTATTTTGGAGAACAAGGAGGTGATAGCAATAAGCCTGTAGTTGGATGGGTCTGAGCGGTCGCCTTTTTAAGGATCAGGTGGACCAAAGCTGTCTTCTATGAATTCGGGAATACGTCGTGGAAGTAGGAGTACCAGAACAGACGCGTTAAAACCGGTGCCAACTTTAGAGTACACATCTTCAGCACAATGAGAGGGACTCCATCAGGCCCACTCGACTTGCTGACATCCAGGGAGAAGAGTGCTTTGCGATCCGAGCGCTATGTAAACCGCACATCTGACATGGAGCCTTCACATCGCGGGATGGTCGGCGGTGTTTTCCCCCTATCATCAGGAGTCAAGTTGGACGCAAAGAGAGAGCTCAACAGATCGGCTTTCTCCTTTGCGGCATGGGCTAGTGAGTCGTTCTCTCTATGCAGAGATGGACGAGATAGCTAACAGAAGTTCCCTTGGACAGCCTTGGCGAAAGACGAGAATGCACGGGTTCCCGAAATAAGGCGAACTAGCTTCTCACCAATTCTGCCGATGTGCTCAGGCCTTGCCTTGGAAATGATGCTTTTGAAGGACCTGGAGGCGAAACTATACTTCTTTTTAAGAGCGCTGGTGTTTACATCCCGAGACGTTAATGCGTCAGCCCAGGCCCGGTAACACTCTTGTTTATAGCGTGATGCTTTTATACAGGAGCGACCAAACCATGGCTGTGATCTGCCTCCGATGGGCACTACAGAGGATGGAATAAAAAGTGCCATACCCTAAAAACCACACCAGCAACAGAATCAGCAACAACGCTTGGATCTTCCGGCGAGAAGCAAACCCACCCCCAAGGGTAGAATGCAAAAAAAGACCGCATCCCGTCCCAATCGGCCGACCTATACGACTATACGTGCAAAACACGGCGGCAAGCTGCAGATCGCAACTGCGATTGGATCGTGAGTGGCACCGTACATCGGATCAGACAATGGTCCCAAGAGCCCAGAGGAGCATCAACGGAGGCCTGATATCCGTCCGGATGAGAGGTCAGCAGAAGGTCCAACAGAGAAAGTACATGATTCTCCACATCTGGGTTCCGCGTAGGCGAAGTAACCAGTTGTGTTAGACCATATGCCAAGGCAAAGTCGTAGACAGATCTACCCGCATGATCGGTTAGACGGGAACCAAGCCGTTAAGAGTGGTGGGCGTTAAAATCATCGGGTATCACGTTTTCTGTGGATGGGACCTGTTGTAGCACGGAGTCTGCAGCCATTTAGACGTGGTCTGCATCGGCATTACCGCTGTGGGACCTATACAGGCACCCGTAGATGCGGGAATGGTCGTCGCTGTCTACGCGCAGCCATAGGATAGACAGATCCGTACCTGCAAGACTGCCGAGGTGTCGAAAACAGATATCCTCTCTGACGTATACGCAAACTCCAGCCCGGGGCACACAGAAATGTTCAAATTTGTACCCCAGGTAGGACAGTTATGAAGTATCAGCCGGAGGGCACACCTGAATCTCAGTTAAAAAGAGCAAGGCCGGCTTCGCCGTGGATGGTTGTGAACAGCGTTTAGGTTTAAATGATGTCAAAGTTCACAGATAGCGCGGCAGGCGTCGCCTTGGTTTTATTGCTCCGCTTGCCCCGAGCAGTTCGTCGCTAGCGGAATTTTGCGCCTCCTCCCCCAGAATACGCGGGGCAGCCTGAGCACACACTTTCAGGAGTGGAGTTAGTTTGATCGTGAATGCTCAGCGAGGGATTCTCCAGTGGTGCTGGGACCCTGGGTTAGTTGTTTATTTAATTCCGCTACCATATTGATGGAGGGGGGGAATTGGGCCACTGGCCACCTGCACTCACCTCTACTTCACACTGGTATTTTGTGAGGTGGTGATACCACCCCGGTTCGAACTGGCCCATCCGTGCAAAAGCTGCCGCGTGGCTCTACCACTGTTAAAAATAAACCATGTTTCAATATATTTGGAACATGGTTTTTATTGTTTTATATCTTATTGCTTAATTTTCTAAAAATATTGTGTATATATAATTTTGCAACGACAATGTTAACGTATAGGGAAGCTCTGTACTACCACCTGCTTGGAATCCTGTAATTAAAAAAATTAAAACTAAGCCCAAGCATACCATTTCAAGACTTCAAGACATAGTTAGTTCATTCTGCGTAGATCGGACCTAAATTAATAATTAAAAAAGGTGAAGGTACTCCGGGTTAATCTGACATCGGAATGTCAATCATCTCAGTCCCCCGTGACCATGCGTGCTGTGGAGCACCCGAAATGTCGGAAAATTAAAAATAAGTATAATTGAACGCGAAAGAATCCGTCAAGGTAGTTTTATTCAATATTTCGTAACTAACTAAAAAAAAGAAAAATAAAATAAGTTATATGATAGATCATTCGTTTGTTTGATTTAATAAGCAATAACTAAAACTATAATTCCGTCTTAAAATTAAGTGTATTTGATTTATACGTGGCTAAAACTAAGTGTAGCCAATCGATTCAGGTGGGGCTACCGTAAACAGTTATAAATTATATAAATTATTCGGTTTAAGTTAAAAAAGTGTATTAGACATAAATATTGCCTTAATGATTATTAGCCTACAAGCTAAACTTAAGCGTAAGCTTAGTTTGCTGGTCTTAAGTCTATTTTTTAAGCTAAGATTAATGTTGACATATCGTATCGTAAATCATTATTGTATAATACGATAATGATTTTCTCATATTTTTTCTCCATTACCTACCCTATTAAAGATCATTTTATTGTGTACACGTGCTCCTTTATTATAGGATTAAATTCTTAGATTTCTAGAAATATATGAACAAAGCCTAAAAAAATATAGCTTAGACATTAATTTTTTTTACAAAGCTTAACCTCAAACTCTTTATTTATTCATTTGGTTATAGAAGATCTAAATTTTAGAACTTTAATCATGCTGAATCATATAATAAGGTGCAGCAATATATTTATTATTTATATCGTATAATACGATAATGATTTTCTCTGACAAATAATAGCTTAATAGGATAAGGTGTTTGAACAAACATATTTAATTCATGGGGAAATACAAATTTAAGCATTATAAAATGCCCTAGGCTATGTAAATTTCATATCCCCATAGTGTTATTGCAAAGGCATAAATGATCTGAGCTCAAGATGTTAGAAACGTGTAGAGTTGAGACAAAAAGGGTAAGGGTTATTTTTATAGAAATAGGGCGACAAACGAGCACACAGTCCACCTGATGTTAAGTGGTGGTAAGGTGATTGCTGAGGCCCATAGACATCTACATCTCTCATCTCTCTGCGTTTGCGATTCAAAATACAGATGCGTTGTCAGCCTTGAGGACTAAGATGGAATGTCTCTTTTCCAGTAAAAAGCGTCTTCGATTCTCTACACTCACCATACGAAACACAGCAGAATTAATCAGCTATTTTACGCTGGTATTCTGTGAGAGCGTGATCCTTCCCGGGTCGGGCCGACCCATTCGTGCTACAACTATACTATAAATATAGCTGCAGCTTGGCAATGTATATTTACTTAAAAAAAACTGTTTTTTTTTTTCAATACAAAACCGCCTTTTTTATATTCTACTGAGCCAGTGCTTATCTACGATCTCACTTGATGGTAAGTGGTGATGTAACCTAAGATGGTGAAGCGCACTGACTTAACAAAAGCTTATTCACTCTTGCCTTGAAGACACCCATACTGTAATCGGATAGAAAGACAGATGCTGGCAACTTATTTCACTCCTTTTCTGTACGCATGATGAACGACGTGGCAAACCGTTTGGTTCGAATGCGTGGTAAGTCAACAACGAAAGGGTGGAGACTGGCCGAACGTCTGGTTGTCCGATGGTGGAAGTGAGAGGGGGGAATCAAATTATGTAATTCCTTCGCACACTCTCCGAAATGCATCCTGTAAAAAACCGAAAGGCTGGCTACTTTACGTTTGTGTTAGAGGCTAGTAAGATTGGTTTTAACCAAATTCGGGTCACCAATAAGCCTCTTAGCACGCATTTCCATTGAGTCGAGAGCTGCTAGGTGGCATTCTGCAGCACCAGCCTATATATGGCAGCAATACTCCATGCACGACCGGACTTGTGCTTTATATAAAGTTAGCAGCTGTCCCGGCGTTAAGTATCGCCGCACCTTTGCAAGGACTTCCACCTTCCTTGCAGTTGCTTTGGCCTTGGACTGAATGAACAGCCCAAAGTTCAAATTTGAGGATATTTCAAACCCTAACAACTGAAGGCGGTAGGTATATTTCAGTGATACATTTCGGAAAGAAGGAGCTAAGGTGAGCTGGCTCCTTTTTGCGGTAAAAAGACACGATTGTGTTTTGGAGGCGTTGAACTTCACAAGTTTTGCATCGCCCCAATCGGAGACTGCCTGTAGTGTGAGGTTACCCACGCTCTACCATAGCTTCTCTTTCGGACTGGATTTGATCCCGACTGGCCCGAGGACTTGGTTGGTATTTCTCAACAATTGTGCTATCATCTGCGTATTCATAGATACCGGGCATAAGCAGGTCATTAATATGCAGCAGGAAGAGAGTTGCGGAGAGACCGCACTCCTGAGGAACACTGGCGTTATTCGCCATAGGATCGGATGAGTAGCCATTGACGACGACCGGAAGAGACCGTTCACTTAGAAAGTCCTTTACCCATTCAATCAGACCAGGGGATAAGCCGTACGCTGGAAGCTTAACCAAAAGGCTAGTGTGCCAAACTTTGTTAAAGGACTTCGAGACATTAAGGGAAACAGTAAGTGCTTCCCCAATGTTCTCGAGTGCCTCGCCCCATACGTGTGTGTCATACGCTAGAAGGTCCCCAGCTGACCGATTTCGGCGAAACCCATATTGCCGGTCACTAAGGAGGTCATTCTGTTCTAGGTATGCCATTAAGCGGGCATTCAATATACGCTCCATAATCATGCAGAGGGTGGAGGTAATTGAGATTGGCCGATAATTGGCAGGGCTGGCGCGGCTGCCTTTTTTTGGAACAGGCTGCACGTTGGCCAGCTTCCAGAATTTTGGCACTATTTCAGTACGAAATGAGAGGCGGAACAAGCGTGTCAATACAGGAGACAACTCAGATGCGCAAGCCTTTAGAACTATAGCTGGTATACCATCTGGTCCACTAGCTTTATTCACGTCTAGATACTGCAAGGTTTTAAGAACCTCCTTATTCGTTATACGAATCACCGACATAGAGGTCCCGCATTGAGGTAATTTTGCTGAAAAGTTGTTGCCACTGTCCAGACGTGAATTGTAGGCAAAGAGAGACGCAAACAATATGTATGCGCTAGTGTGCTATACGGTTTAACCAGCGGAGGCAGTGTAGGCCGACAGAAGTTTGTCTTGACCGCTTTGGCTAGAGACCAAAAAGCTCTAGTGCCGGATGGTCTGGCAGAGAGTTTTGCGCCAATAAGTTTAATGCGATCGAGACTAGCTTTCTGTAATGCTTTTTTGTAGGACTTGGCGGTCTGTTTGAAAGGTCTCTTCTTGGAGCTAATATCCGGAGCTTTGCGGTTTTGAGCGTCAACCCAGGATAGGTAAGCTAAATGCTTGGGCTTTTCAGCTTGGACGCATTTAGCATTAAACCATAGGCGAGCTTTGCTACCGGTGGAAGCGTCAGAGAAGAAGATAAAGTACTCCATAGCTTGACGCAACACATCCGTTATCGCAACCACGCAGCTCGATGGATCCGCAGAAGAGAAACAGACTTCCCGCCAAGGATAAGATGCAAAAAAGTTTCACATCTCATCCCAATCAGCTGACTTATACCGCCATATTCGTCAAACACCTTGGGACTCGTTATCAGGTGGAGAATATGACGATACAGATTTCACCAGACAATGGTCAGATGTACCCAAAGGAGAAGTAAAAAAGTCAAAACATTTCTTTTCCTCTTAATGATCTTAATTCTCATTTTTCATCTCATTTCTCATTTTTAATTCACATTATATCCTATTATTAAGTCCACTACAATTTCAGAAATTACTTCTATGGCCACATTTCACCATGAACCATTTTCATTTTCGTTTGTCTCTGTCGACGAAGTTCGTAAAACTTTCGTATCTATTAAATCCAAAGCAGTGGGCTGTGAAAATGTAAGCCACCTTATGACCTCTTCTGTTCTAGAAATTTTTCTCTCAGTCATAACTCACATAATCAATTTTTTTCCGTTATCTGGGGTCTTTCCTGCCCCTTGGCGTAAAGCTTATATTATCCCTCTTCCCAAAATTGCAAACCCCACTCAGCTAAACAACTATAGACCTATTTCTTTCTTACCCTTCCTATCAAAACTTCTTGAATCTATAGTTCACCAACAATTGTCTGCTTTTATTTGTAGATATAACTTGCTGTCTCAGTTTTAATCCGGTTTTTGGCCTGGACACAGCACGACCACTGCACTTCTCAAAGTCACAGAGGACATTTGGGAGGGCATGGAGAATAAAAAGGTCACAGTACTTGTGTTACGGCCTACAGCTACTCCAGCAAGGGTCAAATCTTAAGGGGCCCATCAGCAGAAGAATTCACGAGCAGCCGCAATTCGGGCCCCAAAATGGCCACGTTGAATGTCCTATCACAATAAACTATATGGGAGAAATCTAGACACCAATAGTACTTACCAGTATCAGAAGCTAACTTCGCTCCAAGGCTTTGCAAGCCGTGAGTGTGTGTAATGGTGTTTGGCGAACAGTGTACAGTGAGGTGTAAATGTGTGCGGCCTGGGCAGGCATAGGCGACCAGCAGCGGCCGATTTCCAGGCGGCCCCAAAATGCTGCATCGCTCCAGCTTGCTCCATCGCTGGACCATTTCTTTCTTCACTGTCACTAATTCAGTCTCCTAGCTTCATTGTACATTTAACTTACTTTAATTCGCCTAATTCCACACCCATCGCAGAGTCGAACACGTGATACCCGACACGGTAAGGACAGTAGCTCAGAATTCGACATTCAATGTCCCGGATTCACTTATCACAAATTACAAATAGGGAATTAAAGCGATCTCTTAACGGATCAACCATTCAGCGTTAAACACAACTAAGCTCCTTAATTTGACACCAGAATAACACGTCGCGCAAGATTCAAAATACGCCTCGTTGACACGCAAATTAATCTAACTAGGCAACCAAAACACAAAAAGGCACTAAACGCGACGACACAATTATAACGATATCCTGACAATTAACCGGGAGAAGCTCTCAAACAAGGAATGCGCGGCTCGAATCCTAGACCGTATATCTCCTCGACGCGCGTACACAATTCCGCACTCTCGCACGAGTTAAATATCGCACAATTCACATATCTACGTGACGAAGAAACACACACTTCATCTAGCTATCTAGACCTACGACGGACGGATGAATTTAGGTAAGAGGGCCTCACGGCTCCCCGCTCCATCGCTGGCGGAGCACTGACTCTTCGCCCACGCGTCGAGCCACTGCAAACCGCACGCTGCCGTCCCACCTCGGCGTTTACTTCATCTACATACCATCAGGTGAGGTGCCAGCTCGAACGCAATTGGATGGCGTACAAATTTCCTTTTTTGGCCTAAACAAACCCCCGTTTTAGACATAGGGACTTATGTCCGCGAGCAAACCGGCATGCGGGACAGGGTCGCGACGGCACGTTGCAAGACCGAATCTACGACCAAACCTAGGCCACAGTAGGCACCTCATCAGATCTTGCAACCCTAGCCACCGCCTCATAAGACAGCCCCAATGTGGGCAAGCCGGAGGGTCAACATCCACTGGATGCCCCTTCTGGGCATCGCAACATCTTAACAAGTCCTATACTGGACAGAAATCCGACGACCTCTTTCAAACAACTATCTGTGCCCCTATGATTCGTTCCGCAATCCGACCGGATCAGGTCTGCAAACAGCGACGCGACACGAAGCGGCCCAGTGTGGCCTCCTAAGCTTCAGTGCAGAGAGCACCCAAAATTCCACACAAACGTCGTCTGTGGATAGCCAAACGAAATGCACAGATAGTCCCTAGAATGAATTTTCAACAAGTAGGCATAACCAAGCTATCCACTATATAATCATTTACTCAAATAGTGCGGCAGCTGATTTCAATCTGATAATCTCCAAACTAGCTAGCCTTTTAGACAAGTATTCCTATGCTCATATTTCAACAAATTTTCAAAAGCATCAATGTTCAACTACAGAACTGATTCAAACAAATTAATCACCGATGCACATAGGTCAACTGACATATTAAACAAAACAATAAACGTAAGAGACAGCCCTATTTCTCATTTCAAATAAATATCTTAGACAGTGCCAACAAATGTGAAAACCAAAAGAGGAATGTCTCTTTATTCCTTTCGGCACCAATAGGGTTATCCAATTTCAGCCTTCTCTTTAATAAAACACAGTGATTAAACACATCCACAAAATCATATATACAAATTTCCAAACAGCGCGTCATTCAATTCCAAGTGAATTCAAATTTTTCTTTCAGCAAAACAGACACAATGATCAAACACAATTACAAAACATACGCACAAGCATTCAAATGGCACATAATTCAAATTCAATCTAGTTATGCAACCACAAGACCATAGGGTTGTTAGGGTTTGTACCTAGAGAGGGCTGCATAAGCATTAGGCAGTATGCAGTAACTGTAGAGTCAGCGCTTTTGGTTGCATAAGATATCAGGCAGAGCTCATAGGAGCGGCCACTTCATTTTGACATCGACTTCTGTCAAGGCGTATTAATTAAGTAATTAGAATTATAATTAATGTAATTAGAAATAAATAGATTTTAAATAGTTTTTAAAAAATCATTTTACGTTCCCGTAAACTTGACTGGCGCAGCCGGTAGGATCGTCACACTTCGGTAGTGTTGCGTCCTTCGCGAATTCGATATAAAAATCTGTCAGAATCGGAGGTCCGCGGCGCGAGGAAAAAACCGAGACGATCCTCGAAGCAAATCAAATTCGTCAAGGAAGCGGAGCTGATCCTGAACCATGAGAGCAGCTGGTGGCTCGTGAGTAGAACTTTTCACCATCCTTTCCACTACCTCGGTGTTCTGTTATCTTGAGATCGAACTTCTCTCATTTCAACGTATGCTGGTTAAATAGTTTAAAAAAAATGTTATATAATTTATGTTTTACTTATTTTAATAAGTACCATATACAAGAAATCATAATTTTACAAAGAAATATTTTTATTAATCATATACATTTTATTCCTTAATATTTTGTGTGACATTTAATTACATTTATTTTATATTATTTTTATATTGTTTGCGTAAAAAAATACATAATTATGGAGAGTATTACACTTATCCCTGGTGAAATGATTAAAATCATTCCTTTGTTTGATGGTGACAAACGCCACTTAAATCTATTTTTAAGAATGTGTGAATATGTCTTAACTAAATTTCGTTACGTTATTGTATTCATCACGTACAAATTCTGTTGCGTATTTGTACGTGATGAATACAATAACAAGCCGCCTTATCGGTGATGCAGCTGCAATAATAGGTGAGCGCGATGATATTACAACGTGGGATGAGTTTAAGCAGTTATTAATTCAGCATTTTGGAGATTCACGAAGTGAAGAGTGTTTAAATATCGAACTTGAGACCTTAAGAATTAAACCCGGAGAAAGATATTTAGATTTTTGTTGTCTAATTCAATCTATGAGATCAATTTTAACAGGTAAAGTTAACCGGTTGTCGGACTCAAATATGCGCAATAGTAAGAAGGCTGTCTATGAAAATACGTCATGAAACGTTTTCCTGTATAATTTACCGGAACATTTATTTAGAGTAGTGCGTCTCAAAGCCCCAAATTCATTAGAAGATGCGCTCTGTACGGTATTAGAAGAAGTTAACTTCCATAGTCAGTACCAAATGAGAAACAAAATGTCTGGATCCAATCTCACATCTCATTCGCATTCGCATATTAATTCGCCATCATTTAAATTCGGTAATAATAACACTCCACCTCATAAGTCTTATAGTTTTAAGCCTATGCAAATAAAACCAACAATCTAGATATAATTTTGGCATTCCACCGAATAAGCAGGTGCAGATGCCGCTACCGACTCAAGGTCAGCAGCGACAATTTAACAGTTTAGGAAATTATTATCGACCACTACAACCTAATAACAATCAAATGCAATTCGGATATCGTCCACCCCAATTTGGCTATAGACCTGTAGGCCTTCAGCCTTTACCTTCAATGAGTCCTCAACAGTTCGGTATGCAGCAGCGATATAACAACGACAGTAATATATCTCAGAATAACCAAGCGCAAATTAACACAGATGTGTCGACGCGCACAGCACCTGTAGCACGACCGCAGCAAGGTTTTAGGTTAAACGAATTAGAGTTAAATGAAAATTATTATAATGATGACATGTATTGCTACGAAAATGCAAATTATTTCGATCAAGATCCTAACGACGATCCTTACTATAACACCGAATATCAATCAGAAAAGACTGTAAACCGGGAAACTGAAACCAACACGGCAGATACAAATATTAAGACGACGGAAAATATTGAAAATTTTCACATAACCGCTTCAAGCAACGCTCACGCACTATTCAGTATCAAACTAAACGCATTAGGTTCTGACGATGACACAGATTCGATGCAAGTGA
Source organism: Parnassius glacialis (assembly GCA_033319125.1). Classification (NCBI taxonomy): domain Eukaryota; kingdom Metazoa; phylum Arthropoda; class Insecta; order Lepidoptera; family Papilionidae; genus Parnassius; species Parnassius glacialis. Next base: position 2,538,200 of record JAVANC010000027.1, read on the forward strand.
ACGTAGACGATAAAGACAAAAACCGTGAAACAATAGTACTAAATATTTATACAAGTACATTTCCGATCGAATGATTGAACGAAAAGAAAAGGCTAGGGAAAGGAAAGGAGGAGAAGCAAATATAGTACTTAACGAAGGGCAAATAGCGTACGTAAAGGACATCAATATTAGGAAAAGTAAGGACAAAGCTAGGTACAGGAAAGCTGTTGTTCAAGGCCCTGTAGAACGTTATATCGTGCCTGTTAAAATAGGTGAACGGGAGACAAAGATCCCTATTAAAAATTTCAAACAACCTCCACAGGTGGTGCATGGCCATCCTGACTATGGCTCATATACTTTAGACCCGCAGTCTTCAACTTCAAAAAATTGAAACAACTTTTTTTGAATTGATTTTTATAGATTTATAGCTGAACAGGCAAACGTTGTTTTGCCATATACATTATTTCTAGGAAATATTTTTTAGTTTTAAAAATCTTATATACAGGGTATTTTTGGAACGCTCCTGAAAACTAAGACAGGCGACAGCACCAAGTATACCTTTGATCATGGGTCACAAATAAATTCGATCCTGATGAAAAAAAATCATCTTTTTACAACGTTTTATTAGCTTTATTCACGCGCCATCATGTTAGTACAGTTAAATGAAACGATAATTTCATAAAAAATATAATGAAAATACTGAAACATTAAACCAGCAGTGGAATGACTGAATTTATATCAGCTGATTAAAGGTCAATAGAAACAGAAACAGAAACAGAAACTTTTTTATTCAATATAGATTATAAATAATACTTATTGAAAGTCACTCTTTTGTATAATTACCACTGGTTCGAAAAAAACCTCTGTCCTGGGAAGAACCAGCAAGAAACCCAGCGGGACTTTTTTTTTAAATAACAGCTTACAATCATGTATGTTACACAAATTAACAACACAACAAATTAGAAATAGCTTGGGAGCGATCACCTCACATCCAGGGGTTATTATCATCTATAAATTCTTTAATATTATAATAACCCTTTTTATACAAACTTAGTTTAATAAAGTTTTTGAACTTTGAGCAGGTCAAATTTTGTATATTTTCTGGAATTTTGTTGTAAAAACGTATACATCGCCCCAAGAATGAATTACTGACTCGATGGAGTCGAGTAACTGGTACTACTAGCTCGTGTCTGTTCCTAGTATTTACAGAATGAATATCACTTATTTTTGTAAAACTACTTTTATTTTTGTGTACGTACATTACATTTTCATAAATGTATTGAGAGGCCAAAGTTAATATATTAATTTCCTTAAATTTTTGTCGCAGCGACTCTTTAGGCTTTAAATCATAAATTGCTCTTATGGCCCTCTTCTGCAAAATAAATATAATTTCAGTGTCAGCTGCGTGTCCCCATAGCAAAATACCATACGACATTATGCTATGGAAATAGCTAAAGTAAACTAGTCTAGCTGTTTCAACACTAGTTAGACTTCTAATCTTTTTTACAGCATATGCTGCAGAACTAAGTCTGCTTGCTAGCTTTGATATATGGGGGCTCCATTGAAGCTTCGCGTCTAGTGTGATTCCAAGAAAAATGGTGGTATCTACAAGACTCAGTTTCTCCCCATTTAAAATTACATTAGTATTTAATTGTTTGACATTTGGAGTCATAAATTTCATACATTTTGTTTTAGTGCCATTTAAATGCAAATTATTGACATTGGACCAATTCACTAATTTAGATATAGCATTATTTACTTCGTCATATTTTAGCAAATGTCGACTTAATTTGAAAATTAAAGAAGTGTCATCTGCAAATAATACTATATCATGGTTATCTCCTACTATGTAAGGTAAGTCATTAATATATACAAGAAACAGAAAGGGGCCGAGAACTGAGCCTTGAGGCACGCCCATCTGTACCATCGACCCGGAAGAACTCGTACTGTTGATGACAACTTTTTGCGTTCTCTTACTTAAATATGAAATAATTAATTTTAGAGCATCACTTCTTACACCGTAGTGTTGAAGTTTCCTGATTAATGTTTCATGGTGAACACAATCGAAGGCTTTGGATAGGTCACAAAATATACCCAAAGCATCCTGTGAATTCTCCCATGCATTAAATATATATTTAATCAGCTCAACACCGGCATCAGTTGTCGAGCGACCCCTTGTAAAACCAAATTGATTTTTATGAAGTAAATTATTTATATTAAAGAAATTTAACATTTGATCAAGAATAATTTTTTCAAAAATCTTACTAAGTGTTGGTAGTACAGAAATAGGTCTAAAATTGGCGGGGTCTAATGTACTACCAGATTTAAATAAAGGTATTACTTTACTATACTTCATTAAATCAGGAAACACACCAGATTCGATACTAGTATTAAAAATAACAGCTAAATGAGGCGCGATTGTATCTATTTTAGACGCAATAACTTTAACAGAAATCCCTCACAGATCCGCAGTTTTCTTAACATCAATAGTTTTAAAATATTTTACAATATCTTTTGATGATACTTTATGAAATGTAAAATTCTTTGTACACGCATTTACATTTTGTTTAAGTAATGATTCGGCGACCGCAGGAGAAGAATTCAGTGACTTAGTGGTTAATATCGGAATATCAGTAAAATATTTCTCAAAAACCACTGCAACGTCCTGATCTGATTCGGTTAATTTGTTATTAACACTTAACTTGTAGTTTGAATTGCGAGAGTTGATCTTACCAGTTTCGCTATTAATTATACTCCATGTCATTTTTATTTTATTAGAAGCCGTCTTAATTTTGTTGCTCAAATGCAAAGACTTGGCTGTGGAGCACACTCTTTTAAATATTTTTGAATATTTTTTTACATATTCTCTAAATTCGGCGTTATGGTTATATGACCTTTCATGGTAAATATCATATAACCTGCGTCTGCTCTTATGGACTCCTGCTGTTGCCCATTCATTAAATGACTTCCGACTGTTCAAGGAGAATGTTTTAGAAGTAAAAGTATTATTAAATTCATTGCAAATAAGCTTAAATAATGTTCCATACAAAAAATTTGGATCATTTTGGTATGAAAGTGATGGAAGTTTTTTCACTATGTTACTTCTAAATTTCTCCAAGCGACGTGCATTTACTGGAACAAACACAACTTTCTCATCTACTTGCTTTTTGTGAACATATGGTAACGAAACTACTTGTCCACAGTGATCAGAACTTAATTTTTGAATTAAACATTTATGCAATGGCTTCACATTTGTAAAAATATTATCTATACATGTTGCACTAGATTGAGCAATACGCGTTGGCTCTATAAATAAATTAAAAAGACCATATGATTTAAATAATGATCTAAATTTAATATTGATTGAGGAAGCTTCTAGGAGATTGATATTAAAGTCTCCACATATTACAACAGATTTATTCTGTTTATTAAGCTTAGCAAAAACTTCCTCCATAATTTTTTCAAAAGTATCGTATTTAGAACATGGGGGTCTGTAGACGCTCACAACAATGAGGTGCTCAAACTCAACGCATGCCATTTCTACAGTTCGCTCAACAGAGAGGCTCACAATATCCTTACGTTCTTTACATGACAATAATTTACTAGCTAATATTAAGGAGCCACCTCTTAATGTACGCGCGAACGCAAATTCGCGCGGCCCGCAACTAGCGGGCATACCACAATACCTAATAATTTACAACACTTGTCTAAATACCTAACTTATCTACTTAACCTACTATTTTTCCACTGTGCTTGTCTCCACGTAGCTACTTTAACCCGAATTTACAGGTTAAATAAACCCAAATAACTGGTTCGATTCCCCGATAATGAAACAATACTTAAATGAAATGTAACCAAGGTTGGAGTCGAGCGTTTTTATTCATCGTGTAGGTATGTTTATTATTCTCATGTATTCAGTTATGTACCTATTCAGATTAGTCCAGTACCAAGTTATTTAAAAAAAAATAGTTATAAAACAGCTTACCGCTCTAAATCTTCCGTGGTCTTATGAGATGCGGCTCAAATTGTGCTCCATTCATTTCAAGGTAGATTTGGGTGCAGGCGGGGCATAATCGTGTGGTCTTCGACACAGTCCGTACGTAGTTTCTCGAAAGCATCCACGATCCTTTGGTGTATTTCATCAGCACTATCACACTCACGATTAAAAACCCTTTCTTTCACATACCCCACAGAAACAAGTCTAACGGGGTCAGATCTGGTGAGCGAGGTGGCCAAGCGTGTGGTCCTAGTCTGCCGATCCAGCGATCATCAAATAGCTCATTGAGGTGCTCACAATTGAACCTCACGACATGTGGAGGGGCACCATCATGCTGGAACCATGTGCGGCGATATTCAGCCAATGATAGGTCGTCTAAAATGTCAACCAACTGTTCATTTATAAAGTTTAGGTTTCGCTGTCCTTTCAGTCGCTGTGGCAGAAAAACTGGTCCCAGTATGCGATCCTTGAATAAACCTGCCCATATGTTAACCAATAATCGGGTTTGGTGCCCGGTTTGTCGAACAGCGTGCGGGTTAACCTCTGAATACACGTGTGTATTTCTTCGGTTCCACAGGCTGTTTCTGGTAAATGTCGACTCATCCATCCAGATAATGTGCTCAATGGAACCAGGCACACGTTGTTGCTGGTATAATAACCAACGGCAGAAAACTCGTCGGTGGTCGTAATTGCCGGAACTAAAGCTTGCACTTTGTGCAATTTGTGTGGGCGCATTCGATTACGCTTCAACACTTTGTGCACTGCACAGTATGACACACTTGTTCCATCCCGACGTCTTAACAATTTATTTAGCGATACTTCGTGTACCTAGGTTCGGATACCTAACATGTTTGCCGTATTTACAATCACTATAACCGTACACGTTAAGCATTATTAAAACAAAAAACGTAACAACAAGAATAATACCAACACGTAATCACAAGTAATAACAATTTAATAAATAAAACGACGACGAAACGCGATGCGCACACGTGTACAAAATCAACACGGAACTGTTTCAAAAACTACGATTAATAACGAACCGCGCCAAAATTGAAACCTACTGCGTCACAGAGTGAGGCAACACGAGCCGGCCGGGTTACAATTGTTTCGCACCGAGCTAGATACAGGTCGAGTGGAGGGGAGTATGGTTACAGTCGCGTTCTAAAGTACTACATGGTATTGGGATATTGTTTTATAATATTATAGTAAGTAATTAATTCTTTTATTGTAGAATCATAATAGGTGCTTTACTAGCTGCTTAGAACTTTGGAAAAGGTTGGAATTAAGAATGGATAATGTTTACTTGAGCATTATTTGTTATTTCTATCGTAAAATATAAAATAGTTTGTAACAAGAAAACTTAAGCTAACGGTGGCACGCCGTCCATTATGTCGTCTTGGGTCACATGGAAGCCAGATGTTGATGGTGTGTTGGTGTTACTGGATGCTACTTCATCATTACTTTCATCTTCGCTTGAGCTTCCGTCATCAGGTCGATCACATGGTAAGTTTTACGGTATTCTTCCTCAACACTTTTAATTTTACTGCACAATTTTCCCCATTCACCTTCCCCTATCATATTTACCTTTTCCTTCACTAGTTCAGTCATAAAACAATAGATATAAATAATTTTTCTTTCCTTCCTTTTTAAAACATCGTCGCGAGTCGCAAAGTAAGCTGTGTATGCGACTGTATTTTTGGAGCGAACAAAGCGCGGGAACCAATAGCATGCAGGCACAGGAATACTGGCGGATTGTTCCCCCGTCGCGCCCCCTTCGTACCAATATGTGATAAATCGCTCAGTGCCCAAGTTCAAGGCCAGCGTTCTTTTTTCACTGTTCGCGCATACATTAACCTCCATTAGTCAGGTGATATCCATTCAGTTTCCACTGCTGGTTTTATGTTTCAGTATTTTCATGATATTTTTTATGAAATTATCGTTTCATTTAGCTGTATTAACATGATGGCGCGTGAATAAAGCTAAAAAACGTTGTAAAAAGATGATTTTTTTTTCATCAGGATCGAATTTATTTGTGACCCATGATCAAAGGTATACTTGGTGCTGTCGCCTGTCTTAGTTTTCGGAAGCGTTCCAAAAATACCCTGTATATCTTTAGTTTTAAAAAACTGCTATTTCACGCCAATGTTCTGTTAAAGGGTAGTCAAACCCATTCGTGCGGCATCCATTATATAGCTACATGACGGTTCTACTACGAGTAAAAATAAACTAATAGATCTTTCTGGCATTGTTACGTTTCCTCTTACAAAATCCATAGAAAGAAATGGTGTGATGTCATTGATATTTATTACAAATTTACAACGTTGAAGTAACATGCAAACTTAAAATTCATATATTTTTTATAGAATAAAGGTGACAAACGAGCACACAGTCCAGCTGATGGTAAGTGGATTCTGTGGCCCATAGATTTCAACGTTTGTTCTTGATTTAGAATTTAGATTCATAATGCAGATGCGTTGTCACCCATGAGGAATAAGATGGAATGCCTCGTTTCGAGTTCCGGTACTCCACACTCACCATACGAAACACAGCAGCCTTAATCTGTTATTTTAGGCTGGTATTCTGTGAGAGCGTGTTCCTACCCCGGTAGAGACTACCCATTCGTGCTACAACCATAATATATTTGCAGCGTGGCTCTACCATGTATGATTTTGTTTTGATTTGATATACCATCTGATGGTAAGGGCTTCTTCAGTCCATAAATATTTGCAACCAACTTCAAATTAAGAAGGTTACAGATTCCTTGTCACCTATGAGGACTAAGATGGAATATCTAACTGCCTGTTTATCTATTTGCTTGTGCCTTTCAGACAGGAACACAACAGTACACACATTGTTATTTACCTACACATATGAATTTGTAGACCGAGAAGATGTAATGGATAAACGGATTTACAATATTAACTGTGGACTAGTAACGACTACCTATTTATTTTTATAGAACAAAAACAAATAATTCAATGAAATGAGCAACCTAATTTGTAACTAAATTCCCAACAAACATTAATTTTTACGCTATGAACATCTGTTGGCTGTTGGTTGTTATTTACACCAGACAGAATATTCAGACGCTTATATAATCGCACGATTTCTCCAGAAAGAAAAATATGAGAAAAGTTTAATGGGAATACTTACACTCTTCAGATTTCAGTTTATGAATATTCTATATTTGTTTGCACACTAATAGGGACAATAGTGAACTGTATGATTTTAACATAAACTGGACCGACAGATTGACAAACTAACTGACTGATGTTGTTTGAGGTAGACTACTCTGGGACTGTTCAAGAAAAGATGGTACTGTGGACGATTATATTATATTCAGACTATGTACAGCGGCTTTCACTAATTAACTATAATTATACATATATACAGAGGGGAGTCTTCAATCTTCAATGGAGTATTAATTCTTCTCTCTTGATTTCTCTTGAGGTTTCTTCTCTTGCTGTTGTCTTCGAGTGCCGCTTCCGAAATGAACAGCTCACAGACCAAAACGCTCTTCTTATATTTCGGAAGAGAGTGTCTCGGCATGTGAGTAGCGTCGTAAGGTGATGCCGCGCGCTGATTCGTCGACGGCATCACGTGATATTCTGGCGGTGTGCGAGATGCGCGGGGCGCAACGGGGTATGAAGGGGCGACAGGGCGGCGGCTACCTTCGCCGTCCGTAACATCCTCCCCCCGGCGTAGCCTGTGAGCCTAAGCTTCCCTCGGGAGGACGGCGATCTTTCTTACTGGTCGCCGCAGTTCTTTTGGACATATCTGGAGCCTTTGACAATGCCTGGTGGCCAATGGTCCTACTCAAGGCAAAGCAATGTGGCGTTCCACCTAACATTTACCGTATTTTAACGAGTTACTTTATAAATCGCCGTGAAGGACTGTTTGCTGGAAACCGGGTAGTGTGGAAGGTCTCCACGATGGGCTGTCCTCAGGGATCGGTGCTGGGACCAACCCTATGGAACCTCCTACTCGATGACCTCCTGAAGCTGCCAAAACCCGAAGGAGTACACTTCGTTGCTTACGCCGACGATGTGACGATCGTGGTCGAAGCATCGTCTCGTTCCGCAATAGAGCGCAAAGCGGCAGCTACGATTGCTGCCGTGTCCGAGTGGGGTATTCGCAACAGACTAGGGTTTTCTACCGGAAAGTCACAAACGATGACCTATAAGGGCAAGTTTAAACGTGGACCAATTATAAAGATGGACGGTGCAACGATCACGAGTGTTTCACAGGCAAGAGCCCTAGGAATAATTTTGGACGAGGCTAGGTCCTATGTGCAGCATGCATTATATATCGGCGAGAAGGCCGCTGCTTGCTTCGGGAAGATGTCGCGACTGTCTTCATCGACCTGGGGCATAAGATTTCACGCCCTTAGAGTCCTGTATTCAGGGACCTATGTGGCAACGTTAACATATGCTGCTGCCGTATGGTACCAGCGCTCGTCCCTTTATGTTATCAGAAGCGTACTGATGAGGACGCAAAGACAAGCTTTGATTCTTCTCACGAAGGCTTACAGGACGGCTAGCAGCGCAGCGCTACCGGTGTTGGCGGGCGTATTGCCTGCCGACTTGGAAGTTTTTCGTGCGGGACGAGTCGACGAGGAGGGGACGGGTTTGGTCGACAAGGAGCGCAGGATGAAGAAGAGGGAGATGATGGCTGCTGTCGTTGCCATTTGGCAGGACCGGTGGGAATCAAGCCAAGATGGCAGGGATCTATAAAAGTTTTTCCCGGACATCGCAGAGCGTCTAATCTTCAGGTGGGTCGAGCCCGATTATGCAGTATCGCAGATTCTTGTTGGTCACGGGTGTTTCAACAAGCGTTTCCTAAAATTCAACCTTAGGAACTCTGGCTTATGCCCCTGCGGCTCAGCACTGGAGAGTCGTGACCATGCTCTCTGGGATTGCGATCTGTATATTGAAGAGAGGAACGCATTATTGGACAGCCTACAAAGAACAGAAATAGGACCAGTATACTTCCGGGACCTAGTGTGCTGCGAATCCAACTTTAAGGAGTTTAGGAGATTTGCGCATGCATGGAGTCACATAAGGAAACAGTATGAGGACTGAAAATACGACCAGATAGCTGCGAACGTGAAGTGTCGTCGCTGTGGAGTCACGCCCCAGAAGGGGGAGAAGTGAAATGTAGAGAAAAGAGAGAGAGAGATTTGTAGGGAGTCAAGTAAGCGCACGTGGGAAAGAGTCACGAGCAAGTACCGTGTGCGTCTCCCGTGATTCGGTCCGTATACCGCAAGACGGGAAGGATCATGGGATGTTGGAGGGAATGGTCGCCGCAGCACTCCGCCCCTGGTCCTGACCTCGACGTTGCACACCACGCCGTCCGGTCCAGTAAACGTCTTCGTGACGACCCCCCGTGGACACACGTTCCGTGGTACAGAAACAGAAACAGAAACTTTTTTATTCAATATAGATTATAAATAATACTTATTGAAAGTCACTCTTTTGTATAATTACCACTGGTTCGAAAAAAAAACCTCTGTCCTGGGAAGAACCAGCAAGAAACCCAGCAGGACTGTTTTTTTAAATAACAGCTTACAATCATGTATATTTATTAATATATTTAAACAGTGGTAGAGCCACGTGGCAGCGTTTGCTGTCGCACGGATGGGCCGGCTCGAACCGGGGTGGTACCACGACCTAACAGAAAACCAGCGTGAAGTAGAGGTTTACCTCTGCGTTTCGCTTGGTGAGTGCAGGTAGCCGGAGGCCCTTTTTACTGGAAATGAGGCATTCCAACTTAGTCCTCACGGGTGACAACGCATCTACATTTTGATTTGTAATAGAGGATAGATGTAGATTTCTATTGGCCGCAGCAACCACTTACCATCAGGTGGACTGTGTGCTCGTTTGTCACCCTTATTCTATTAAAAAAAAATGTATGTTACACAAATTAACAACACAACAAATTAGAAATAGCTTGGTAGCGATCATCTCATTTCCAGGGATTATTATCATCTATAAATTCTTTAATACTATAATAACCCTTTTTATACAAACTTAGTTTAATAAAGTTTTTGAACTTTGAGCAGGCCAAATTTTGTATATTTTCTAGAACTTTGTTGTAAAAGCGTATACATCGCCCCAAGAATGAATTACTGACTCAATGGAGTCGAGTAACTGGTACTACTAGCTTGTGTCTGTTCCTAGTATTTACAGAATGAATATCACTTATTTTTGTAAAACTACTTTTATTTTTGTGTACGTACATTACATTTTCATAAATGTATTGAGAGGCCAAAGTTAATATATTAATTTCCTTAAATTTTTGTCGCAGCGACTCTTTAGGCTTTAAATCATAAATTGCTCTTATGGCCCTCTTCTGTAAAACAAATATAATTTCAGTGTCAGCTGCGTGTCCCCATAGCAAAATACCATACGACATTATGCTATGGAAATAGCTAAAGTAAACTAGTCTAGCTGTTTCAACACTAGTTAGACTTCTAATCTTTTTTACGGCATATGCTGCAGAACTAAGCCTGCTTGCTAGTTTTGATATATGGGGCTCCATTGAAGCTTCGCGTCTAGTGTGATTCCAAGAAAAATGGTGGTATCTACAAGACTCAGTTTCTCCCCATTTTAAAATTACATTATTATTTAATTGTTTGACATTTGGAGTCATAAATTTTATACATTTCTTTTAGTGCCATTTAAATGTAAATGGTTCAATGTTAATAACATTGAACCAATTTACTAATTTAGATATAGCATTATTTACTTCGTCATATTTTAGCAAATGTCGATTTAATTTGAAAATTAAAGAAGTGTCATCTGCAAATAAGGTTGTAGGTTGTAGGTTGCCGTCCGCAACCATGACGAGGTCCTCTTCGTGTATTTGTCTCTGCTGGGCGTCTCGGGAGTCCCCGCGCGCAACCAGCGTCGGCAGGTACTCTTTCACCCAGCGCCTCCAGTACTCATCGGCGTGCCCCTGCGCCGCTTTCCACGCCCGACGATCGATGGGTGTGCACGGCGCGGTCACTAGTAGACCCGATGGTCCCAACAGGATGAAGTGGTTGGGTGTCAATGCCTCTTCGTCGTTGATGTCGACCGGTACGTGCGTGAACGGTTGAGAGTTGACTTTATTTTCTGCTTCTGTCAGGAGCGTCGCCAGCGTCTCCTCCCGTAGGCTCTTCTGATGTAGAGAGACTTTGAGTGCGGTCTTCACTGAGCGCACGAGACGCTCCCATGCGCCTCCCTGGTAAAGCGCGCGGTGCGATGAATTTCCATTCTGTTCGCCGAGTCAGCGTGTTGTCCTTCAGCTTTGGTGCCCACTCTTCCATCGCCCGTCGTAGCTCTGTATTTGCTCCATAAAAATTTGTGCCGTTGTCGGAGTATATGCGTGGCCACCCTTGCCTAGCCGCCATGCGCCCCAATTCCGATATCGCCGAGTCCGTCGTTAGGGAATAAAATAGCTCTTAATGAACCGCGCGCGTCGTTAAGCACGTGAAAAGTGCTACCCACCGCTTTTCGTGTCGTCGTCCTATTGTAACTATCAGAGGCCCGAAATAGTCGACTCCGGTGTAAGTAAACAGTCGCGCAAACGCCTCTAACCGTTTGGGTAGTAGGTCTCCAGTAACCGCAGGCCGTGGTGTCGCCTTGCGTACCCTGCATCGCAGACATCTCCGCTCCGCTTCTCGTACGGTCGGTCGTAGTCAGAGGATATGAAATCTGATGCGTAGGTCGTTGACCACCCTCTCTCTGTTAGCGTGGCTTGCTTCCTGATGCGCCTTCTCTACAAGCAGCTTCACGAATTGGTGGCGTCCATTCAGTATGACGGGTCTCTTCATCTGGCCGTCCACGTCGGCTGCGTCGATTCTTCCCCTGGCTCGTAGTATTCCATCCTCCAGTATGGGGTCGAGCTTTCTTAGTGCGCTGCCGGTGGCCAGGTTCTTCCCACGCTGAAGGTGGCTGATGTCTTCAGCGAAGCTGTCGAGTTGACTGCGTTCTATCCACATCCGCTCTGCCCTCTGGATGTGCTGCAATGTCAGTCCTTGTGCCCCTCTTCGTATGGCATCGACGAATTGCAGTACTCGAGCTGTGGCCCTAATCAATCTCTCGTAAAAAGGGAATCGTTCTACGTCTGGTAGGTGTGGAACGTCCTTGGTGTCACTCTGGTGCGCCACGATTTCCTCCAACTCTTCATCATCCCCTGCCTTCTCTTCCTTCCAGTGAGGCCTCGTAAAGAAATGACGGTCCTGTAAACCATTGGTCGCTCTCTTCTTTGGTCACAAAGTTGTTGTTGTTGCCTGATATGCTATGTTCTCCGCAGTCGGTATCCACCTCCATTGCTCGGGTGATGTCTTTTCAGCTATCTCGCCTAACCGATGAGCCACGTATGGAGTGTAACACGCCGTATCATTTTGTGTCCAATGGAGTGCCGTAACAGGGTCTGTCCAATATACGACCCTATCTGCTACCACTCTGTGTTCGCCTTGCACGAATTCCGCTAGTCGCGTGCCTATCAAATTCGCCTGCAAATCTAGTCGCGGTATACTCTGCGCCTTAATCGGAGTGACTTTCTCCTTGGCCGCCTCTAATCGTACCCTAACCGTTCTGCCGCTGTATCGTATACGCCAATATGCCGCGGACGCGTACGCACGTTCGCTCGCGTCGTTAAATACGTGAAGTTGACGTTCTAACACTCCCCCCGTAGGAGCATAGCACCTTGGCAGCCGTAGTCGTGACACCTCCTCGACGACTCGCAGCCACCTCTGGAACTCATCCGCTGCCTCCATGGGTAATTCGTCATCCCATCCGACTTTCTTCATACGCCATAGGTCTTGTAGCAGGATCTTGGCGGTAATGGTGAGGTAGCTGAGCAGTCCGAGCGGGTCAAACACCGACATGACTGCGCTTAATGCTTCCCTCTTGGTCGGTGGTCGCTGAAGCGCCTTTACTTCCTGCGGCACCCTATTCATCGATGTGTTAAAGGTTAGGGCGTCTTCGTGGCCCTTGGCCAAGATTTGTACCCTATGTTAAAATGGTTATCAATTGTTGGCGTGAACTGTTGTCTTGAACAAATTACAATAATGTATTAACCATCAGTAAATATAAAAATGATAACATTTTATTAGAGGGTGATTTCAAAAGGAGATTATCCTGCATAATGCAGTGCCGTTTAGAAACTTTGATAGTGTGATTTAGATTATTTAATTTATCATCATTACAGCACTTCACAAGTCCACTGCTGAATATCCAAGAACAGTATCAACATCAACATCGTGCTTTGTGGCCTCCCCCAAGGCATGCCACAAAGCACGGTCCCGAACCTCCTGCATCCATTGACTTCCTGCATGTCATTCCAGGACATCACTCCATAAAGTAAAAGGATGCCGTAAACTTCACCTGCCAGTACGAAGCTACTTGATAACCTTTCTTCCCCATCAGATGTCTGTTCTTTGATCTATATGGCATGGCGGATCTATAGGTTTAGTAGCTGAGCGACCTTGAAGTTCCTCATACGGCCAGCAAGAAGGACCACGTCTGAGATTCATAGATCATGACTGGCAACACGTATTAGTTACATACACATAACTAAATAACTAAAAGAGATTATTATTTTAAATCTAAATAACGCCACATCAACAGACCCATCCATGCGAAGCCGGGTGGATCACTAGTTATGTGATAAATCCGCAAATAATAATATGTTACCTGGACATTCAACTTGCTGAAAGGTGCTTAGTTGCTAATTTGTTTTAATACCACGCTAGCTTGACTTGTATGTGTGTTTGAATGCAAATTTTTTAATATTGTGTTCTCCCAATTTCATCAGTTTTTCGAATATAATATAGCTTGAATCACACCTGGCATTGCTCTCTATCTGTCCATGAAGTTTTATTACAATCGGTTCTACCATTCCTAAGATTAGCCCTTACACACAAACATTTTACAAATGTACATAAATTCATGTCTTAATAGCGTGCAAAATTTTTTATATGATAGGGTGACAAACAAGCACACAGTCCACCTGATGGTAAGTGGATGCTGTGGCCCATAGACATCTACATCTATCCTTGTTTAGGTTATTTATGGTCAGGGTGATTTAGATTGCTGTTGGTAACACTACCATGAGCAAATGAAAGGTAAACTTTCAAAACTGTCAGTCAAAAGTGAAACAAAGCATCGTGTCGGCGCTATTTCATTCCTTTAATCAAGCGTTATTATTTTTTACTTCCAATACCTACAAACCGCTTACATTTAGTATGAGCTACCTACCACTGTAATACTATTTACTTGGGATCATTCATTAGTTTTTTGGAATTATTTTCTGTTGTCTTATAAGAATTCAAATCATGTTGTGGTTATTGATGTTGACAATAACCTCGAAACTGAACAGAAAATCAAAGAACAACAAAATCCCCACAAAATAAATAGATGATTGTTGTTTCCACGGAAAGTACGGCATCTCCCCTTTTGTATGCAATTTATGCTATCATAAGAAAATGTTTTATACACAACGGCGATCCATAGAAGGACGAGCAATCTCTTTTGATATACATATAATATATTATCTTTATTGATCTTTGAATACACAAAAATTGATCACAAGTACATATTTTTGTGTATTTAATTTTGTATAAACCCCCCATCCACATTTTATACACCTATCACCATAGGCTTTATATATATATATATATATATATATATATATTATAATATATATATATATATATATATATATATACATATTATATATTATAAATATATTTTTTTATAGGATAAAGTTGAAAAACGAGCACACAGTCCACCTGATGGTAAGTAGTTGCTGCGGCCCATAGACATCTACATCTATCCTCTATTACAAATCAAAATGCAGATGCGTTGTCACCCGTGAGGACTAAGATGGAATGCCTCTATTCCAGTAAAAAGGGTGTGGCCAGTGGAAGGGGACCACGCGTTGGCCGCTCCCCGGGCAAGGTGTTCTGCCCGGGGAGCGGCCAACGCTCCAAGTGGTAGTTCGGAGCTAATCTATATTCCTGATGTTTCGAGTAATTTGAACATGGTTGGGGAAACGGACAGCAGCTAATTACATGCAATAGAAGCACTCTACGATATCTTTATTAAAGAATAAAGTGACAAGTGAACATACTGTCCACCTCATGGTAAGTGGACGCAGTGGCCCCTAGACATCTACATCTAAGATCCCGATTAAGAATCAAAATGCAGATGCGTTGTCACCCCTGAGGACTAAGATGAAATGACTTATTTACCATTATGAGGGTCTCCAGGACTCACATCCGAACATACAAAACACAGCAACATTAAGCTGCTATTTTACGCAGGTGTTCGTGAGAGCGTGGTACTTTTACAGTCGAGCTAACCTATTCGTCCTAAAATCATAAAGTAGTTGCGGCCTGGATCTACCATGTACCATGTGAAGTAATTAAAAAAATTTAGTGGCATAACGTTTGTGATTATGTTTAATATTTACTAAATTAAATAGATTTAAGTCTATAATAGATTAAAATTTTATTTCTAATTTGGAAATATTTTTTTAAATTACTCCTATATTTCTTTTTAATTTTCGAAGACTCCTTAAACTATATATGTAGTAAGTTAGTTCGCAACAGTAATCTTGGATTTGATCATCATCATTATTATCATCATCACAGCCCTTCACAAGTCCACTGCTGAACATAGGCTTCCCCCAAGGAATGCCACAATGCAGGTTCCTGAATCACCTGCATCCACTGACTTTCTGCATGTCTTACCAGGTCTTTACTCCATCTAGTGGGGGGAAGCCCTACACTTTGACTGCCGGTACGAGGCTACCACTCGATAACCTTTCTTCCCCATCGGTTGTCGGTTCTTCGAGCTATATGGCCGGAATATTGCCATTTCAGCTTACTAATTCTTTGGGATTTGTCGGTTACTCTGGTTCTATTGCACATATCCTCGTTATTAAGTCTATCACGCAGAAAAACACCGAGCATAACCCTCTCCATAGCTCGCTGAGTGACTTTCAGCTTCCTCATACCGCCAGCAATTAAAGACCACGTCTTCGATCCATAGGTCATTACTGGCAAAACCCTCTGGTTGTACAATCTAGTTTTGAGGTGTGCCTGATGAGAAGATGTGTCGTAATTTCCCGAACGCTGCACGATTAATCATAGGCTTTCTCATAGTTCACATACACAAGACATAGTGGCTAATTGTACTCTTCGGTGTTCTGTATAATTTGCAGAAGGTTAAGTATGTTGATATGGCTGGATTTTTTTTTTATAGCATAAGGGTGACAAACGAGCACACAGTCCACCTGATGGTAAGTGGTTGCTGCGGCCCATAGACATCTACATCTATCCTCTATTACAATTCAAAATGTAGATGCGTTGTCACCCGTGAGGACTAAGATGGAATGCCTCATTTCCAGTAAAAAGGGCCTCCGGCCACCTGCACTCACCAAGCGAAACGCAGAGGTAAACCTCTACTTCACGCTGGTTTTCTGTGAGGTCGTGGTACTACCCCCGGTTCGAGCCGGCCCATTCGTGCGACAGCAAAAGCTGTCGCGTGGCTCTACCACTGTTAACAAAAAACTATAATACATAAGCTTTCTTAACCATACCACAGCTTTCATGTCGTTGTTCAATTAGTGAAATCCAATTAATGTTTTAATTTATCCAGCAGTATATGCAGCAGTGTAATTGTTGAAAAGGTGAAAACTTAACCTCTAAGAGACGGTGGATATTTTGTGTAAGTGCCTTGTGTTAATACACATACCAATAAAATTAACAATATTAATCTTTTAAATAAGTAAAACCGAATTCAGAGAACTAATAAAGAATAAATAATTTGCTCATAATTATACAACATCAGTAGTCGGTGCATCAAAGAATCAAAATCATGACGTAATTTTTTTTTCTGACCCTTTAGTTTACTTATGAATACCACAACAGTAACATTTAGAATACTGTCAAAATAGTTATATTTAAATTTCACCTCGTTGAAATCTTTGGGGATGGAACATTTCCTTTAAATTTAAATGGCACTACCTTCTAAGTACATATTGTTAAAATTTAATAAAATAATGAATGAAATCAAATAATAAAAATTAATTTAGAATTCATAAGATATCTTTATCTTTAATGTAACTATGTTCTATTTTTGTGTATTTAATTTTACATCAACGCGGCTTCCACGTTTAATACACCTACAATAATCATAATTACAGCTTATCAAAAGTCAATGCTGAAGATAGGCCTCAAATGGTGGAATCTATGGAGATTGTCTCGTAGGTTTTTTTAACTTTGAATTATTATCATGAAGATACTGCTGCCTGTGCTGTTTCTTTTACCACTGTCGCCTTTGACGAAACCCACAGGATGATATGGGACAGTGGAATTCTCGAATGCTAGCACTACACGGTACAACTTTATCACCTTTCACCTATCTTCAGTATTAAAGTACGTTTCACAAGTAATGTGATTTTTTTTTAAGATTTTATTTTCATTAGATTTCATAGACAAACCCTAATTTTATTTAGAAATACTGTAATTAAAATCTTATTTATTTTAAAAATAACATTTTTACTTGTTTTAGTTTATTCTATTTAAGAATTACTTAATATTTTTCATATGTAAATTACACTCTCGTATTCTATTTTATACAAAAAAAGTACACGATAAAAAGATGCTAAATTATTACTTTAGAAACAAAAATATTGACAAAAGTCAGATGTTATTTAATGACTTAATATGCCACGAAAAACCGCCTCCTTCGGTAAAATTCTTGAATACTATACCTTCATATCTACTTCTCTCAGCGCTATGCTACATGAGCTTTTTTGATAAATCATGCCTAATAAAGTAAGGCGCTTAGAGTTTTGAAGTAAACAGCATAAGTATCAAATGGCGCCCTTCCCAAATTCAAGCAATATTTCATCCTCCGTAAAGATCTGTTTTATTTTATAACAGATGCATATAAAAACAGTTCTATACAAATTAACTCTTAGGCTCAGTAATATGACAAAATTGCAAAACCTGTAAGCAGTTTATAAATTTTTGAACGGGGATCTGATATAAAAAAGATTATTTGCATGCACTTAATGTGCTAGAAAACAGCTGGTAAAGGATAACCAAGCGTTTATTATGTATAGAAATCCGACATACTCGTAAATAGTGTTTTATTTTTTATTATGATAACTCTCTTTCCCTTTATGCTATGAGACACCAGTTATTATTTATCGATATTCCACGCATTCGAGCCAAACGATTTGCTGAGTCTTTCGCTTTCGTAATGCATACTGCAAATGAGTGGAATATCCATCATCGATCGATTACAATTTGGGCGTCTTCAAAGCAAGATTGGATAGGTTTTTGCCTATGAAGACAGAGTGATTTACCATCTAGGGCTTCATTACCGCTTACGATACCAGATGGAATTTTTATAGCAGGGTATGTGCTATTTTAAAAGGTTGATGACATCCGAATATTTTGAACCTAATAAGCGCATGTCAAATACAAAGACACTTCTTTTTCTTTTATAGCGGAATTGATTTTTTTTTATAGGTAACATATGACTGACCTGCGAAATAAAAGGTTCTGTTGTGCCTTGCGAGAATTATTTTTTATAGGATAAGGGTGACAAACGAACACACAGTCCACCTGATGGTAAGTGGTTGCTGCGGCCCATAGACATCTACATCTATCCTCTATTATAAAGCAAAACGTAGATGCGTTGTCACACGTGAGGACTAAAATGGAATGCCTCATAACCAGTAAAAAGGCCTCCGGCCACCTGCACTCACCAAGTGAAACGCAGAGGAGAAACCTCTACTTCACGCTGGTATTCTGTGAGATCGTGGTACCACCCCCGGTTCGTGCCGGCCCATCCGTGCGACAGCAAAAGCTGCCGCGTGGCTCTACCACTGTTAAATAATTAATTAATTAATAATTTTTTATAGATTTATAGCTGACTCGGCAAACGTTGTTTTGCCATATACATTATTTCTAGGAAATATTTTTTAGTTTTAAAAATCGCGTTAAAAAACAGACGTTGAAGTGTGAAAATTTGAAGTTTTTATTTCAGTGCTGAATCATAATAAAATAAAATATACAAAATTTTTGTCAATAAATAAAAATAAATATTTAGTAGTGGG